>CM051383.1:1085000-1512500 GCA_028015245.1 Cardamine occulta | reverse complement strand
TCTCAGTAACTTAAATATGCCAGCTAATAAATAATTGATTCTATAAAGAAAAACTGCGGGTACAAATCTAAATAATATGAAAGAATAGGGGTTTTATAAAAATATGCCAGCTAATAAGGAGAGTAAGAGATTGAGAAAGAGAATCAACGAGTCTTTCGTCTTCACCATATAAATACTCTTCACTTTATCTCGTCTTTCAGACTTTTTCTTTTCTCATTTTCCACCTGAGAAATTCGACTCTCTCTCTCGCTTGCTTTTATCGCCATGAGTCTCTTTGGGCTTGGGAGGTTTGAATTTCTTCTTTCTCTTGCCGTTACTTTCTGTTTAATCAAGATTATGATTACGAGACTTTTTTTTGTGAATGTTTGTAATCTCAGATCTGTTTGAATTATATAAACTAGTGATCTTGTTTCTTCTGTGATTCAACCATGTATATTGTGCAGGATCACGGATTCCTGTGGCTTTTTTCTTATTTTCTCGAATTGATTTGGTGTTTTGTGATTGCGAATCAGAACTTATGATCTCTACTATGAACCTTACTCTGATTCGTTTTTTTTTTCCGGAACATATTTGGTACTTGATTCAGGTTCATGGATGATCTCTTGAGAAGTTTTTTTTTTTTTTTATCTAATTTATGAATTGGGAATCTAGATCTGTTTCCTGATCTTATGAACTTGATTAGTGTTTGTAGATGGTTCTACATTGATTAGAGTTTTCTTGATTGGATTTTAATCATTGGTTTTGTGGATTTTATCCTTGGTGTTTCATATCTTAGTTGGAGCCAGTTAATGATCAATTTGTTTTGTTCCTCAGTGAACATGATTGTAGACAATTAAATGAAACCAAGACTAGAGATTTACTGATTCTTCCCTGTTATATGGAGTGATTGTTCTCAGAATTTTGTTTCTGGGATACATAAGGTTTACTAATATATAAAGACTGGGTTTTTAATGCTGCACTTATAGCCATTTCGACGCGATCACCTTTTTATTTGTATAGGACTATGTTTTACGGATCTCCTGACTGCTTTTTTCATTTAACATTGATGATCTGTTTGGTAACATCTGATTTTCCATTTTTTTTTACTTTCTTAATAGAAATCAAAAGACTTTCCGTCCTAAGAAGAGCGCACCTTCTGGAAGCAAGGTTTATATCTTTGAAATTTTGTAGTTTTGTTGCTGTCATTAGTTTACATGAAATCTTCTTCTTGCTGAACAATTTGTTTCTTACTGAAATATAGGGTGCGCAGCTTAGAAAGCATATAGATGCCACCCTAGGAAGTGGGAACTTGAGAGAAGCTGTAAGACTTCCTCCAGGAGAGGATGCAAATGAATGGCTTGCTGTAAATAGTGAGTACCACTCTGCTTACATTCTCATGGTTACTTTGGTGTATACTTGGTCTTCAGAATATATTGCAGGAGTTGATAATTGCTGATTTCATTATATTTGTACGATGTTGAAACTCATATATGCGTACATAAAAATAGATTGAGAGAATTTATGATGTGCAATAATAGCTTTGTTGATATATTTTTTTTTCTTCTTCAGCTGTGGATTTCTTTAACCAGGTGAATTTGCTATATGGCACACTTACTGAATTCTGTACACCAGATAACTGTCCTACAATGACTGCTGGCCCCAAGTATAGCCTCACCTCTTTTTACTATGTATTTTTCATACAAATGATTGAAATCTTCATACTTGGAGATTTATTTATTCATTAGATGATCCTGTTTCTTTGAAAAGAAACAAACTCGTTAAAAGCCTCATATCACATCATTTCTCCATACCATGGTTATATATTAGGGTGTTCAAGTGTTGTGCTGCGCGATTAAGCTTGTTAAATTGATATGCTGTCTTTGCAACTGTGATGATTAGAAAGAATATAGGCCATGTTTTTGGATCTCTGTAGTATTTTCTGATGAAATGCTTTGTCAAGCAAAAGCTAAGTGCTCAATTTTATTTTCGGAAGGTACCATTTCTGTTTCGTTCCTCTGTTAAAGGATGACTTCAAAATCTAGATAAAGTGCTAATCCAACCATGAACCTACTGCTTCGTCATTTTCTGTTGTGCATTTGACCAATCAAACCAATAATATGACTGATGTTCATGTTGCTATGGATTTCTTTCTTTGCATGTTTTTTGTTAACACAAGTCGAAACATTATATTTGCAGGTATGAGTATAGATGGGCAGATGGTGTACAGATCAAGAAGCCGATAGAGGTTTCTGCTCCAAAGTATGTAGAGTACTTGATGGATTGGATCGAGACTCAACTCGATGATGAGACCTTATTTCCTCAAAGGCTTGGTAAGTAATAATGTTCTCCATGAGATCTAATAAGAAGATATATCAATATCAACAAACAAAACATACGTTCTATTGTCATCCTGATGCTAAGTTTTGGTTTATTTGCAGGAGCACCATTTCCTCAGAACTTCAAGGATGTGGTGAAAACGATCTTTAAACGGCTATTCCGTGTTTATGCTCATATTTACCATTCTCATTTCCAGAAAATCGTTAGCCTCAAAGAAGAAGCTCATCTCAACACTTGCTTCAAACATTTCATCCTCTTTACTCATGTGAGTTCTCTCGTTTTCAATATACTCTGAATAATTTTTTTGTGATTCCGGAGTTTATAATTAATCACAAGAATCTGCAAAAATTAAGAAACTAAGAAAGTATTGTTTTTGCTTATTATTATGGCAGGAGTTTGGACTGATCGACAAGAAAGAACTTGCGCCTCTTCAGGAGCTCATAGAATCTATCATTTCACCTTATTGAGCTAAAAGACAATCTCAGATTTTTCAGATTATAAACCAAACAAAATAAATTAACCTTAATAAGTTTTTTGTTAATTATGAATCTCTCTGTTTGTTTCAAGGTTTTTTTTTTAATCCTTTGTAAAATTTAAACATTTACTATGTAAAAAAAAAATCGATCTTGATTACCCTTTAATCATGTGGTTTCATGTGAAAGAAAAAGGAACTTTACATTATTTTAATGATAAATTTTGTTTTGTTTTTTAAATTTAATGATGGTTTATATTTACCGTTAAGCATCTCGAGTCGTTAACAACTACTACCATTGAATGGAACGTGAATTGTGCAGAGGTGGTAATGAGACTACTCAATGACAATGGTATTAAAGTTGTTAATTATGTTACATTTTGCTTTAATTAATTTTACTTTTTCAGAAAACATTCATTCACTACGTCTCCATCTCTCTCTCTACTTTATTACTTATATTTATTTATTTCTCTATTTAGCTTTGGAGTTATTTCTTTCTGTTAAAGTTGAAATTTCGTTGCCTTTCTTTTTCTGTCGTTTGAAAAAATTTGATTTTTTTACGGATTTTCAAAAACTTTGCGAGATTCATAAATCTTCTGTTTTTTTTTTTTTTTTGATACAAAAGAATCTGAGAATCCGAAACCCAGATTCCGAACGCCGATGATCAAATCAGGTCTTCTTTGATCTCCCGCGGAATTGAGATCTAAGATTCCGATTTCTGTAGGGACATTTTTCGAATTCGAGTGGCAAAAAAAAGAATGTCAAAGGTTGTGTATGAAGGATGGATGGTGAGATATGGAAGAAGAAAGATCGGAAGATCGTACATTCATATGAGGTACTTCGTATTGGAACCTCGTCTTTTAGCTTATTACAAGAAGAAACCACAGGATAATCAGGTAAAAATCTCATGAATCTAATCTCTGTTTCGATCGTTAATTACTCGCATTTTGTTTAACGTTAAACTGATGTTTTTGGATTTAGCATTTTTCAAATTTAGAGACTTTTGATTGTTGGGAATATTAGAGAAATATAAAAAGGTCTTAGCTTTTTACTTAATAGATGCTGTCTACATTATTGAATGTAGCTTCCTATCAAGACGATGGTAATTGATGGTAACTGTAGAGTTGAAGATCGAGGCTTGAAGACACAGCATGGTCATGTGAGTCTTTGTTTTATTATTATGATTACCGTTTTCTGACTTTTAAGTGCTTATGTATTGTACATTTGTAATGTGCGTCATTTACAGTAGAATGTGGTTTCTCTTGCAAAGTGAAATTGATCTTGTTGTGGCAACATTTGAATTTTATCTAGGCTTGGATTTTCTTATAAGTTGATATCAGTATTATTCTGAGTCTCACTCTTGTGATTCTGTGAAGTTTCCATTACCATAGATTGGTTTCCGATGGCTGAATCCACGTCTGTTCCAAATTTCTCTTGACGTGGGAACAGTAGACCTAATAATAACTATTGTGAAGTGAATAGTTGATGGTTTTTCTCATGCCAAGTTAATTTGCTCTTGTCATGTCTTGAGTGCGATGTTACTTTTTCTTTTTGTCTAACTTTAATGTCAGTTATGCATTTGCAATTTACTTGTCTTCTCGACTCTATTTTGCAGATGGTGTATGTGTTGTCTATTTATAACAAGAAAGAAAAGCACCACAGAATCACGGTATCTTGTCTCTTCTTTCCGAGAGTAGATAGTAATAGTTTTTATCTTGTTAGTATGCATTTTGATGTTTCTTGTTAATTCATATGGAGTATGTTCTTGCTAGATGGCAGCGTTCAACATCCAGGAAGCTTTAATGTGGAAGGAGAAAATTGAGTGTGTCATAGATCAGGTTTGTAAATCCTGTCTCGCAATCTGTGAATTACAAATTTTTATGCCATGTCTTTAAGCTTATATCATGGTAATGGTACCATAGGATAACTGTCGTTTTTTATGATTCTGGTATATTTTGCACTGTATCTGCTTGTGTTATTTATCAGTATCCGTTTGAAATCTGAAGATTGGTGCTTATCTGATTACCGCTCTGTATTTTGCATTGTTACAGCATCAAGAGTCCCTGGTTCCAAGTGGTCAGCAATATGTTTCTTTTGAATACAAGCCTGGGATGGATGTTGGAAGGACTGCTTCATCTTCAGACCATGAAAGCCCGTGAGTGCATAATGGACATTTATTACTTCAATTATGCAGGCATCTTGATTTTATTTTATAATAGCTCACTTGCTTCGGTTTTCTTGATCATAAGATTTAATCGCCTTAATCATAAGTTCTAGTCATACAGTACTATTCTCTTCCTCTACAGAGAGTAGATTTGACCTTGAGAATGGTGATCCATATTATGCAGAAGGAGCTTGTGGTTTCTGGAAATCATGTTCATGAAATAAAATAGAAAATACTTAAACCATTTATCCTATTAGACTAGAATAGTGAAGTTAATCATCAATATGAATTTTACAATTTGGTTAAGTTAGATCTGAGTCTTTCTGAGAACATTACAGATGCCAGATTAGGGTAATAAATTGCTGCATGTAGAATTTGACCAGTATCATTTGATATATTATCTGTTGATGATGTTTGACACTGTTCTCTTATGGTGGCTATTATTTACCTATGTTTATGCGAAAAAATATCTGCAATTTTCTTCAGCTTCAGTGCGCTGGAGGATGAAGATGATGCTCGACGTGATTTACTGAGGAGGACAACTATTGGAAATGGTTTTTTCCTAATTCATTTCTTCACAAACTAATTTGGTCAGCTGCAATCCTGAATGTATTCTGATAACCTCAAACAAACATGTAGGCCCTCCAGAGTCTATATTTGACTGGACTAAGGAGTTTGATGCTGAGTTGTCAAACCAAAATTCCATCAACCAAGCATTTTCGAGGAAACATTGGCGCCTCCTTCAGTGCCAAAATGGTTAGTGATTATGCAAGGCATTATAGTTTTATTTTTTACCTTGGTAAATTACAAAAAGTAGAGATTTCCTCATAAAATACCATATGGAAGTTTTTGAATGTATCTCTCTCCTGGCCTGTAAGATTCGTGCCTGTAATCGGCTTCAAAATATAATTTCACCTACACAATTGAGAAGATCATATAACCATATAGTATTCAATGATAGAGCTTGAATTTGGGCATAATTTTCTTACTCTTTTTATACATTTGCAGGTCTACGGATTTTTGAAGAGTTACTTGAAGTTGATTATCTTGTATGGAAGTGCCGAATAGTTTTTTATTTTTATGGCATAAATTCCTGTTGATTACATAGTAATTATATGTAGTCAAGAACCATCATTCACAGTGCTAAGCATGCAGCCAAGAAGCTGCAGCAGGGCAATGAAGGCTGTTGGTGTAGTGGAGGCCACATGTGAGGAAATATTCGAGTTTGTGATGAGCATGGATGGCACTCGATATGAGTAGGTGTTTCTCATTTTTCGTATTGTCATTCGTAATCCAGTTGTATGAGAGCATTTTTTTTATGATGTTCCTTTTTCTACATTTTCTTATAGTAGATGCTTTGTTATTTGACAAATTTATATGGTTGATTATGTACCAGTAACATATTGTAACTAGTGTTGGGTCTTTAACTCCTTCTGTTTCCACATCCTACAGTAGTTTCGAGCCTAAACTTTATCTGAATACTATGTAAGCGACAGTGTTTTTTCTTGTGTTCTGGTCTGTATCTGAGGCTCTTTGTTTTTCCTCTGGCTTATTGTTTGGCAGGTGGGACTGCAGTTTTCAGTGTGGGAGATTAGTGGAAGAGGTGGATGGTCACACAGCAATACTCTATCACAGGCTTCTGCTCGACTGGTTTCCAATGTAATATTGCACCTGAAATATTATGATTCAGTAATAATCATACATCTTTGTTTCAAGTAGAGATTTTATTCAAATTCAACTAAATTTACTCATGTTATCAAAATGCTGTAGGGTTGTGTGGCCTCGTGACCTCTGCTATGTACGTTACTGGCGTCGTAATGACGACGGAAGTTATGGTATCTTCCCTTTCCTCTTTACTCATGCTAGAAACTGGTCTGCCTCAATTATATATCTAGTTTATTAGTTGTTTCACTCTCTGTAAAGTGGTATTGTTTCGTTCTCGGGAGCATGAGAATTGTGGTCCACAACCTGGATTTGTTCGGGCTCACCTTGAGAGTAAGTCTAATGTCAATTCCTTTACCACAAAAATATTTTAATCTATTATGGAGTGTTATCTAATTCGGATTACGTTCTCTTGTTTAGGTGGAGGATTTAACATCGCCCCACTAAAGCCCCGGAATGGAAGACCCAGAACACAAGTGCAACATCTAATACAAATCGATCTGAAAGGGTGGGGTGCAGGTTATCTTCCAGCATTTCAACAACATTGTCTTCTTCAAATGCTGAACAGTGTTTCTGGTAAGTTCTTTTGTGCTCATTTCCACTGAGATCGCTGTAGGAAATGACTTATGCTCTTCTTGAAACCGCACTTTTGCATCTGCCATTCTAAGTCATGGACTCATGTTCATCACAGGTTTGCGTGAGTGGTTCTCGCAGACAGATGATAGAGGTCAACCGATCAGGATCCCTGTTATGGTTAATATGGCATCTTCTTCCTTAGCCTTGGGTAAAGGTGGAAAGCCTCAGCACAAGTCTTCCCTTTCTATTGATCAAACAAATGGTGCCAGCAGAAACTCTGTACTAATGGATGAAGACTCAGATGATGATGACGAGTTTCAGTTAGCTGAATCAGAACAAGAGGTATGGGCCTATCAAGCATTCTCTTTTGAACTTTATATTTGATCAAGTTGAGTCTTTCTTCACCTGTACTATATTTCAGCCTGAAACGAGTAAGCAGGAGACTGATGCCAAGAAAACAGGTGAAATTGGTAGTTTTTGTTTTTATCATTAATGCGTATGTTCTACGAGATCTGGTGAAAATGTATCGAACCTCTATGAATTTCTCATGGCATTTGAAACCTCAGAAGAGGAACCTGCTCTCGACATTGATCTGTCTTGTTTCTCGGGTAATCTACGACACGATGATAACGAAAATGCCCGTAACTGCTGGAGGATTTCTGATGGGAACAATTTCAAAGTCCGTGGCAAGAGTTTTTGTGACGATAAAAGGAAGGTTAGTAGTAATTTCTCATTTAATTAATTTAGAACGCATTATTAAGATGCACATTCTTCTACATCGAATAACCTCTTTGATTCTGCTCATTCAACCTTTTACTGAAGATTCCTGCTGGGAAGCATCTAATGGATCTCGTTGCCGTTGATTGGTTCAAAGACACTAAAAGAATCGATCATGTGGTTAGACGCAAGGGCTGTGCTGCTCAAGTAAGAGATACAATCACCTTTTTCTGTGCTATTATCTATCTTTGAGGTTTCTTCTTCCGTCACTTGGAAATTTCATTTAAAAATGTTATTAATCGTTTCAGGTTGCTGCAGAGAAGGGTCTTTTCTCAATGGTAGTAAATGTTCAAGTAAGTTTTGCCTGTTAGCTACAACAGAATGTACAAACTTATAAAAGTAGTTATCATTATCGATGTATAAACCGGTATTTTGGTAGGTTCCTGGATCAACACACTACAGTATGGTATTTTATTTCGTGACCAAAGAACTCGTACCTGGGTCGCTCTTCCAACGATTTGTTGATGGTGACGACGAATTTCGGAATAGTAGGCTCAAGCTTATACCTTTAGTCCCCAAGGTATCTCTCTTTTTACCTCTCACACACTTTATATTTAAACACATTGATTCACATAATATCCAATCTTACGCAGGGTTCATGGATAGTAAGGCAGAGTGTGGGAAGCACCCCGTGTCTCCTCGGTAAAGCAGTGGATTGCAACTACATCCGCGGTCCAACATACTTAGAAGTGAGTCCACATTTTTTGTTAACTTCTTAAAAGCTCTTCTTGTATACTTGTAAAACGTAACTCAAAAGAAACGTTTTCATTCTCATGTAGATAGATGTAGATATCGGCTCATCCACAGTCGCAAATGGAGTTCTCGGTCTTGTCATTGGCGTAATCACATCTTTGGTTGTCGAAATGGCTTTCCTTGTACAGGTAAATCAATCTAACAAACTACAAAGACTTTGAATCTTATGACTTCTTTAAGATTGTTTCTCCTCTTGAAATCTTTTGGATGATCCTGAGATTGCTTTTTTTTAGGCGAACACAGCAGAAGAATTGCCAGAACGGCTTATCGGGGCGGTGAGGGTTTCTCATATAGAGCTATCATCTGCTATAGTTCCCAGTCTGGATTCAGAATAGTTCCTAAGCTTCTCTCCTAACTAAAAAGCTTTACATCAACTTCATGTTTGATCACTTTCTTTATTATTTTCTTTCACTATATTTAATTTTATAGTTTACATTATAAGCGATTAATTGTTAGTAGGAATGTTCGAAATCAATGAATTAATTGTCACATACAAAGTCTGAGTTTACTTGGGGGGAAGGGGGTGGGGCATGGGGACATGTGTCCTGTACTAAAGTTATTAAATTTGGTTTGTAGCAGCAACATCTATTTATTAAATTAATAAAAACAAAATAATTTTGTATTTATTTGGGATATTCCAACAAATTTAGATAATTTTTTTAATTTTTTCAAATCTTATTAATAATTATAATAATTTCCTATTTAGTTAATCAATTTTCTAATAAATAACATAAAAATTGGTATATAGATATTTAAAATTTTAATTTTTAATATTTTAAATTTAAATCTATTTATTTTTATTTAGTATCTTCTAAATAAATATGAATTGTTTAATTAGAGTATTTAAACAATATAGTATTTAATTTTTTAAATAAAGTCATTGGATACAATAATAATCAAAAATTATTATAATTAAATAAAAAAAATTGTAAATAATCATTACTTTTCACAAAAAATTAAACTCACTTTCTCTCTTATTTGTTATGGATGAAAATGAAAAAAAAAAAATTTTACCATCCAACTTTAAATCATTTGAATCTTCAAATATTCTAATTTTTACAATGGATATGAACGGATCAAGAAGAGTCAGAGCATATAAAGACGAGTCAAGATAGATCATGATGGATCTCATATCAAATTTCTAATCATTGATAATAATTGATATTGGTGTAAATAAAACAGTTATAGATTTTGAATAATATAAAAATATATACATAACGCCATTTAATTTTTACAACGAAATTATGTTATAATTTAACTTGTTAAATAAATTTGTATATTAGTAATTTTAATTAATAGAACACAAACTATATATAATAATAATAAATAAATAAGATATTAGAAACATAAAATAAATCAAATTTACAAAACTAATAATAATTTATGATAATATAAACTAATGAAGTATGAAATAAATATTTTTCTGCGCTACATAGTCCGGATTACTACCTAGTGTAAAGATGATTTAGCATTGTTGGTGACGTTATATATCACTGCTGCCTTCAAACTCCTTGTCCGATTAGCTCTAATTTTTGCCTAGTAATCATATAGTTTTTACCGTATATATTTCTCAAAATTTTCTTTGCAAAAATGTTGTATTTTGATAATAAATACATGCTTGATATAATATATGTTATTCAGTATCAAATTAATAATATTTTTAAATAATTTATATTTAAAAGAAATAAAATTGTGTGCCCCATATAATATATATTTTTAGATCCACCATTGGTTACACATACAAACTATATTGATGTTTTGATAACTACACCAAGTACTACATTTGTTGATATTCTGATAACTACACCAAATGTTGGTATCGCATGGTGACATACACTAACAACTATAAGTTATGTGCGTAATACTATAACCATCATTTATTAATAATTTAATTTAAAGATTATAGTAATTGGATCCGATCTGGATTCATTTTTACATGGAGTATACATTATTTTAAATATATAAAGTCTATAATGAATAAATTTTTTGTTAAAATACATTAAAATTTTTATAAATTAATAACATTGAGACCAATGTATTTTATAATATTTTATTAATTTATCGAGATTATTAATTTATAGAGGTGAAATTTGGGTCAAAATATCAATTTGAGACCTGAAAAAAATATTAATTTAGCGAGGTATTAATTTATAGAGGTATATCAACAAAATTAAATTTCATATAAATTTTTTGTACTATTTTAGAAATCACATAATAAATATGTCTTACTAACTTCTGAAATTATTTTAAAACCAAAACTGGCTAAGATTACAATTGAACTTGTAAATAGGCAAAAGAGCCAAAGGACAAAAGGGCTTAAAAAGCCAAACAAACCTCCCTAACAGAAGACAATGCTCTCCGTTATCTGAATAAAATGTGACTGGAACCGTGAATCCAAAGCTACACTTAGAGTAATGACAGAAGCTACTCAATTAGACCAAAATCTTTCATATACCAATTTTAAGTTTTACATCTAGGTTTTGCAAGAAGGCGTCAAGAGTTACATCTTCGTTTATTTGTATGTTACAAACAATGTTATATTGATAAAAAATAATGAGTTATTTATAATAATAAATGCATACCTAATTAAGGTATTGAGTTATTTTTCTTATACTAGGTTAAATTACTCATTATAGCATACAAATATAAAATAGACAAGTATGAGCCATATTAATCTAGTGTTCCGCAAACGATCTAATTTGTACGAGATGCTCACCTTGTTGATTTTATGACACACCATTTGACTAATCTGTCTTTTGCAACCTATAGAGTCATAAATATACATGTTTTGTCGCCTTCCCTAATTCTTGTGCCCTTATACTTGACCTTTTATGAATAGGATTGAGTTTCATCAAGGAGGGAGTGCAAAATCAAACACATCCTAAAGCTATTTTAAGGGTTTACCTTTCCTGAAAGCCTTGGTCGTCTAGCGTACTTGTAGTTACAAAGTTCAAATGTGAAATATAAAAAATAGTCAATTTGAGATTAACAGATAACACAAATTAACAAGTTTTCAATCGGTTCAAACCCCACAATAAACAATCATGAACGTAATTAACAATCTATAAACCCTACAATGAATAATTATGAACCAGACAACAATCCAAACGAATGTAGCATAAAAGTCCACAACAATTACATACAAATGAGTATTATACCTTCGGTCAAAGACGAGGTAGAAGTTGAGCTAAAATATATTTTAGCAAACATTTTTGAAAATTTTGTTGTTAATTAGCATTATATTTACGACTAATTAGTATCAACATTACTTCGTCGTAAATTAGCAATAATAGTTTCGACGTAAAGTCATCGGTAATTGCAATCATGTTTACCAACAAAATTCTTTTTTTTTTGTGGTTAACAAATTATTTGTTATTTTACACTTTACAGCCATATAAAATTATGGCAATATAACTAATACGTGCTACATTCCATCAAATGTAACGTTCTCATAATACGGTTAAAATGATATTTATCTATTTAAACCAAAAATCAAGAACGAGACTGAGCTACACATGTTATTTTTCATCACCATTCTTCATCTTCATTTGTTTTGCTCTTGACTCTTGGTAATATGAACTCTTTTCTACATTGAAGAATTTGATTCCGGTGAAATTCGGTGGAGGGTAAATCAAACAAGAATACTTTAACAAACAAACAAAAAATCAAACATAAAAAAAATTAATGAGGTGGAGATCTCGATCCTTTTACCAGCAGTGGTGTTTTTGATTCTGACGGTGGTGAATTGAGGTGGAGTAAGGTCTCGAGAAAACAATGGTAGCATTTAAAAGATCATTTGTTTGATTTGGAGAGAGAACAAAGATCAATACCACTAAGCTAACATAACTTATTAGTTAAACCCAAATTATTTAGCAGATATTTTTAAAACTGCTTCAATGGACTTCAAAGAGATTTTGATATTTGACTCTGAAGAAAACATGAAGCCAATGTGTAACATTTCTATGAGAAAAAAAAAAAGGAATGAAAAGTAACTGAAAGAAAATATCTCTTACACCTATTGATGTCTATCTGCAATCACATTTGGCTTCACTTCAATCCCATAATTCCCACAGTTCAAGAGATCATACCCACTTTTGGAGTTCAAATCAAAGTGTACAAACCCGGATTCCGGTTTAACACATGCATCTCCGGTTTCTATCTTCTCTCCTCCTCCACATAATCGAAAATGTTCACACGCATCGCCATTAAGATGTGACATATTGGTAACCAAACCCGCCTTTATGTTCTTCTGATCATCTCCTACAAGTCCCGAAAGCGCGAGGTTGAAATCCGAGAGTTGACCCTTCTCTGTTTCTATTGCATTACCACAAGTTATGCTCTTCTGTGCTTTCTCTAGTAATGTCAACAAATATTTCCCTTGTGCCTCCATTCTCATCTGTAGTTTCTTCTGCACCTATACACCGCAAAACTCGATTCATATTTGCTTTCTTGATTGTTTTAAGAGACCAAAGAAGATACTATTTCCTTTCTTGTTACCTCAAGCTGTTCTTGAAACCGTTGTTGCGCATTGACCTGATGTCTCATTGCGTCTGCAAAAGGTACATTCCCACTTTGACTGCGCTAAATTCAATAACATTTTGTTAAACCAAGTTTACAAATTCATTGAGATCAATAAAATTATACATATTCATATTCATATTCATAATATAATACCTTTGATGGCTATCAAATCTTGATTCATTTGAGACTACTCCTTGAGAACAATTGTCAAAATTCACATATGAACTTCCTCCTGAAACCATAATAAAAATATTAACCTTTGGTTTCTCAAATGTCATCTACATATACTGCATATATTCCTTAGATCCATCATGTCATTTGCATAAATCTATTCCCATATTTTCTGAATTATATAAATCTTCGTGTTATATGATCATAGAAACATATATATATACCAGTATTTTCTTTGTTTTGGTCCGTTCGATTTTGTTTTTTGCCTTGTTGTTGACCAAGTCTATACTTCTGCACATACAAAAAAACATAATTCAGATTGGTAATATTGCATAATCGCGTAATTGCATAAAATTAATTTTGCTACGAATGAAAATTTGCATAATGAAATCTGAATTTTTTTTAATTACGAATATACACATATATTTATAGAAAAAAATGTAAGTAAAATATCCACAATGAATGTAGACATTATACATTAATTATTATATATTAAAATTCGTATAAATTTTAGACCTGTAAATGACTCTTGAGATGGTACAATGTTAATCCTTTTAATCCCATCAACTTCAGAACCGATTTAGGAGTTGCTTCTACAGATCAATCCACAAAAAAAAATGTCATTAAATCAATCTGAATAATAAAACCAGACCAAACTAAACCGGAATTATAAAATGTGAAACCGGTTATCTCAATTTGAAGAAGAAAGCTTACTATCAGCGCCACCGAGCTTTGCTACAGCGTCGACGAAGCGATCGTGAAGATCAGCAGTCCATCTCAGCCTCGGTTTAGGATCTCTAGTCATCATCACTCCACCATTTTCATACCCTAAACCTCCCAGATTCACTCTCTCCATTTTTATTTCGATATATAAATAATGGCGGGAAAATCAGCCAGAAGAAATCTAACTTGGAAATTTTTGTATTCTTCCGGAGGTTGAGATCGGAAAAAGGAATCGTCACCGTGGACAAAGAGAAAATTGCCGTAATCGGCGATGAGAGGACGAGAGAAGTAGAAAGATGTGTGATGATTGATGAAGAAAGAGAAGAGTAAAAATCTGAGAAAGAACAGAGAAGAAGAAGAAAGAAAAAGAGAGAATAAAAACTAAAAAGTCGTCGGGCGTGATGATGAAGGAGGAGGAGAAGTGGAGACATTATTCGTCACTTAACGTCAACCTTCGTTTTTTTATAAATATATATATATATATATATACTACTGTGTAAAATATATAAGAAACAAAAAAGGTATTTAAAATTTTAATATTTTTATCTCAAAACTAAAATTATGCCGGCCGCTTATGTGTATATAGTATTATATATGTTATATTTAACTTTTTCTATAGCTTCAAATATTTTTTAAATGACTGATAAACAATTAGCTAGACATAGTGAAAATACAAATAAGTCTAAAAATTACACAATATAGGAATTAAAAAGTTTAAAATCCGTTGTCATTTGAATATCTAATGAAAAAATCTATCCATAAGTAGCATCTCCTTCGGAAAATTAGTCTCGGTCCTTCTATAGATCTGAGATATATTCCTAAATTAAAAAAAAAAATTCAGCATTTACTCATGTAGAACTATATTCGCGTAGTTTCGGAAATTTTGTTTAGATGCGACACAACACACAAGTCACACAACAACATAATATGGCCAATTTTTTAGTAGATTCAGAACATCAATAATGATTTATCGCGTTTCACATACATCGTGGTCAAAACGCAATCACCAAACGCATATATCTTAAAAGAGTACTCGCCGTTTTAATGTATGTCCATGATGTTAAACCTTATATTTTTGTCGCATTGTTAAAGTAAAATAAATGAACGCGTACTTTATTATTTAGAATCGTAATCAAAATGAATCTCTAAATTATAATAAAAACACATAGGAGAGAGGAACATGGCCCACATCATGGATATTTGTTTACTACTACTAGATTATAATGTCTCTAAAGAACATAGTTTTGGGGAATTATAATTTTGAAATTCAATGTTAGATTTAGGAATTTTAAAATCAAATAACTTAATTATGACTAAAGGTTTTGTCTTATTCTCATACAATCAATCTCTCTCTCTCTATGTTGGTCCTTTATTTAGGTATCATATAAATTTATATTTTTATGTGTTGTCGGGATAGTCTTAGGTTTGAGAGAAGGAATAAATATAGAAAATTGTTCAACTAAATTAGTAATATTACACATAAATCGTTTCCGAATAATCAATCAAAATAATTTTTACTATTTATGACATATAGTTTCTATTGTATTTTCTTAATTTTATATAGCTCTTTTTATTTTTGACAAAAAAGAATTATTCGTTGATGCCCGGCGTCAAGACTCCGACGAGAGCGACGTAAAACCTTTTTTTTGTCTGTGTTGGTTGTTAAAAATAATAAAGGGTTATTAAAAATATTAAGCTTTTAAAAAGAATAATTACGAAAACAAAGTGCATGGGGCGAGCATGTCACGTAGACTGCCAGCGTGGAATATTCGCCGGTGGACAAGGAGAAAAGAATAATCTGAAAGTTCACATGTTCGACGGTGGGGACATAATGGTAATTTCCAAATAGACACGTTGACGACTTATTAGCCTTTTTGTCTTTACGTTTACGTTTGTTGGATTCAGACCTTATACCATCTCCAATGGAGGTTTTTAAAAGAAAAATTTTTAAAAATTTATAATAATATATAATAGATAAATATTAAAGAAATTTTTAAAAGAGGAGAGAGGAGTTCTTAAATAAAACCTTTTAGATATAGGTTTTTAAAATTAACACACGTGGGATTCTAAAGAAGAAGTTCTAAAAGTTTTTAAAACCCTTATTTAAAAACCTCATTTATTAGAGCTGCTCTTACATAAATACACGTGGCTCAATGACCACTTCACGGCTCACGAATTCTCCATTTTGTCCTGAACCAGAATAGGAGCCATATGAAAATGGGTGAATTTCTCAATTCGCAATCACAGCTTTCAGCTCGGTTAACACATCCGGTACAATTTCCTAAACCAGAATCATACCGGTCTGAGTCGAGAATACATTACCGACTAAAACATGTGTTTTTCTTTTCTTTCTTTGGCAGCAGAACTTGTTTGTTCCTTTCAGTTCAACGAAATCGATAAGTCTTACTAAATTGGCAAGTTCAATCATATAAAAGACATAGTTTCACAAGATTTCAAAACCCTTCGTAAAAGAACCAAAATGCCAATTTATTACTCGATGCTAAGGTTAAACACTGAAAGAAACATAAAAGAACTAAAGTATGATTAAATTTTTGGGTACCAGTGAGCACAATTATCTGGAAAAAACTGGCTTTCATAGTAATCAATACTGTTACTTTCTTGATTTCTCAAGCGCAGAAACCGAGTTTCTTCATGGTTTTGGCATATGCTGGTGGTACTAGTCCAGGCTGTCTCAATCTACGCTTCGATTTCTTTGACTGCATTAAGTAACAGCAAATTCATTACTCTCGAACATTTATCAACCCGACTCAGACATCTTCCACATTACGAATGTTGAAAGTTGAAACCCAACAGAGATGGTATTGTAAATACAATTTTGCCTACCATCTAGCTATTTAGCTAAACAAGGAAATACCGAAGGACTCAAAGTTAAAAACTAATTCAATCACAATTTCTATGTTAAACATCTCTATAGTTTCCTAGTTATTACCATACAGTTATTCCAGAGGCATTGGCCACAAGAATAAATAAACTTAGAGAGAGGAATTTATACTATAGAATAAGGAATACGGTGTTGTTAGTTTTACCTTCAAGTGTGCGTTGTGGCGCTTGCCTTCTTTCCAACGACGGATGGTACCATCATTCAGTGGCTTAAACCTGTCTTTGTATGACCTGAGATATAGATTCAACAAATATAAGACGCGAAAAATTTTCTACTTAAAAGACTTTGATGATATCTAAAGTTGGAATCAGAACGCACGAATAAAACTTGATCTTGATTTTCTTGACTTTAGATGTGATTGGAGTCCTAGGTCTCCACTTCTTCTTCCACTTTGCCATTTTTTCCTTGGAAGTGATATTCCGAACTTGAACAAACTGAACGCAGAGAAGATCCACCAAAAAAATAAGAAGATAAGCAATCAGATATAAATTGATGTTAAAAACTAGGAAGAAACACAGATTTTCTTTTCTTCTTTACTGTGATTACTATTAAAGACTCATGATGCAACAACACCTATAAACCCGAAACTGGTCCTACCATATCTTAAGCTTTCCTAAGTAATGAGTGTACATAAGAGTCTGAGTGATGCTAAACTTCCACATTTGGTAATGATAATATTCAAGCACCCGTTTTCATCAGTTGGCTGGAAGAACATAATATCAAAAATTCTCCCTTTCTTCGTTTCAGATAAACCGCAATCAGAGCCAGGTCGGTTCTGTATCCCATGGTCAAAACAGAGAACACGGAATTCGAATGTTCAGATTCCAAAGAACACATATGTGTATGTACTATTACTATATGAGATTAAGTGAGGTTAACACTTGCAGGGTAGTGATAATTATCAAAGCACCCACTTGTATCAATTGGATAAAACAACATCATATCAAAATGCAGTAGAGCTACTTAACGTTCTATGAATAATTCATTAATCCAATTCTTCAATCCACAGTCAGAGCCAGGAAGATTCTGTATCCTATAATTCAACAGAAGCAATTCAAAATCTATAGTGAACTCACAGTTCAGAACTTACAGCTAAATCTAAACCTAACAAAAACAGTGAACTTACTCAGAGTCGATTTCGTTTCTCACCTAATTTCACAATCTCGAGAATCAAACAATTAACAAATGAATCGAAGTTTCGGAAACTTACGTGATGAGGAAAAAATGTAGATCCCATGGAGTTGGAATTCAACGGAGGAACTCCGGCGGCGGGAAGGAAGCTCCATTTGCTCGTATTAGCGAAACCTAGGGTTGTTAAGTGACGACTCGGAGAAGGAGAATGGTGAATCAGACGGTGAGGAGCAACGGTTAAAGAGAGATTCCGATTTGATTGAACGGAAATGGAACGTAGCTTAGTGCAAAACCTCTGCATTGTTGTCGTCTCCAAGGAAGACGATTTTTTTATGAAATCGATTGTAAAGAGAATGAAATGAAAAGCTTTGTTTTTTTTTTTGTAAAATGATTAGAGTGTTTGGGTGTTAGGATAAGTCTACTCTTTATTCCTTTTTAAAACTATCCCAAACTCGGATATTTTATCTCCTATTATGTTATACTCCTCATTAATGTTTCTAAAATTTTCACAAAAGATCAAAATGTTGATTATAAATATATAGTTTTTTTGTGATTAACAATGTTTAATAATCCTAAACCAATAAAATTTAATTATTTGGGTTTTATTTTGTGTGTGAAATGATTAAGAGAGTGTTTGGGTGTTAGGATAAGTCTATTATTATTTTTTTAAAACGATCCCAAACTCGTATATTTTATCTCCTGTTGTGTTTTTTGTTTTTCTACGGCAAATAATTACTTTATTAAAGACGAGAACAAAAAAAGTCACGATACAAAGTCATGATCATATTTCTAAAATTTTCATATATATTAAAAAAATCTAAGGGGTGTTACTATTGTGAAATTTATGTATAATGGTAATGATTATTATGATTGAAGAATTTAAGAAATTTTTAGAAAACATTTAAAATATTTCACATATTCTCACAAAACGTTTTTGAGAATATCATCCTAACATGTAATATTTTTAAAAATTTTAAAAATTGTTTCATATGAACAAAAAACTTTAAAATCAATCAACCAATAACACTTAACTTTAATAAACTTTAGTATTATCTGAAAGTTAGTTAAAAAATTTTATTGATCCAATAACGCATGCCTTTTAACAACTTTTTATAAATATTGAACCAATAATAGATAATTTTAGCAGAGTCTTTATAATTCAAGATTGAATAACATCAAAGTCTTAAAAACTTATAACTTTTTTAAAATCACCTAACCAATAACACCCCCTAAAAGTTGATTATAAATGTATATTTTTTGTGATTAACAATTTTCAATGATCCTAAACTAATAGAATTTAATTATTTCTCTTAAACTTTGCAGTTCATCATTAATAGCTAATAAAACATGCATAAAAAATTTAAAAATTTGATCTTTTTGAAACAATTTTTTTCCTAGAAATATGATTAATAAAGAACCGAGAGAGTATTACGGTATTACAAATCATTTCAAGTTATATTATCTTCTCTTTCCTCTATTTTTTTACGGAAAATAAATTTTATTAATTTGAAAAAATAAATTTATAGTACAAAAAATTTGTTAGCCAAACAGGCGGATAAATACTATTTGAAAAGAAAATATGATTGGAAGGTCCATGTCTTGCAAGTAAATGTGCAGCTTTGTTAGTATTGCGTACCGCATGTGTGAATCGTATATCTTCGAACTTATCTCCCCAGATTTTGATATTCTTACAGATATTGTGGATTGAAACTTCCTCATGATCATCAATCACAGTATTAACCAGAATTTGACAATCACCTCCAAAGATGACTTGTTTATATCTTTTTTCACCAAATCATTTGAAGTGCTACCAATAAAACCTTACTTTCAACTTCTAGAGGAGATGATGTATAGTTAAGGTTTGAAGAACTCCAATATTTAGAAACTCCATTTGTATCTCAAAGAATTCTTCCACTAAAAGCTTCATTTGTTACTTGATTAAAAGCGACATCATAATTATATTTTAACCAATCATTACTAGGATGAGTCCAAGTTTGATGAGTTTTTAAAGTACTTTCTTTTGGTTTTAGAGTATTATTTTGAATCTATTCATGGACATCCGAAATGGCTTAGTTAATATCATTCTTTGGAATGGTTACTTTTTAATTGAATAATAACTTATTTCTCGATTTTCAAATCCTCCAGCAAAATGGTAGTATTTTCTGATCTCTTTCCTCTATTATATAGTTTTAACTTTTAACTGTATTTCTTAAATTACATTATATTTTAGAAATCATGACACTAAGTAACCTATATCGCCTATGCTAAAGATCGGTCTTAATTGTGGATTTATGTCAAAAATCGATTTTCTTCAAGTGTCTAAATTTTTCTTTTTACATTTTGCAAATTGGCCATTTGTAGATGCTTTTAGTGGCAATACAACATAGATTTATAGGGCTCCAATGATTAGTCTGAGTTTGGGTGTAAGAAAAATCTTCAAATTATCCAACAAAATATATTACATCTAAAAGCGTTCAATGGTAGTACTCCTATGTTCTAAATTATAAGAGTTTTTAGCCAAAAATCTTTATTCCATTTGATAAGGATGTTTTCAAATATCTATGTAATTTTTCAATAAATTATAATTTGATATAATACAAAATAGCCCTTAATGTTACTTTTTTATTTTGAGAATAGAAAAAGAATCTTACTTGTAATAAATTAAAGTTAAAAAAAGTGGTTAATGATGATTATAGTTTTGAAAACCATTTTTCTTAATAAGTGTGTTTTTAGCCAAACACTCTTATACTTTGTAACGGAGGGAGTAGTTTTTAGTTAGGTTTAGGTTTTTAATTTTCTAAAAATCATTTATTTATCCAATCAGAATTATAAAAACATTGATGACAAAAAAAAATTTTAAAACAACTTTAAAACCCCTAAACATTTTGGGTGATCAAACAAAAGTCAAAGGTCTTCTTTGATCTCCCGCGGAATTGAGATCTAAGATTCCGATTTCTGTAGGGACATTTTTCAAATTCGACTGGCAAAAAAAGAATGTCAAAGGTTGTGTATGAAGGATGGATGGTGAGATATGGAAGAAGAAAGATCGGAAGATCGTACATTCATATGAGGTACTTCGTATTGGAACCTCATCTTTTAGCTTATTATAAGAAGAAACCACAGGATAATCAGGTAAAAATCTCATGAATCTAATCTCTGTTTCGATCGTTAATTACTCACATTTTGTTTAACGTTAAACTGATGTTTTTGGATTTAGCATTTTTCAAACTTAGAGACTTTTGATTGTTGGGAATATTAGAGAAATATAAAAAGGTCTTAGCTTTTTACTTAATAGATGATGTGTACATAGGCGGAGGCAATTACAAACCATAGGGCTCAAATGACCCGGGTAGATTTAAAAAAAATTAATGAGCTTCTATTAAAAATATTAGATTGATCCATGTCAAATATGAGAATTGATCCTTGTAAATTTTTTATTTTACACTACATACAAACCCCAATATATTTTATTTTAATAAATACTATAATTAGGCCCATTAATATAAATTACCTTAATTAATATTTTTTTGTCTATCGTTGCCTAAAAACTGTTCGACTTCTTCTTCTTTGTTTAACTTTCAATCTCAGACCATTACTAAAAACAAACTTTCAATCTCAGACTCATATCCTTCATCGTTTGATTTTATGATCAGCCAAAACTCTAGGTATTTTGATATATTTTTTCGTCTATAAAATTCCATTATCTAATTTCAATCTAATATATAAACCAAATTCACTTGTGTTTAATTTAGTTTTGTTACTAATTTTATAATTTGTATGTTCTGATGTTCATTTCGTATGAATATAGGATTTAGTTATGAAATTGTATTGTATAATCTATATTGTATTGATGAAACTTGAAATAGAATAATCAAATAATCTGCCAAGTTTTAATGCGTGAGTTTCTTATGTTCATCCCTTGCAATTTAGTCATGTGTGTATATATTATAGATTATATAATATTATTTGACTTTTACAGATCATGGAAGTGGCAACGAACACATGTTTAATAAAGATTAGAAATATTTTCTTTGTATATAGGCAGTGACAAAATAATGGATCGCTTTCTGAAAAGAAAAACTCCACCATCTAATATTGATTTGGATGATTTGCCGTGGGATCTAGCCAAGAGGAAAAGTATTCTAACCTATCATCATAATCAAAGAGATAAAGTACGACGCAAGTATTTGAGTAGAGGACCTTGTCAACCTCGTGGTCATAATTTTAAACAAATAGCAATTGGAGGGGTGTTACGACGTTTTAATCCAAAATGGTTTGATAAGTATGGTGATTGGTTGGAATATAGTGTGGAGAAAGACAGAGCTTTTTGCTTGTATTGTTACTTATTCAGAGATCAAGCTGGAAATCAAGGTGGGAGTGATAGCTTTGTATCAACTGGTTTTTGTGGTTGGAATAAGGGGTTGGATCAACATGTGGGATCTGATGTGAATAGTTTTCACAATAATGCCAAAAGGAAATGTGAGTATTTGATGAGACCAGGTCAATCTATCAAACATGCTCTCCATAAGCAAAGCAATGTTGTGAAGAATGGTTACCGAATCCGATTGAATGCTTCTATTGATGTATCTAGACATTTGCTACATCAAAGATTACCATTTCGTGGTCATGATGAGTCAGATGAGTCAGCCAATAGAGGTAATTTCTTAGAGCTTCTGAAATATACTGCTGGTCAGAATGAGGATGTAAAAAAAATTGTATTGAATAATGCTCCTAAAAATAATCAGATGACATCTCCTCCAATTCAAAAGGACATTGTGCATTGCTTTGCGGAAGAGGTAACTAAATCTATTATTGAAGAAATTGATAACGATGTCTTTGGTTTGCTAGTAGATGAATCTGCTGATATATCAGACAAAGAGCAAATGGCAGTGGTTTTTTGCTTTGTTGATAAACATGGCATAGTCAAAGAAATATTTGTTGGCATTAGTCACGTGAAGGAGACATCTTCTTTATCTCTAAAGTATGCTATTGATTCTTTGTTTGCGAAATATGGATTGAGTTTGAAAAGGGTGAGAGGACAAGGGTATGATGGAGCTAGTAATATGAAGGGATAATTCAATGGACTAAGAGCATTGATTTTGAAAGAAAGTATCTCTGCATATTATGTTCATTGTTTTGCTCATCAACTTCAGTTAGTTGTCATGGCAGTAGCAAAAAAGCATTTTGAAGTTGGAGAATTTTTTGATATGATTTATGTTTTGTTGAATGTGGTTGGGGCTTCTTGCAAGAGAAAAGATATGATTCGGGAAAGCTATAGAAAAATAGTGGAAGAAGGGATTAGCAATGGTGAAATTAAGACTGGAATTGGCTTGAATCAAGAAATTTCTCTTACAAGACCTAGAAATACTCGTTGGGGTTCACATTATAAGACCTTATTACGACTTGTTGAGCTGTTTTCTTCTGTAGTTAAAGTTCTCGAGTATATCCAGGATGAAGGCATAGACTCCACCAAAAGACAACAAGCATATGGTATTCTCAAGTATTTTCACACCTTTGATTTTGTTTTCTATCTACAGTTGATGGTGTTTGTTATGGGTCTCACTGATAACTTATCAAAGGCTTTACAAAGGAAGGACCAAGATATCTTGAATGCTATTTCATTGGTGGAATCCACTAAAAGTCAGTTGCAAAAGCTTAGAGATGATGGATGGGATGCTTTTATGGCTAAAGTTAGTTCTTTTTGTGAGCAAAATGACATTGGAATGCTCGTAATGGAGGAAGAACTTGTTGATTCAAGAAGACCAAGGAAAAAGACCGGCATAACCAACTTGCATCACTATAAGGTGGATTGTTTCTACACTGTCTTAGATATGCAACTTCAAGAGTTTAATGATCGTTTTGATGAGGTAAATTCTGAACTACTTGTTTGCACGTCATCCTTAAGTCTGATTGATTCTTTTCGTCAGTTTGATAAGTCGTTGCTCATGAGATTGGCTGAGTTTTATCCAGACGACTTTAGTTTTATAGAGCGTAAATCTCTTGATCTTCAACTGGATATTTATCTTGATAATATGCAAAGAGATGAAAGGTTTACAGATTTAAAGAGTCTTGGTGATCTTGCTCGTGTCATGGTGGAGACAAGAAAACACCTTTCACATCCTTTGGTATATCGGCTTTTGAAGCTATCTTTGATTCTTCCCGTTGCTACTGCAACCATCGAAAGATGTTTCTCTGCAATGACTTTTGTGAAGACGACTTTGCGTAACCGTATTGGTGATGTATTTTTAAGTGATTGTCTAGTTTTTTTATCGAGAAACAGGTACTTGACACTATTACAAACGAATCGGTGATGAAACGATTCCAAGACATGAGTGAGCATCAAGTGCATCTTTAGGATTTATATTTGTGATGACATTTTTATGGTTTTAATCGATTATATGCATTTTTAGTTAGAAATTTTTTTTTGCCCCCGATGAATGGATTTTCTGGCTCCGCCACTATCCACAGTCGCAAATGGAGTTCTCGGTCTTGTCATAGGCGTAATCACATCTTTCGTTGTCGAAATGGCTTTCCTTGTACAGGTAAATCAATCTAACTAACTACAAAGACTTTGAATCTTATGACTTCTTTAAGATTGTTTCTCCTCTTGAAATCTTTTGGATGATCCTGAGATTGCTTTTTTTAGGCGAACACAGCAGAAGAATTGCCAGAACGGCTTATCGGGGCGGTGAGGGTTTCTCATACAGAGCTATCATCTTCTATAGTTCCCAGTCTGGATTCAGAATAGTTCGTAAGCTTCTGTCCTAACTAAAAAGCTTTACATCAACTTCATGTTTGATCACTTTCTTTATTATTTTCTTTCACTATCTTTAATTTTATAGTTTACATTATAAGCGATTAATTGTTTTACAAGAGTAGGAATGTTCGAAATCAATGAATTAATTGTCACATACAAAGTCGAGTTTACTTGGGGGGAGGGGGTGGGGGCATGGGGACATTTGTCCTGTACTAAATTTATTAAATTTGGTTTGTAGCAACATCTCTATATAATTATTTGAGCAATGTTAAAAACAAAATAACCTTGTATTTATTTAGGATATTCCAACAAATTTAGATAATTTTTAAATTTTTTCAAACATTATTAATAATTATAATATTTTTCTATTTAATTAATCAATTTCCTGATAAATAGCATAAAAAATCGGTATATAGATATTTCAAATTTTAATTCTTAATATTTTAAATTTAAATCTATTTATTTTTATTTAGTATCTCCTAAATAAATATAAATTGTTTAATTAGAGTATTTAAACAATATAGTATTTAATTTTTTAAATAAAATCATTGGATACAATAATAATCAAAAATAATTATAATTAAATAAAAAAATTGTAAATAATCATTACTTTTCCCAAAAAATTAAACTCACTTTCTCTCTTATATTTTATGGATGAAAATTAAAAATAAATTTTTTACCAACCAACTTTAAATCATTAGAATCTTCAAATATTCTAATTTTTACAATGGATCTGAATGGGTCAAGAAGAGTCAGAGCATATAAAGACAAGTCAAGACAGATCATGATGAGTCTCATATAAAATTTCTAATCATTGATAATAATTGATATTGGAGTAAATAAAACAGTTATAGATTTTGAATAATATGAAAATATATACATAATACCACTTAATTTTTACAACAATATTATAATTTAACTTGTTAAATAAATTTGTATATTAGTAATTTTAATTAATAGAACACAAACCATATATTATAATCTAAAATTTTTTAAAACAACTTTAAAACCCCTAAACATTTTGGGTGATCAAACAAAAGTCATGGATGTTTGAGGTTTTAAAATGGATTTTAGATTATATTACCTCTATTTTTAAAAGATTGATGTTCTAACATATTTATTTTGTCTCACAAAGATTGTTTTCTATAATTTTTTTTTTCATTGATAAATTGTAAACTTCAAGATCTAATGATTGAATATAATTACTTTTACTAATTTACTATTGGTTCATAACTATTAGAATAATTGTCTGGTGAGAGAAAATAAAGTAATCATTGTTTTTCTTAATTTGTGTAAAAATTCCTTAATATCAATCTCTTAGAAACATATGGAGTAGATTTTATTTTTTTTAGTTTTGGATTTTACAAGAAAAAATAACATAAATGGAAAATTATAAAAATAAATCGTTTTGGATTGTTTAAAAAACACAAATTCAAAAACATATCAAAGTGGGTTTTGGATTGTTTAAAAATTTTCAAAAACTACTAAAATTTATATTTTCTATTTTCAGAAACTCTACTTTTTTCGATAATCTTGATTGGTTAATTAAATAGTTTTTGGAAAAGATAAAAGAACATCTAAAAACAACGACCATTAACGCCCAAAATTGAACCTCGGTAAAAGTAATTTTTAAATTTGGGCCTCAGTAACTAAATAGAATTGGGCCTTACACATGAGCAGATGAAATAACAATTTCTCTAACCCAAAAAAAAAACCTAAACCAAAGGTGAAGAAAGAAATCGTTTTCGTTGAAATCGCCGTTTGGATCTGTTTTATACCAAACCATCGGCAACCTAAAGGCAGATCTATCGAGATAAGCCGAGTTTGAATCAAATCGTGTTATGTCTCTTTCTCAGATGAGACTCCTTATTGTAATTGAGATTCTCTGATCAGGAATATAAATCAGAATACGAGGAAGAAGAAGAAGAAGACAAAAACCAATCTTGGCCTTAATTTTGTCTGAATGAAATTCGTAATTTCCCAGAAGAAATGACGACGAACAGCTCTTCATCTAAGAAACAAGCTCAAGATCAGCTTGAAACTAGCGAACCCACTCTCAAATCTCTCAAAACCAAGATAACTAAATCCGACGAAAAGGTTTGTCTTTTCTCCTCTTTTCGTTTCTCTTTATTTAATCCAATCAACATACACCACTGATTTTGTTCTGTAACCTCTTCAATTTTGAATTTGATAATAATCAAAACCTTTTTTCTTTGTTTTGGGTGTAATCAACAGAAGAAGCATAAAGACATTGAGATAAGTGTTCCAATTGTGTATGGTAATGTTGCATTCTGGCTTGGCAAGAAGGCTAGCGAGTGAGTTAATCTCTCAGAATTTAATTAGTTGAAATCCAAATTCTTTTGAAATTTTGTTATGAAACATAGTTCTTTTGAAATAGTGGCGCAAAGTTCTTGACTTTCGTAAGAAAATGTTAAAAAGTTCCAATTTTGACATTACCGTTAAGAAAATGTTTTTGTAAATTTACATTTGGGTTGGTTTTAGTTCTTTTGAATAGAAAACTTGAAAAGTTTATATTTTGACAATACCCTTAAGAAAAAGTATTTGTTTTTCATAAAATTTTCCTCGAATTTGTTCCTTTTTTTTTCCAATGTTTATGCAGGTATCAATCTCACAAGTGGTCTATATATGTTCGAGGAGCAACAAATGAAGATATCAGTGTTGTAGTAAAGAAAGTAGTTTTTCAGCTTCATTCTAGTTTCAATAACCCAACTAGAGTTATCGAAGAGCCTCCTTTCGAGGTATCAGAAGCTGGTTGGGGAGAATTCGAGATTGCTATCACGTTGCATTTCCACAGTGACGTCTGTGACAAGCCATTGAGTTTGTAAGTCCTCACTAAAAAGCTCTTTGTTAGTCGAAAATACGAGTAATATATATGAGTTAAAAGTTTTTTTTTTGTTTTTTTGGTATATAACAGATATCATCATTTGAAGTTATATCCAGAAGATGAATCAGGTCCTATGACAATGAAGAAGCCTGTTGTTGTAGAATCTTATGACGAGATTGTGTTTCCTGATCCTTCAGAAAGTTTTCTAGCTAGGGTTCAGAATCATCCGGCTTTGACGTTTCCAAGATTACCCTCTGGTTACAACTTGCCTGCTCCTAGTATGATCTTCTTCTTATCTATTATTAGTTTAGTTGATCATCATTGCCTTAAAATGTCTCCTCACACATCACATTATTTGCTTATTTGTGTTTTCTAGTGCAAGTTGAAGATACTGGAAAAAAGAAGAGAGGTGATACAAAAGATCATAGTTTGGGACAATGGTTCATGAGTTTCTCTGAAGCAGATGAATTACTACAGCTTGCGGCTGCTCGTCAACAGGTATCTTGAAAACATTTTCTTATATTTTGATATAAAGTTTTAAGACTTTTTTTTGTTTGGTGTATGTTTTGATGATTTTGAATTGGTTCTTTGTTGGATTAAGGTTCAAGCTCATATTGCGAAACTGAGGCGACAAATAAGTTTGCTAGAAGGACAGAATCAAACCATTAAAACAGGGTCTGATCTTTGAATCTGATTCTGTAGCCACTTTCTATTGAGTGAGAGAGTTTGGCTTGTTGTAAACTAACTGTGTATTAGCATAGATTTCCATTTTTCTTGTATTAATAAACATAAAAAAATTAGTTGAAAAATCTCCTTAAGGTTTATCTTCTTGAAATATCTCTTTAGCCATCTAACTTGTAATCCTTTTTTCAAGGATTCGAGTAATTTTTGTGAATCTATAAACTCGATTTTTTGCTTTGAATATGTTTTTATTCTGATTAGAGAATAATGTCGATGTAGAAGGTTTTGGTTTGCCACACTTCTTTTCTTGCAACACTGTTCAATAAATCAACTTCGGTTTTTTTTTTTTTTTGTAATTACATGATGGAATTACAAAAGCCGCCGGAACAACTAGATATCTCCGTAGACAAAGGCTAAAAGAGGGAAGCAAATCCCTATGAAAACAGAGAAACTAATGCGAAAACAAATAAACCTAAACTCAATTTAAAACATACAAAACTTAAAATACATCACTTACCAGAAAAATACAAAATAGTATAAGAAACTAATTTATATGGTACTTTTACTTGCTAATGGATGATTAAATCCATTAAAATTACATAACACTTTACCTCATAACGTTTTGGTTTTGATCTTTTTGAAAACAGGAAGTTCATATGTGCAATTGTAATTCCAGAACTTGTTATTTTTCAGGAAATGATTGACATAACCATGATCTTCTCTTTCAACGGTTCTTGCTGCTCTTATAACTCTCCCAACTTCCGTAATTATTTCCTTGATAAAATCGGCTTCCGAACTGACAAGAAGAAAAAAAGACTTTCATAATGGTCTTGAAAGAATACAAAATAAATAAGATCCTTCTACGTAAAATATATTTTGGACTAAACATCTGTATGTCTTTATACACACGTTTAGGGTTTAAAAATTAGACCAACGAGCAAGTGAACTAAATATACCTTTTGTCTTTCAACGACAAGCCCATCTTGTAGGAGATACATTCGAGAGCATCTTTCCAGTTCTTAATCTGATCTCCACTAGAAGTTTTCGCGAGCTTCCAAAAGTTGTCACCAAACTCACCTCTCTGTCCTCTAACGTCTATGGCTTTCACTTTGTAAAAGATTGGAATGACTTGGAGCTTTTCTCTATTTGCAAGTTTCTTCATCTCCACTAGCTCATCCATACACCAACTTGACTCTGCGTACCTGTAAGTTAAGACGAGAGGATGATTTACGATTCTTGAATCTTATATTGATAATTGAAGTACGTGAAAGAATACTATAAACCTTGTAGAGAAGATTGCCAACGCAATTCCGGATTCTTGGATTCTTGCAACAAGGCTTTTTAGATCTTTTCCCCTCAGCTCGTATTTGTCTATGAAGAACTTGATCTCATGCCTCTCAAAGGCATCAATGAGATGGCTCACGAAGCTGTGACGTAGTTCTTCTCCTCTGTAATTCAAGAACACTTGATGGGATTGAGTGGGAGATAAGATTGACATTGTTGGGAGGTACTATGAAAATTAAGTATCAAGTATAGTAATTAAGTAAATAATTCTAATTCTTGTATAACAGTATAGTGAACATATATTTGTATAGAGAATAGTATATATACTTGTACCGTAACTAACAGAAATAATAAGAAGAAAATGGTTTTTGATTTAACATTTGATATGGTATCAGAGCCCTGAGCTCAGCTCAGCCTTTTTTTTCTTCTTCATTCGCCTCGCCATTGTTGATCTTCACAGATCTTCTTCTTCTTTTGTCATATTTGATCGTTTCGAACTTGGATCTTACCGATTCTCTGTAAATTTGAGCTTTGATTGTGCATCAATGGTGAAATGAAAGTGCAATTCAAAATATCGTGTTGAATCTTTGGAATCAGTGGGTGTCGAATCTCCTATGATTCGCGATGCTTTTGGATCCAACTCTCGCGACAAACAATCATTCAAATTTGTTCGTCATCCATTGGAGGTATTAGATTCTCCTGATAATCTTCATAGTCCGTATCATTTACTTGGATCTGATGCGCCTGGTTTAGCTTGAGTGTCTGAGTTGTTAGATGGAACAAACTATATAACATGGATGATAGCGATGACTATGAGCTTAGAGGCAAAGAATAAGATATGTTTTATTGATGGATCTATCATAAAACCTAATGATGATGATCCTTACTATAAGATCTGGTGTCGATGCAATAGCATGGTGAAGTCATGGTTGCTCAATAGTGTAACTAAGAAGATCTATACGAGTCTTTTGTATTTCAAGACTGCTGCAGATGTTTGGAAATATTTATACACTCGATTCCATAAGTCTAACTTGCCACGGCTTTACAAACTGAGGCATCAACTTCATTCTCTTAGACAAGGAAGCATGGATCTGTCATCGTATCACACTCAGACGCAGACTTATTGGGAGGAGTTATCTAGTCTACAGGTGACTGTGTGTACTGTTGAAGGTTTGTTAGCTGAGAGAGAGACTAATCGAACCATTGATTTTCTTATGGGGTTGAATGAGAGTTATGACCATATTCGGAGTCAAATGTTAATGAAAAAGAATCTTCCTACTATGTCTGAGGTGTTTAATATTCTGGACCAAGAAGACTCTCACAGAACTGCTAGGATTTCATATCCACAGACTATAGAGCCAATACCTTTCCAAGTTGGTTCAAAGCAATTCTATGGTAATCAGAAATCTAAGCTGATTTGTTCTCATTGTGGCAAGATTGGTAATAGTGTTGATAGGTGCTATAAAGTTCATGGATATCCACTTGGAATGTCTAAAGGAAAAGCACAGAAGCAAAAGTCTTCTAATATATCTGCGAATATGATTCATGATACGCCACAATCTGAAATAAGTGTAGAACAGAACTCGAGTAGTCCAATACCGGTTTTCACTCAGAATCAGGGTCAGATTAATCAACTTCTTTCTCAAGAACAGACGCAACAAGTCATTGCTTTCTTTAGTTCTCAGCTTCACAATCAAAGTATCACATCACCACCTAATGATGGACTTCTTGCCACACCTTCAGCCGTGCCATCCGCTTCTAAAGCATCTGGTACATTTCTTCCTCTTTATTCATTCTCTATCATTGGCATGCCTTCTATTTTTTCTTCTGAAAATGTTATAGTCTCTAAGGATTCATGGTTAATAGATTCGGGTGCAACACATCACGTTTGTCATGATAGATCTCTTTTCACTCTTTTAAAACCTATTTTCAATACCTTTGTTACTTTACCAACTGGTAATTCAGAGAGCATTGTCGGTATAGGTCAAATTACACTAAGTGAAGATATTGTTTTGAAAAACGTGTTGTTTGTTCCAAGTTTTTGTTTTAACTTGTTGAGTCTGAGTTCATTGACTGTTGATATAGAAACCATGGTCAGTTTCACATCCACCACTTGTTTCATATAGGATCTTACTCAAGCATTGATGATTGGCAAAGGTAGAAGAGTCTCAAATCTATATGTCCTGGATTCAGGTTCTTTGCTTCCTGCCATTTCTTTTAAAACTGATAATATAGTCTGTTCTATTGCCATTGATCCTACTGTTTGGCATGCTCGTTTAGGTCATCCATCTACGTCTAAATTTGATTCATTATCTGATGCATTGTCAATTAATAAAATGGGAAACGTAAAACATTTTCCCTGTAATGTCTGTCCGCAAGCTAAACAGAAAAGATTGTCATTTCCTTTTGATAATAAAATCAGTAACGAATCTTTTGATTTGCTTCACATTGATGTTTGGGGTCCTTTCTCAGTAATGACTCATGAAGGTTATAGATATTTTTTGACTATTGTTGATGATCACAGTAGGGCAACTTGGATCTATTTACTTAGATCAAAATCTGATGTCTTAACCGTTTTTCCTGAGTTCATTGAATTAGTTGAAAATTAATATAAGAAACGAGTCAAATCTGTTAGGTCTGACAATGCTCTAGAATTATCTTTTGCAAATTTTTATAAAACCAAAGGTATTCTTTCTTATAAATCTTGTCCTGAAACACCTCAACAAAACTCTGTTGTAGAAAGAAAACATCAACACATCTGGCTAGGGCTTTGCTTTTTCAGTCAAATATTCCTCTTGCATATTGGGGAGATTGTGTTCTTACAGCTGTCTTTCTAATCAATCGTTTACCCTTCCCATTGTTAGATAATAAGACTCCTTATGAGAAACTCACATCTAGTGTACCAGATTATCAAGGTTGAAAAGTATTTGGATGCTTATGTTATAAAAGCACTTCTGTGCAGTCTAGAACTAAGGTTGATCCAAGGGCAAAGACTTGTGTTTTTCTGGGTTTTCCGTGTCCAGGCATGTCATCTTTCATGAAAACATATTTCCTTTTACTGATTCTACACTTTCTGATTCAGTAAAAGCTTTCTTTCCTAGTTCTGCAAACAAAAACGATGAGTCACATTCTGTGCCATCATGTCCTGATGATACATTGCCTATAGCAAAATCATCTTCTGATGTTAATCTGCCTTTGGCCACTACATCCAAAAAAATACGTACAAAGCCAACTTATTTGCAGGACTATATGTGCCAAACAGCTCATTCCTTTTATCCACTAAATGAATTTTTGTCTTATGATAGACTTTCTCCTCTTCATCTTTCTTTTATTAATTCAATCATTCTCAGTTCTGAACCACACTCATATTTTGAGGCAAGAAATTTTAAAGAGTGGTGTGATGCTATGGAAGTGGAGTATAGTTCTTTAGAAGGCCTTGATACTTGGTTCATTTGTTCACTTCCAAACGGAAAGACAACAGTTGGTTGTAAATGGGTTTTCAAACTCAAATTGAACCCTGATAGAAGTCTTGAACGCTATAAAGCTAGACTGGTTGCTAAGGGTTTTACTTAGCAAGAAGGAATTGACTTTGTTGATACTTTTTCTCCTGTAGCCAAGATGGTAACAGTCAAGGCCATATTTGTTTTAGCAGCCAAGAAAAGATGGTATTTACACCAACTGGATATATCCAATGCATTCTTAAATGGTGAATTAACATAGGAGATTTATATGGACTTACCTCCTGGTTTCGCAGAGAGAAAAGGTATGAATCTTCCTCCTAATGCAGTTTTACGATTGAAGAAATCAATCTATGGTTTGAAGCAAGCATCAAGACAATGGTTCCTTAAGTTTTCTTCTACACTAGTTAGCCTTGGATTTGAAAAGATACATGGAGATCATACTCTATTTCTTTGTTCAACATCGGGTCATTTTCTTATGGTGATAGTGTATGTAGATGATATCATTATTGTTAGCACACATGAGGGTTCAGTTGCATCATTTGTGGTAAATTTGAAGAAATGCTTCAAAATGCGAGATTTAGGCCAACCTAAATATTTTTTGGGTCTGGAGATAGCTCGTTCTGCATCTGGGATTTCTATTTGTCAGCACAAATATGTTTTGGAGATGCTTTCAGATACTGGGCTAATGGGATGCAAGCCTTCTTCAATACCTATGGATCCTAGTATCAACTATCTGCAACTAGTGGTGATTTGCTACTTGATGCTGGACCATACAGGAGATTGGTGGATAAATTGATGTATCTTACCATCACAAGGCCTGATATCTGTTTTGCAGTTAACAAGCTTTGCCAATACTCTGCTGCACCAAGAAAACCGCATTTGCAGGCTGCACACAAGGTATTACATTACTTGAAAGGTTCGATTGGCACATGATTTTTTTATCCAGCTGATGATGATTTCCAAATCAAAGCCTTTTGTGATGCTGATTTGCAAAACTGTTTGGATACAAGAAGATCAATTTCTGGCTCTTGTTTTTTCATTGGAAATTCATTGGTATCTTGGAAAGATAGGAAGCAGGATGTTGTATCCTTGTCATCTGCAGAATCTGAGTATCGTGCTATGTCAGATACAACCAAGGAAGTTTGTATGGTTGTCAAGACTCTTAACTGATTTACATGTGGCTTCTCGTTTGAAACATGTGCTTTATTGTGACAGTACAGCGGCTCTACACATTGCCAAAAACCATGTATTTCATGAAAGGACGAAACACATAGAGTCTCAATGTCATTCAGTAAGAGAGAAGGTTGAAGCTGGTCAGCTCGCATTGCTTCATGTTCGTACAGATAATCAATTAGCTGATGCCTTCACGAAACCATTATATCCAACTATTTTTCGTCGTTTGATGTCCAAGATGGGTCTGATTAACATACTGACGCCATTTTGAGAGGGGCTATCAAATATAGTAATTAAGTAAATAATTCTAATTTTTGTATAGTCAACAGTATAGTCATCATATATTTATATAGAGAATAGTATATATACTTGTATCGTAACTAACAGAAATAATAAGAAGAAAATAGTTTTTGATTTAACATTTGATATTAAGAACCGTGGGAATGAATGAATTGGAGGAAATGTGCGATCATATATATATATACTAGTAGACTTATTTCAGTTGCGGGTTTCTGGTTTTCTGATTTTCTGATTTTCTGATTTATGTCAGCGTCTTTCATTATCATGTGACTTTTCTTTTTCTTATTTTTTTTGTTTCTAAGAAACAGCATGAGACTTTTCTCTTTTTCTTACATTTTCTTTTTGTAAAAGCAATACTTATACAAGGTAATATAAATTAAGGTTTAGACAAAAAAAAACCTAGAAAACTCCAGATTCTATAAATTAAATATAAATATTTAAAATTAAAATATATTGATAAAAATAATCTACGTATATACGGCCAATTACTATGTTTAAGTAGCATGTAAAACACAAAATTAATTTTAACTAAATACAATCAATATAAAATACTGAAAAATATAAATGTTGTTGATTTTAGTTAAATGTTTAAGTTCCCACCGTGGAGTGCCAGCGTGGAGGGCCACCGTGGATTAACTACATTACAACTAAATGATAAATACAAATGAGAAATGAGAAGATTTGTGAAAGGACGTAAATCTAATCGTAACCATACTTAAACTGTAACTAGATCATTTTTACCGTAATCATGGTTAAACACTGTAACCGTTAATCATAAAAATATATTACTTATAGCTAACCATTAATTAATCATAACCGTAACCATTAATTAATCATAACCGTATAAAAACCGTTACGGTTAACCTTAAAATTATAATCATAACTGTTTTAAAAGTAGAATATATATATATATAATTAGTTATAACCATAATTTTTTTGTATAAACTAAAAATATTACTAATATTAATCTTTATTTTAATCATCAAATAATTGAATTGCATTTAACCATATAAAATCATAACTATTTTAACCATAACCGTTTTAACCATATATTAAATGGTTAAAATTAAAGTTAAAAATAAATTATAACTGTAACTAATAGTTAATTAACTATAATTCTTACCAGGTTATTCTTACGTGCAACTTTTAACTGTGTCATGTTCCCACCGTGGAGTGCCACCGTGGCGTTGTCCGCCTGGACACAATTGTTTTTAATTTTTATTTTGTCTCCTTTTAGAAGAAACAAACTTTTAATAGTCTCAAAGTTGGAAAATTTGGTCCCACGCATAACTTGGAAATTTTACTCAAGTATATATCACCGTGATATAAAGCAAATGGATATATTACTTATTAAAGCCAGGGGCCCATAAATGGATGGTGTTTTTTTTTTTTTTAATTCAGTTTTTAGATGTTTTGGATTTAGTTAAAAAAATTTCTATTAGATTTTTGTTTCAAAAACTCTAAAATTTGATTTTTAAAAAAAAATTTGAAGTAGAATATAAAATTTGAATGAGAGATTATAACAAAATAGTTTTCCAATATTTTAAGAACAACAAAAACTAAATTAATTTCAAAATCTATAAAACATTCAACTCATAAGAAACATAATGTGAGTTGACGTCATTCACCAAAGGGTCAACAAATTATATAACTATGGAAGATCCAAAAATTGGTTATTTGGCAATGTTTTGTCTTTTATTAGTTCTTTTTCTTAAAATCAATTTTTTGATCAAAATACCCTCATCCAGGACTGGTCTGACAGTTTCCGATGTCCTAAACAACAAATTTTATTTATGCCTTTTTATGTTATTCATACAAAAAATAAAAAAATTATGCTCTTTATGTTTCTTATGAAAAATTACAAATAATATTAGTATAAAAAATGATATTAAAACTTGATAAATTTTTTTTAGTTCCATAATTTTTTTTAAAGCATAAAAAAGTTTCTAAAAAATATGTCCCTCTCATATCTTGCAAATATATTTATTTCATATATGTTATAAAACTGTTTACTTAATAATTTTATATAAAGTTTAAAATATAAATTTACAAAATAATATGAACTTTTATTTAATATAATCATGGTATACAATAATGTTCTTATAAGAGAAAATATTCATCCTTAAACAAATTAATTTCAAAAGATCTTCTAAACATAGAATAACATGAAGTAAATCCAATAATTATAAATTTTAAATGGAAATTGTTGTCAATGAAATAAAGGAAATGTAACTATTTAAAGAAAATTGATTTGTCTTAGGAAAAAAAAAGTTTTTCAGTTTAAATGGATTATGTTAGAAAAATAAAAATAAATAGATGGGATAGAAGAAACATGGTAAAAGCAAATGCAAAAAGAAAAGAAAATCAAATTAGGTGTAAGTCAAAATAAACACAGAATAGAAACCAAAATAACTTCAAACATATATATGATAATCATATTTTATAAGTACATAAATAAAAAAAATTAATTTACTATCTAATATTTGTTTTTGATAAATCATAAATTTTTTTATTTTTAGATCTAATACTTTTGAATACCCCAAAACAAATGATGCCCTAGATAACTGCCTTGGTTGCCTATCCTCAAGGCTAGGGCTGCCCTCATCGCAATGTTAACAAGGTAAATATTTGTTTAACGATCAAAATATTTGGACTATCATCAAAAATTTATTATATCATGTAATAAATATGGATTAATATATAAGTTATTATTTAACGTGATATAAAATATATTCAGAACATAAAGATATAAAAATCCGGCAAATGATTGAGAAAGTTTTATCGATAATTTATTTGTTAACATGATATATTGTGATATACTGATAAACATAGTTACAATAATAACAAATTAATTATTGATAAAAATTGTATCCATCATTCATCGGATGTATACATTACTATGTTCAGAACATATTTTATATCATGTTATATCACATGATAAAATGCTTTATTTATTTATCATGTTAACAAAATAGTTACCATTAAAATTAGAGCTGGTGACAGTTCAAATATTTTGATCGGTAAGCAAATATTTACGATGTTAATATTACGATAGAGCTATTTTGATCCAAATGTCAACGGATAATTATTTTATTAACACGATAAAAGTTTTTATATCATGTGACAGATATAGATTCATATTTAAATTATTACTTAACAAGGTATAAAATATGTTATCAATATAGTAATATATTTATCTGCAGATGATTGATAAAGTTGCTAGTGATAATTTATTTGTTAACATTCTACCAATATTTATCAATATACCACAATATTTATTATGCTAATAAATAAATTATCTCAAAAACTTGATTCATCATTCGTCGGATATATACATTATTATGTAGACATTATATTTGATACTACGTTAAATAATAATTTAGTTGTGATTCATAATGTTATGTGATATAATATTTTTTTACTGTGCTAACAAACTAATTATCCGTCAAAATTAGAGATAATTTTTTCTAAATATTTAGATCGTAAAGTTATGCTAAGGATATTTTTGTCCAGATTTTAATGAAATAGAATGAGAAAAAGAGATATAAGAAAACTAATTATGAAATCGTCGATAACTATTCTTTATAATTACCCTCTTTATAATTGCCCTTCACCAAATAGATTTATTATTTACTAGGCCAACACTTGTGCTTACATGCGGGTTCTCTTCCTCATATATATATTTTTTCAGATCTTAATTTTTAAATGTTATACATTGATCAACATATGGAATGAGGAACTGTTTTTATGTTTTTTCTAAGTAAAATTATGTATGACACAATTATATATCTGTTCATGGAAAATATATGTTTAGCAATTTTATTTGGAAAATTTTCAAAGAATAAATGAACAATTGCAACTAGTACAAAGCAACTAGTACTCAATATATATAAACAAATGCGAAGCTAATGAACTTTGGTGCAAAAAGAGTGAAATTCTAAATGTGAAGAATTTGTTTTTTTTTAAATAAAAGCTTGTAAGTCTTTTTTTTTTTTTTTTTTTTGTTTGTTGTGTGCAAACATATTTTTTTTCTTTTCCATCATTCAATATCATCAGTCTAATGGATATATGTGTTTCTTTTTTTGGGTGCAAACATACTTGTTTTCCCAAATGGAGATAGAGAGTACAATATCATCATTCTAATGGTTGGATACAAAAAGATTTGCAAAAACAAGCTTACAACAAAAATAGATAGATAGATTTGAGAAGCAATAAACTTCGCTGATAGATCCATAGAAACTCGGAGACAGAGATTACATCGCAATATGCCACAAGCGAGATCATGGTTTGTCAAAGAAATTTCCGCAAGAACTTCGGGGGATTTAACATTAGTCACGAGCTCACGATCAAAAGATCTTGTGACGTTCAAAAAAAGTCATTTTCCTCATAAGTCGCCGGTGCGAACAACGTTAGGACAGCTTGAGGACTAGGGTTGGAACAAAATTTTCTCTCCATTGAGGATGAGGGTTGGAAGTTGGAACAAAGGGTTTTCATATTTTACATAGAAAGGGTTAAAGAGATGCTTTGGCGACCGGTATGTGAAAGCATGATATACCAAAGTGGTGACTAATATCACACCAAAACCGACTCAAATTTGAGACTATTTGTCTAGGAATTCCAAAATCAGCCTTTTCCATCATTGGAAACTACCAGCAGCAGAATTTTCATATACTCTATGATACGAAGAGGTCCAGGCTACGGTATGCGCCTACAAAGTGTGTTGATATACAGGCAGGGACTCCACCTACAAAATGTGGAGTCCCCATTTTTTTTTTAGGACCCTCCCCCCTCCCCAAATTCTTAGAACCAGCCCTGTTGATATATAACCTTTCTTTGTCAATTATACAGATTTAAGTTCATCAAAGCAACTGTACAGAAAAAATGTAACAACAAGAAGAACATATGCTTTCTTTTCCCCCTTAGATTTTATCACTCTTTAGGATATATTTCTTTAAACATGTATTGATATAGATCAAAGATCATACTGAACTAATGTACCTATTTGTTAAGATATATGGGCTTCCAATTCAAAACTAATTGGCAATGAGTGGATTGTCATATATCTCTAATGTACTAGTGTTAATCCCTTTATACAACCGATGTGGGATATTAACACGCCCCCTCGAGATGATGACTCTTATCAGCCAATCTCGAACCGAATCCCACTTTAGGACCGATAATAAACCTTTCTTGGACCACCTTTCTTAGACCACCCTACTTGGGTCAACAAACGAGTCTCTCATACCATGTTAAGTTATATGGGTTTTCAACTCAAAACCATTTGGCTATGAGTGGATTGGCCCATATCCCTTATATACTAATGTTAATCCTTTTATATAACCTATGTGGGATATTAACACTATTCAACGCTCATTTCTGAATACAAGCGTGTTAATCTTCCTTGCTAAATGCATTTTCACTAACTCAATCTGTAAACCAACTCTAAATGAAGATTTGGTTTGCTTAGACAATTCTAATTTCTACAGTTAGCTGCTATTTCTAGGAAATTAGCAGTATCATCATACTTATATCCGAATAATGAAGCCCCATCCATTGAGCTTGTTCTCTGGTTTCTTCTAAACTTCCTCTACTTTGGTCAAATAATCTCCCACTTGTATTATTTGAGGGACACTGGCTCTTTCACCCTCAAGAGAATTTACATTGTCAGAACGGGAATATGCCAACACACAACACGACTGCGTTTGATCACGCCTTTGTCCCTCAATTATAATGACATATAGCTACAAAAAGGCAACTGAAATGAGCAATGAATAGAAACTGAAATCGACAATGGTATGAAAACCTAGGAATTGATGAGAGTTAAATCAAATATGTTCATAGGAGATGGTGAGTACATGTATAGTGTAGCATGTTAGGGAGCCGAACGATATCAAGCTCGAACTTCTTTGCTTCTTTCTCTTCGATATCAAAAATATTTTAAGTAAAGAAGGGTTTGAGAGTATTAAATGTTTTGACATTTAATAAAATATTTCCGAACATTCCAATAAGAGGCTTGTTATTTTTTTATGGCTACAGCTTGTTCTAAGTTCGAACTTAAACAGAATCCTTTGGTTCTAAAAGTTGTAACTTCTAACCCACGCATAAATTATGACAGTTTGTGGGATTGTTGGCTGAATTTGTTAATTTATGTACTTCGTAAAAGAACTCAAACAAAATTCGTATATTTTGGTGTCTATCGAAAATTGTTCTAGTCGATGGCCGTTACCGCTATCTATTTTGTGATACTATTCTTGGACTCTTTTGTTTTCCCACCACTCTATACTTCAACTTGTGTCCTCTCGTAAAAGTCACCATTTTATGAATTTAAGACAAAACATGACAAAACCAGTTTTAAAGAACAGTCTCATTACTCAGATCAGAAAATGTCATATTAGCGTGTTAATCTGCAGACAGTTCCAACTCTACTATGCTCCTTCAATCAAAATTAGCAGTTATATATGCTCACAAAAGTAAACTCAATGAACTCAATGATATTTGTGGTTTATGAAGTATTGTCACCTAAGAAAGCGAAAACCCGTCTCTTGAAAATGCGAGCTAAATCTGTGATTTCGGATTCCCTCATTCTCTGAACACTGCTTTCGGATTGTCCGAGAAAGTTTCTTTTACGGGATAATCGTGTGGCTGCATCAACCGTTAGACTCGCCATGTCTCTGCTCTTTGTTAATTCTCTCAGAATGGTAGCAGAGCTTGAAGATCCAGAGACAAGTCGGTTTAGTAATATCAGTATCTCTCTCATCAATAGTGTCCTGTGCCAAAAAAAATTAGAAGTTTATAAGTCAGTCAGATTATTTTTTTTTGTTGTAAATCACCCGGGGCAATGAATACACCTACCTTGCTTTGAAAATTTCCGCGTTTGGATGAAACTCTGTTGATTCTGAGTCTATTTCCGCCACTAAGAGATGCAGTATCAGCATTAAAAAGGTGGTGTCTTGAGTAACTTTATGATTTGAGAGTAGTTCATAGCCTGAGTTTCCTGAAGAAGCTGCTAAAGCCAAGATCATTATTACATTCCGACAGAGTTCTAGATCCTGAAATTCAAATCAACCAAAATCTGTGTTAATCATCCAATCTCACTAAACTATTTGACACGAGGAATTTTCTTTGGTTTTTTTTTTGTACCTTTGATGTCTTTCTAGGAGAAGTCAAACAATCTGCTAAACCTTCAAAGATCTTACCAAATGCTTCCAAAGCAAAGAGACTTCCTTCGCTGTCGTTTCCAGAATCTGAAGACTTCTTTTCCTCATGGAGAGCATCAAATCTATCTAACAGTTTAGGGCCTACAAATGCAAAATAAAGAAAAATAGGTTAGAGAAGAAAGAAGAGCAACTTTTGTGAAGATGGTTTCATCATAAACAAAGAAGTATGATCTTTGGGTACTTACAGTTTAGCAGCAAGAAAAAAAGATGAATAGCTTCTTTCCGCACACGTACGCCAGCTTCTTTTCTTAAAAGTAATGAAATGCTCTCAAACACTTCCTTGGAGATAAACCTGTTCAACAAATAGAGTTAACGTTATATGAATGCAGATGTTAGCAAAACCAGGAAAAAGAAAACGGTTCAAGTGCTTACGTTTCTCTCACGGTATAAGCATTAGTTCTCATCACGATTATGTTCATTATCGACACTGCTTCCAGCTTCACATCCTCTTCGGTTCTTCTACTAGCAATTTGATTCATCAATCCAAACAGAGAATGCCAATTTGCATCCCAACTTGGCTGAGTGTTATCAGTCTTGCTTCTACAGTTATATTTACGAAATTTGGAGGTCTCGGAAGAGCTGGCCTCCTCTTCTGTGATATTTTCCCTGATAGAGTGAAGTAAAAAAGATCAAATCAAAGTTCATAAGAATGCTATAAATACTGTATCTTATAGAAGGAGAACACAATAACATATTTTATATATACCTGGCTTCAAATCTATTTTCATCACCAGATATATGTTCCAACAGCACATGTAGTACATGCAGAGATCTATGAACAAGAATGGCCTGCAGAACAGATGAATTAATAAAATCACCCAAAAAAGATCTAGAAAGCTACAACTTGCAGATAAATTCTTTAATCTAAATCTGACTTACATTTTCCACATTACAAAGATCAAGTAGTGGTTCAACTAAGTCCTTCAAATTTAAAAACCCATAGCCGATCTGCACCACACATACGTCAGTTCAATTATATAGTGTGACCAATGACTTATATACCGACAAGTATAATGTTTGAACTAAAGCCTCACCTTTGTTACAGCAGAATGTAAACGAGTTACTTTTTCAGATTCTAAGACTGTACAAGATTGCATATTCGAAGACGTTTTAGCTTCCTGTTTATCAATTTCTTGGGAAGACGTACTGGTTTTCATAAAACTATAGAGGACTTGAAGATCTGTTGAACAAGCCAGTAACAACTCTGAGATTAGATTTCTTCTTGGATCTTGATAATTTGAGGTGCACCAAATATCTTGCAGTTTTTTTGAAAGGTCAGCATGATTGGCCAAATCCGCCTGAACACCAGTGGTCTTGAAGCCTGACTTATGCCAAAGCAAAAACATTTAATAGAAAACACACAATAAGGATTTCAAAATCTTCAAACTCATAAACGCTAATATCTACTACATTCACATACTTGGTTTATCATCTAACCTCTTTGTAGAGTCGATTTCTCGAAGATTTATAGAAGAACTTGAAACATCTTGTTCCCTGTTTCACAAAACTTGCTCATTAGACCCATTATTTGTGATTTACAACTCAAGTTGTGATCATTTACTCACAAATTTTTTCTCTTAGGAGTATCAGCAGTTGAACATTGCTCTTTATTTTTCCCCTTTTTAAGCTGAGAACATTCTTGTTCCTAGAACAATCAAAGAGATTAACTAAAAAAACTTCATAGATTGAAATAAACTGTAAAACTCAAAAGATATGAATCAAAACCAGATCCAGAAACTGCTTCGAAACACGTTCCAGCTCCTTCTGTTAATCAAATACCACAATGAAACAATATAAGAAAACTAAAGAACAGAGATACAAATACTAATTGTGATCACAGAAAACGAAACATCAACCTTTAAGCGATCAATTTCGAGATCTTTCTCATTATCAAACCGAGGATTTGAAGTAGTCGGAGAGATTGGTTTAGTAGCGTTGGCGTAATCCAATAACGCGTCACTTGAAGAACCATTTACTCTTTGAGAGAGTTCTCTCGGTGGAGAATAGCTTAAGAAAGAATCACGAATTGGAATTTGTTTCCGATGTCCCGTTGATGGTTGTAACTGTATAGCGTGGGTTAAAGACGATGAAGTCGTCGTCGTCGTCATCATCTCCGGTGCCAGAGGAGGCGGTAATGTCGTTGAAGGAGGCGGTGTAGGTACTTTAGTGACGGACACGAGAAACACCTCCTCCCATTCATCCGGTATCCAGTCATCCATTGTTGTCTCTCTCCCTCTGAAAGTGATTAGAGAGAAGAAATCAAAACGCCACTAGTGGGAGTAGCTATGACCCGACCCAAACCGACCCGACCCGACCCGAGTTTCTCAAACCCAGTAGTATTTGGTCCAACCACGTATTAGTGTTATTTACATAACGTTTCTTTTAAGTTTATAAAATTAGATATGTGCCCCGGTAGTTTTCTTTTAAATCAAAGATAAATCAGGAAGAAAGGGCTTTTAGGAATTTTTTTTTTCTTACGGCTAACTGAATAATATAAAAGATTGAATTCGCGACTCATTTTCTTCATTCCGTCGTCTTCGTCTTCGTCTGAATCCAAATCCGCCATGGCTGCTCTTCAATACTTGGAATCTCTGAAAAATGCGCATCCAGAGCTCGGTGAATGGTTCAATTCTCTTGCAGATCTCTATCAGAAAAAGCTCTGGCATCAACTCACTCTTAAGCTTGAACAGTTCATCGCTCTCGCCGTCTTTCAGGTACTTTTTATTTCTCCTCCGTAGTGATGATAGTTTTCCATATATCAATCCGAGTTTAATAATGATCTTTGAGGATTTAGGGTTCATAGATCTGATTTGAACGATGATAGGGTTTTTTTTTTGAGTTAGGGTTTATAGTTTTGATTCCAAGTTTATAATGTAAAATTTTTGATTTCAGGCTGGTGATGCTTTAATTCAGCTCTATAACAATTTCATCACTGATTTTGAGACGAAGATCAATCTGTTGAAGCTTGCACATTTTGCTGTGGTAGTCTCACGACAGTACCCTGAGAAAGAAGCTGCAGTTAGTTATCTTGAAGGTGTGATTGAGAAGCTTAGAGCTACTAAAGAGCCTCGGATAACTGAACCAATCATTTACATTGAAACGCAAAAGGCTTTATTTAAGCTTGAGCAAGGTGATCAGAAAGAGTGCAAGAAAATCTTGGACGATGGAAAGAGTTCTCTTGATAGTATGACTGACATTGATCCATCGGTCTATGCTAACTTCTACTGGGTGTCTTCTCAGTACCATAAGTTTCGTCAAGAGTTTTCTGATTTCTACAAAAGTGCTCTACTTTATCTTGCGTATACGTCTGTGGAGGACCTCTCTGACTCGTTTAAGCTGGTATGTCATTGCAATTTTATATACCTTGGTCTAATGTTTTAGTTGTTGAGTTTTATGTTAGCGATAATGGATAAGAAAATTGGTGAAAGTTCTAGTTATTGTAGCTTCCCTGTAGTCACCGATCAAATTGCTAATATTGGATCATTGCTGTGTCTATCAGGATTTGGCTTTCGATTTGTCACTCGCGGCTCTACTTGGAGAAAACATCTATAACTTTGGGGAACTGTTATCCCATCCTGTTGTAAGTTCTACTTCATCCTCATCATAATTATCCGGAAACTTTTCCTGTGTAGATTAAAGGTTTTTTGTTGATCTTTCATTGCTTTGGGTTAACCATACTGTTTTGGAACATGTAGACAGCTTCTAACTCTTGTGTTATAGTTCTGGTTAGTATTGTTGATGGCTCTCTTACATGTAGTAAATCTCTTATGACAGTTGAAAAGTCTCCTTGGAACAAATGTGGAGTGGCTTTATCACATTCTCCAGGCATTTAACCATGGTGATTTAGTTCAGTATCAAGAACTATGCCGTGTGCACAACGCATCCTTGATTGCCCAACCAGCACTGGTTGAGAACGAGAAGAAGCTATTGGAAAAAATCAACATTCTCTGCCTTATCGAGATCATCTTCAGGTAATCTTCTCTCTGTGCAATAGTATTTCACACCATATCATATAAATAAAAATCTTGTACTTAGACCTTTACTTTTCTACCTGACTTCAGCCGACCTGCTGAAGATAGGACCATTCCTTTGAGTATCATTGCTGAGCGTACTAAACTTTCCATTGAAGACGTTGAGCACCTTCTCATGAAGAGCCTTTCAGTAAGTATTAGTATCTCTTTGCGTCGTTCTCTGTAGTTTCTTTTATTACCTCACAATCTGCAGCTGCCATTTTGAAATCTGTTGTTGAGTGACCAACCTAACGAGACTGAATTACCTGTCATTCGATTAGGAAGAACATAATAAACATCACTCTATGTATTGTTGCTTTGGTAGTATATCTCTAGATTTATGCACATGTCTTCTTATTGGTTAATTTTCTGAGAGAAGTCAGATGTTCTGAACTGGTTTCGTTCCTGAATTAGACATAGACTGCTTGTGTATGCCTAATAAAATATGTAGAATCTAAAGTGGAAAATGAATGATTCAGGTGCATCTGATTGAGGGTATTGTAGACCAAGTGAATGGAACAGTTTACGTCTCATGGGCACAACCGAGAGTACTGGGGATTCCACAGATCAAGGCTTTGAGGGATCAATTGGACAATTGGGTTGACAAAGTTCACACCACTTTGCTATCTGTCGAAGCGGAGACACCAGATCTTGTTGCAGCGTAATAAACCTTTCCTTCACTTCTTCCTTTTGAAGCTAATGAATGTAACACTTCTCTGTGGGATTAAAATTCAGGTTTTTTTTTTTGTTTTTTTTCAGTAGTAAAAATTACAATTTACTTTTGAACCCTATGCCCATGAGATGGATTTTTTCTCTCATGTTCTAGTTCAAGATGTCCGAAATTTAAGTTCTAAATTTAGACTGTTTTCATAAATTTTCCCTTAAAGAGTACAATGCCCTTCTACAATCATTATAATACATTGATAACTAGGCGGGTATAGGCTTTATGTTTTATGTTTAGGACTTTTGAAATCATTTTATATTGTGTTTTATTTCAAATAGAGCCAAAATACATTATTTGTAAAATAGAAAATCCTTAATCTAGTTCCCACTATTTTTTTAATTTATCGATTGTAATTTTTTTAGTAATTACCGATTGTAATCTTATTTTAATCATATACTTAATCAGTTATAAGAATAATTAGTATTTATCAAATTATTAAAAATAAAAAGAATCTTTAAATTTATAATATAACTAGTATTGATCCCGTGCGTATGCACGGTACAAAAATATTTTTGTTTACAAATAAAACCAAAATTTAGTTATATATACATAACAAAAATAACATGTATAAAATAAGTTTGACATATCTGAAAGAGATGTATATACATAAAAACGTATAAAAATTAAGTTAATTTGCTTAAGAAAATTTATTGATTTAAATTAGCTAGTTGAGTACAAATGTTAGTTTAAACATTTCCGGTTTAACATCTTTTTGTCACGCACCCATGCTTTTCTTGTATCAGCAGTTTAGTATGTAATAGAGAAACATCATTTTAAGAAAGTAAATATCCCCTAACAAAAATACCATTTCAAATATCCACATGACTAAACTATCAAACATGGATTAAATACTCTTATCGAAATGATATTTTGATGTGAAAGAATTGTTAAGAAATCAGATATATATATATATATATATATATATATATTAATTTGAAGAATACACGAAGAGAAAAAAGTGAAGCATAATGCTTTTTTCAAATTTCAGAATTTTCCAACCATTCTTCAAATATATTTGTTTATGGATAAAAAATATACCATTTAGATTAAAGTCATAGATGAATTTGAGATATTAGACCTCTAATCTTCCATATTTTTCTTTTTGAAAAAAAATAGTTTACAAATTAAACTAAAATCTAAAAGCATCTTAAATCTGATGATAACAAAAGATTAATATGAAATAGAGATGAGAAAAAGAAGAATTGGAAAAAAAATTAAATGGAGAAGAATACTGAGCATGAACAAAAGAAAGAGAGAACTTTTATAAATCATTTTTTGCCTAAATTATATATAGGGAAGAAAAAAAACTGAAAATCTGAAATTAGTGGAGATATTTAAGTAAAAAATGGTGTAATGAGATAATTTATGGTTTAGTGGAGATATTTTAGGGTTTTTGAGGGAAAGAAAAAGTTATAGAGAGAAAGAAAAGATGAATTTAAATAAATTTTGTTTTCCTTTTTTTTTAAGGTTTTTTAAAATTAACGTGAGATTTTTTTTTTGTTTTTCAGATTTTTTCCTTATCTGTTTTTAGTTTTGATTTTTTAAATGAGATTTAAATTTATAATAAATATCTATGTAGCAAAAATGTTTTTAAAAAAATCTATGTGGCAGATTTTGGTTGGTCAAGTGACCTGTGTTTTATAATATAAAGGATAATAGAGAATATTATTTTAGTGTTAGATTTGTTGTTGTGGTTGGAGATGAAAAAAGTTGAAACACTAAAACACAAAATTTGATTTCATAAATTTATTAGAGCAATTCCAACCACAACACCAAACATTTAACATATACTCCCTATTTCATAAGTGGAAATTTCAAAACTACTGTTTTTCAGTTGCCATTTTCAGAAATGTTCTACCATCTCAAATGGTTGACTCTATTTTTTCCTTTAAAAATAGAAATCTTGAAAAATAGAGGATGGGTGTGCTCCAATGGTAGCCTCTATTTTTTATTTTTAAATAGTATTTAATATATATCATATTTTTATTTTTATTAACTAATTTATACTAAAACTCTTTATTTTTCAATGTTACAAATTTGACCCACTCATTTTTTTATAACAATATTTCAATAAAAGTCTGATTTTATTAAAATTAAAAATTAAAAATTTAATTATAAAAAAAACATTGCAATACACCACATAAAATTAAAAAGATATTCATGACTACTTGATTTGAAAGACATTGCATTACACCTTTATTTAATTTCATGATATATTTGTGTTTTTTTTAATTTATCATCTCTCATGTAATTTGTATTTCTAATTTAATATACGTTTTTGTTGCATATTATAACAATTAGATAACCAAATTTTATAATACAGTTGTATATATAAGTATATAAATGAACACATAATTTTGTTTCAGTGTAAAATAAATACATATATAAAATTAAAGGATCATATTATAAAAAAAAATATTTTTCTAAACATAGATGAATAAATAGTGTTTCTCTAAAATAGAGCACAATTAAAGATGATTTTGGTTTAAAAATAAAGAAATCTCTAAAAATAGAATACTATTGGAGATGCTCTTATCACTCACGGCCAATTTACAATATGTTAAAAGTTTTTAATATACTAGATTATCACCATGTACATTGTGCATAATTTCAATATTAAAACTGCTATTAATTTAATTATAAATATTAATATGGATTATTAATTAAAAATATAATTATTTTAAAAGTAACTCACTATATAAACCTTTTACTAGTAATGAAAATTTATTTTATAAAATTATAAACAACATAGGATAGTTCGCCCTAGAGACTTTTTCTCGGGTCCAAAGACCGAGGCAGCCGCCGACGAAGCTTCACCAATCCAAGATGAATCTCTTCCACCAGCGCTCATCCGATCAAATCTTCTCGGTGCTGTCGACTCTGATTCACTCGCTGGATCCCCTGGATCCACCAAATCTGCCAGATCTGCCTTTATTTTCGCGTCAAGTTTTCCATCTCCCAAAAGAACCTCTGTATATGCGATTTCCTTATGTACTGACTGAAGAAATAGAAGGAGCTGAACCCATGTTGGACGAATCCTTATGGCCATGAGGCTTAGGCATATTCTCCAAAATTATGGACTCAAACAAGTTGGAAGTTGGTTGGTGTGGTGGATTAGCACTCTGTGTTGTTGGGACACTTTGTTTAGATCCTTTGACCCTAATTTCCATCTGCACTGAAGAAACAAAAAAAGGTAAACCCATGCTGGATTTACCTTTATAGGCATAAGGCTTAAACATACCCTCCATAATTACATGCTCAAAACAGTTAGAAGTTGTTGGCTGGTGTGGTGGATTACCACTCTGTGTGGTCAGGAAACTTCATAGATATCCTTTGAAATTCCTCTTATCGTTATAAGAATTTCTTACTGCACATGCATCAATGATTGTTGATTTAGCTAAATCATGGTTTGTGCCGCTTTGGTGCACGTGCACTAAGAGAAAATCTTATAACGAGAAGATGGAAGTCAAAGGCTCTTAACAAAGTTCCCAACAACACTGAGCGGTAATCCACCACACCAATCCATAACTTCTAACAGATTTAAGCCTGTAATTGTGGAGAGTATGTATAAGCCCCATGGCTATAATTATAAGTGCAGCATGGATTCACCTCCTTTTTTTTCTTCAGCGCAGGCGAAAAGTAGTTTCAAAGGATCTTAACGAAGTGTTCCAACAACACATAGCGCTAATCCACCAGACCAGCGAACTTCTAACTAGTTCGAGCCTATAATTTTGCATAATAGGCTTTAGCCATGTTGCCATAAGGATAAGTCCAACATGAGCTCACCTCCTTTTGTTTCTTCATTGCAGAAGGAAAGTAGTGTGAAAAGATCTCAATAGAGTTTCCCAACAACACATAGCTTGATTCCACCACACCAGGCAACTTCTTACATGCCTAAGCCTTGTGGTAGTATTAGCATGGGTTCACCTCCTTTGACTTATCTATTCTCGTTATAAGAGGTGGATTACAACTCTATGTTGTTGGGTAACTTCGTTGAGATCCTTTGATTTTCCTCTTCTTGTTATAAGACTTTCTTTTAGTTAACACCATTGATATCATATCACGGGTACCATTATCCATTACCCAACTATATCTTTTAGTTCCAAAAAATTCTGGTCAACCATAGCATCGCGTGAGCCATACTTAAGATGATTCTTGTTATGGTGCATCGTATGATGTCCCTATGCCCTCCTCTATATCCCTCAAAATCGTGATTACTATTGTTACATTCGCTGCTTTTTCCTTATCCATTCCCTTCCTCTTATTCATACACATGGAAGCTTTGTCGCCATGGGTTTGAAGATATACGTTTTGGGTGGTGCCTACAGTTCTGGTGTGACTTCGACTGTGTTACCATCGATTGTATGTCTCATAAAAGAAAGCCCATCTCAGACATTCCTAAGCATAGCTGTGATAGTGTCGCATGCATCATCGATGGGAAGATTTACGTTGTTGGACACTTTGAGTTATCGAAGGGGGTCATGTTGTTTAACACAAACACAAAACTTTGGGAGACTGAGATGATAAAGCTAGGCTTTGAGATAGGTGGATTGTTGTTTTGTTGTGTGGTGATGGAGGATAAGATTTACATGAGGGATATAGGAATATAGTTTTTTATGGGCCAAAGGAAGATAAATGGGAAATGAAGGAGATGCGAATTCTATGAGATTATGTGTGTTGTTGATGATATATTGTACGATTATGATTACCGCAAGAACATATTAAGAGTGTATAATCCGAAGATAAAGTGTTGGGAGTGGTGAATGATGTGGGAAAATTGTATGGGCCTAACTCTTTATGGTTGTCATTAGGGATGTTGTCATGGATAATTTTATCCGACCCTACCTTTACCCAGAAAAAAAACTCTCCAAGAAAAAAACCATTTTCAGAAAACCCCCAAAAAACTATGTACTGTTTGGATAACGCAAACAAAACCCTATAGATTTCAAGGTTACCCACGGGTACCTAACTATATTTCTTTTGTTTATTTTTTATTTTGTGTTTAGTTTACGATTATTTTTTTTTCTTGAATAATATTTAAACATTATTCATACTAACATTATTTCAAATATGAACTCAATAAATTCCAATATAAACTAAATCATAGTTGGCGGGGAAACGAGATTTTAGGTTTTTGGCGAGAAATCACGTAATCATGGTTTTTACATATAAACGAGAAAATATTGCAATTTGTATGTATTTGGCGAGAATGAGATTTTACATTTTTGGCGGAAAATCACAGAATCATGGATTTTACCTAAAACAAGAGAAAATGCTATTTGAAATTTTTGGCGAAAAACCCATATATATATATAAAATACAATTTGTTCATTGATCTTAAGATTCACCACCTCATCTGTCTACCAAATCCGATGACTGGGTTTGGTGTACCTAATGATCTTGGACTTGTGATGACATACAAACCAACCTCAATTCCAGATATTACTTGTACTTTTGCACGCCCTACTTTTACTACGAGAACATTGCAACGGCAACTAAAGCTGTTTGGACCAAGATCTCCAGCCATCCATATGACATCATGCCTGAATTTGTTGATTCCATGTAATGTTGTGCCGCTGCGAAGAAAAGAGGTTACATCCATAATTTGCCAATCCATAATAGGTTTCAGATTCAGCCTCCACCACCCTATACCATCCAAGAAGTGTTTCCTTTAACCAAGAAATGTTTCCTTTAACCAAGAAATGGTGGTCCACTTGGGATAGGAGAACAAAGCGGAACTGTTCGGTGACTTGTATCACCAATGCTCATCTCACTAACAGAATACACGATTCTCTTGAAAAACATGATGGAGAGCCACCTCTGAAAATGCAAAAATAATTCATTGATGAATATTTTAGAATCATTTATAAAACCTACATAAATACAATATCAGTTATGTCTAAGTGCTTATGACTTGTGCCAATTGGAGAGAAATAAGTTTTTTTTCTCAATAAAATTGCCACATCCAACGTCACTACCAATGTGTCGTCATGTGGTTTTTCGAGGTGCTAGGTATCAAAGTCTTCAATGGTTATCAGCGTGTTGACCTTGAACTTGTCGCCTTGCGGTTCCCTTCTTACTTCCATCACCGCGGCTCTCTTGTGCTTCATAATTGCCCGAACCTTGTCTTCCCATAACTTCAATCCTCCGATAATCACATCGATTCTCCCTTTTGAAGCCTTAGATGGATTATGCTCGGAAGTTTTTTACTTCTTCGCTGATGCCTCCGCGCTTCGCTCTTCTCGATCTTTATGATATTGTACAATAAAATCATCTATGTTTACTTAACCTCTTTTGTTTTATTTGTTTTGGCGATGTACCATCGAGATTACCGAGTCCGTATCAAATAAAAAAAATGTCATGATCAAATCGTTAACAGTGGTTCAGTATACTTAACCTAGAAAACATTCTACCTAATCGTTTACTTGACAATATTCACATACAATCATGACCACTGGATTTTTGGTCATGATCAATCATGCAATGGAAGAAAACAAATAACATGAATGAGGATTATTGAGTAAAAACATCAAACATTTAAGGGATAGGTATATATATATATATACCATTTCATATTACAGATACTAGAATTTTAATATCATGCTCACATCTGATTTCTTCAGAGATAGCTCCTCCAACTATTTGAGACCTTGATATTTCAAAGAACACATTTAAAGAAACAAAATTTCAAAGTCTCAACATTCAAAACATATCCAGTTTCTCACCGCAACTCAAAGTATATGACTACCATGAAGAGTTAGTTCCATGCACTACAAGAAAACATGGCTATTTCCGACATAAGTTATAGTCAAAATTATTCCGATACTTTTCTGGTTAATTTCCAACAAAAAAGTGTTTGTTGGAAAATAGTCATAAAATTTTGACTACGTAAATAATCAGAAATTTGAGGGAAACAATGGTTGAAATATAATCGGAGTATGGTCGGAAAATTATCGGAATAGAAATTAGATTAATTTTTTAATATATCGACAAAAATTCCGACAATAGCGACTTGGAATATATGATCGGTTTTTAGCTGCACATTATATAACTGTTAACTATTTAAATATTTCTACAAATTCCCGACTATATATAGTCAGAAGTTTGTCAGAAAATTTAAAATAAATTTTGACAAAATTCCGACGATATATAGTCGGAATTTGATTGGAAGATTTAAAATAAATTCTGACAAAATTCTGACCATATATCGTCGGAATTTAGACGGAACATGTTCGAAAAGTGTGTAACGGTTACTTTGAATTCGGACTAAATTCTGAGAAAATAAATTTCTATATATACGCTACTCAAATTATTTGCAAACCACACACGAAATACACATAAGAAAACCTCTCATACAGTAAAATGGCATCTCATCCAATTTATAGTGTTAGAAAATGGATGTATAAGCGTGGAGATGAATATTCTTGAGAGATTACATAATAATTTAAAGCTGAACTTCGTCAATTCATGGAGTCATATCAAATCAACAAATAGTGCAGGAACAAGGTATGACAACTTATCCTTGCTTAAAATGCAGAAATGAAAATTTCATAAAAGTAGAAGAAGTTTGGAGACATCTTTATAATATGGGTTTTACTCCTGGATATTTTATATGGTATTCACATGGAGAATATTATGTAGATAGTGGGAGAGGAAGAAGGAAAATAAATAACAATAGATTTGTGGGTGAGAGTAGTAGAAGAACTGTTATCGAAGAGGAAAATGTAGACAGCATAGCTAGAGATGCGTTTCCAGAAATTGTGGAAGAGCCAAACCCTGAGTCGAAAAGGTTTTTTTGAGATGTTAGATGCTGCCAACCATCCAATATATGAAGATTGCAAAGTTTGTCATTCTCCATTATCAGCAGCTACTAGGATGATGAGAATCAAAACAGATTTTAATTTAAATGAGGATTGTGTTGTATGCAATTGCGGATTTTTATCTTGCACCCCGTTCATACTATGCAATACAGAAGGTTGTTGCTGGTCTGGGGTTTCATATCAAATGATTGATGTCTTTCGAGATACCCGCACGATATTTTTGACAGAATATAAAAATTTGGAATATTGCAGATTTTGTGGTCAAGAGAGATTCCAAGTTTCGTCGGGGCGGACTCGAATTCCTTATCAGCAAATGTGGTACTTACCAATTACATATAGATTGAATAAATCTGACCGAACCACAGCGCCTATGAGATGGCATGGAGAACATCAATTCACTAGTTGATATTTCACACCCATCAGATACAGAAGCTTGGAAACATTTCCGGTATAAGTATCCTGCTTTTGCTAGTGAAATGCGAAATGTCTACCTTAGTCTATGCATATATGGTTTTAATCCATTTGGGAAGGGATGGCGCAAATATTCACTTTGGCCAGTGATTGTAACTCCATATAATCTACTTCTAGTCCTCTGCATGAAAAGAGAATTCTTGTTTCTCGTAATACTTGTGCCAGGTCCAAATTTTCCTCGAAGACCTCTTGATGTGCTTCTAAAGCCATTAATTTCAGAGTTACAATTGTTGTGGCATGAAGGCATTCGAATATATGATGTGTCGTTGAAGACCAATTTCACGATGCATGCAGTATTGATGTGGACTATCAACGATTTTCCAGCTTATGGGATGTTATAAGGATGGACTACACATGGAAGGTTAGCATGTCCTCATTGTCAAGATAATACTGATGTTTTTTAGTTATAGAATGGGAGGAAATCAAGTTGGTTTGACTACCATAGACAATTTTTGGTGAGTAATCATACTAACCGGCGAAACAAACGATCATTTAGAAGAAACAAAGTTGTTCGTGATGGCCCACCTCCGGTGTATGATGGTAATTATCTTTTCCAGCAATTTTTAAAATTCTATGTTGTTGAAACTGCAAAATGTGGTGGTAATGGACATGGTGGTTATGGGGAACAGCATAACTGGCATAAAAAGAGTATATTTTGGGAACTACCATATAGGAAAGATCATCTCCTTTGAAATTGACTGAAATTGCTACAAAGTTTTTCTGGACCCACCTTCTGCTTTCCAAGGCCATGCAAGACCATGCACATCACTATATAGTCAGAATTTGATCGGAAATGGGACATCGTTTTCCTACAATTTTGATAAATGCATAAATTAATCATAATTTTGTAGCAATTTTTGACCCTATATAACCCAAGCTCTCATTTCCTTCTTTTCGACAATTATCCAAATCTCATATTCTCTCTAAAGATACAACTCAAGCTTCTACGTATTTCAAATTAGTTAAGAAATATAATATTATTTCCATTAAACAAATTTGTTTCGATTATTAAATTTTATTACTAATTATCAATAATGTTTAGTTATTTTCAGGTACATTATGGCTAGTAATAACGAAATGTGGCCTAATTTTCAATAATGGCATTGTAACCGGGGCAAAGGTTCCGGGTACGAGACCCAGCCTCCCATAGATCCTATTTTAGATTTCGACATTGATATGGATTTTCCTCCAATTCCTGAGACCAAACCCCAACCCCAACCCAAAGCCCAATTTATACCCGTTAAGTTAGAGCAAGTTCTAAGAGGTCCAGGTAGGGGACATTTATCTAAGCTAGTTACGGAGCCAGATATTGATCCACAAAAAAAAAACAATTATGGTAATTACACATTATATATTTAATATTTACATATTTATATTTATTACATTGTTATATGATAAATTGTATATTGTTTTAATTATTGACAAGGTTTGGATTGAACAAGGAAGTCACGAATACGATTACGAAAATTATGTTTGCGGATTTTGAAATCAATCCAAACTGGAGCAGCGTGGACCCTGACAAAAAAGAAAGTTGGTTCGCAGCTTTTATGGTAATCATATATTTCTTATTTTAATTTCTTTTAAATTAATTTTTTTTTAATTTCAATTAAATAAGGAATTCTTAATATATTTGTAGCAAAAATACAATTGGGATTACGAGATAACACAACTAGTGTGTGAAACGTTTAATGCTATTGTGGGTAAATGTTTGAATGATTCGGTATACTATTTAAAGAAAAAATAGAATAATGGGAAAAAGATCTTTCAAGCGGTCTTTCCGCGTTTTGGGAAGAGGAACGGAGTAAAGAACGAGGAGAAATCTATTCTGGTAATCGTAATAGTCCCTGAGATGGATATGGACCTTTCTAACACACTTGTGGAGCAACGCCTTATGTCCATAAACGCCGGGATATGGTAATTTGATTTAAGTTAATTATTTAATTAATCAATTAAACATATATTTTTTCTACAATTTAACACAATTTTTCTATCAATAAGCGTGATCCCGTAACCGGAGAAATGCCAGATATGGTCACATTTATGGAAGCAAATCATACTCAGAAGGATGTAACTTGGGCCAACAAGAAAGCTCAGGCTATTGTGGACAAATGTAGAGCATGTGAGAAGGAGATGTTGATTCAAATCTGAGAATCTGGGAGAGGTATCTCTCACACAAACCAATAAAAGTCAAATCTTTCAAGAGGTAATATATTGATTTTTTAGAAATCCCTTTAAAATTATATTATTCTTATAAATATATAATTTTTTTTTGTAGGAGATATCAACTTTTAAGGGATCATCAAAGTTTTGTTATGGATCAATTCCTTACAGTGAAAATGAAGATGGGATGCAATAGAGCCAATCATCAAAAATCAATGAATTTGAAGCAAGGTTCATATCACAAAAGGAGCAGGCTGATGTCCAATAGGCTAAATTAGATGAGCTTCAAGCATCTCAAGCTGATGTTTTATATTTGCAATGAATTATGCAAAGTACACATCCCAATTCTGTTCCGCCATCTCGTAGACCTCATAATCTCCACGGATCCCTGAATATGGATCTTGATTTCACAATGTCCTAAACATTTTCTATTTTTATTGTATAATTATGGTTTGTAATAAATTTGCAGAATTCAGACAATTAAGATTAATTACCTTTAATTATTAATTTAAAAATATTTTTTTAATAAATAAAAAAAATTCCTCACTATATTCCGACTAATTTTTTTTTTCTAAATTCCGACATTTAAAAATAATTCCGACAAAATTCTGACTATAATTTATTTTTTCCGAGAATATTCCGACTTTTAGTTCCGTCATTACTCGAAAATATCTCAGAATTGTTCGACACACTTCTGACAAAAGTCCAGCTAGTTTTCCAAATACACCCTTCTCCCATGTTGCCAGAATTTTCCCCGGAATTTTGTTGGAAATTTTCCTACAAATTTTTGACAAAAGTCTTCCGACTAAATTCCGACAACTGTTTTTCCGACTAAATTCCGAGAAAATTTTATTTTCGTGAGCTATATTCCGACTATAAAAGAATGGTTGGAAATACCCATGTTTTCTTGTAGTAATGCAACAATATTTCCACACCTTTAACTACTCCCTAACACTTGAGCTTTGTATCATACGCTCTTAATCTCTTCTTGGGAAAATCCTAGTAATACAATATATCAATAGCTACACACGCATACTCCCATTTCTTACAATTCATCATCTCATCAGTTCCCACTTGTCGTCCCTCAACCTGTAAAAAATGCTATTATCTATATCCCTCATGTAAATTTTACCCTCCATGACTACCAGACCACAATTGACCTATATCCAAGCCTAGCTTAATCATCTTAAGCTCCCAATTTTTTATTTCTGTTAAACACCATGACCCCCTTCAAAATCTTATCCTCAAAAACCTCAGAGTTCGATTATGCAAATCTTCCCATGGATAATACCTGCAACATTATCACCCAAAGGTTTAGAAATGTTGGGATGTGTTGCATTCCGTGAGCTGTAAAATCACTAACACATTAGAATTCACACCAGACTTGTAAACACCACCCACAACATAAATCTTTGAACCAACCGCAACAAAGCTTACATGGACAGGCATTAGAGCAAGGGAAGGGATGAGAACAAAAAGATTACGGTGTAAAACGTACCAACGGTAATCAAGGATTTGAGGGCTAAAGAGGAGAGCATAGAGACAGTATTCAATGCACTTTACCAAGGATCGTTTTCGGTATAGTTCAGGCGATGCTATGATTAACCGGAAAAGTCTGGAAACCAAAGAGATCATTGGGGGTTCATGGTGTTTAACATAAATAAATTGAAGATGAAAATATCAAGTGGGAGTATTAAAATATATTTTTATGAACCTAACTCTTTATGGTAGTCATATACTTTGAGTTGCGGTGAGAAACTGGATGTGTTCTGAATGTCGAGACTTTTAAATTTTGTTTCTTAAAAATGTGTTCTTTGACATATCAAGGTCTCAAATAGTTGGAGAATTTATCTCTAAAGAAATCAGATGTGAGCATGATATTAAAATTCCAGTATCTGTAATATGAAATGGTATATATATATCCCTTAAATGTTTGATGTTTTTACTCAATATTCCTCACTCATGTTATTTGTTTTCTTCCATTGCATGATTGATCATGACTAAAAATCCAGTGTTCGTGACTGTATGTGAATATTTTCAAGTGAGCCAGCATACTAAAGAGATAAAGAATGGCACTTCCCATACCTCAAAGACTTGCTGGGCCAAGGTTTTTAATGATTTCAGATTTTGGTTATTTGTGAGTACTTGTTTCTTTTGTAAACCGAAGAAATTACAAGTACTTTAACCGATGTTACAACAATGTGTTAAATGAGAGAATTTTTAAGTCAAGTTGTTCAATCATGAACATAGTGCTTTCATAGTATAATTTTTATATTAAACCGTAATATGTTTCTGATGTTTTAGGTCTTTTAGACTAGTTCTTGATTGCTAAGTTACTAGTTCATTGCCGTAAAACAAAAACAAAAAGAAGTTATTTAGTTCATTCAAATTGATGGCGTTGGAGACTAAGTATGAAGTTGTCTTTAGAATTTACTAGGTAACTTTTATGGTACTCGACCTAAAAATTGTGAATTCTGAGTTCCAGATGGAATTCATCCACAAGTTATAGAAGAAAACAATCACCATTGATTCGATCTATTTTTGTTGGCTTAAGGATCTTAAGTGGTGTATATAAAGGGTATGGGTCAATCGGTTCACTGTAGATTGTCTAAATAATTTACCAATTTACAAAGGGGGTTTACGTGGAAGAAAGCTAAGAATTATTAGATCAGTTATTTCATTGGTTATTCTCCCTCTTTTCACTAGTGCCACATTGTAAGTTTAAAAACATGATTTGGATTTACGGAGTCTAGCTTAGAACAATCAAGAATAAGTACCTTATATTGACACTTGTGAATGTTTCTTTGTTAATATGACTCATTTAAGGTATAATCTCAACTGCTTAGTTTTACGAGAAAACTATAAAAAATGTACCCCTTTGAAAACTAGTTTTATTAGAGAATTTTATGAAAAATGCCACACACAAAAATAATTCTTTTTGAGATCACTCTCGGATTTTACCTTTCATTGGCTATTCTCACTAGATTTGGTGTGTTCAACTAATGTCATTCCACTTCGAGATCCAACCAGGGGCGTGCTACTATTGTCACCATCTCGAGCCACGGGTCTTTTTCCCTTGGAACGACACCGGACACTGGACTGTCCATATTCCATTTTTTGTGATCCTGAAGACAAGAAAATGGAGTTAATAAAACAAAATTCGTGGACATAAAAACTCATGGACAAAATCTCTTCAAATTTTGTTCACAAATTGAAATAAATAACATGGAAAAATCAAAGTAACTAACAGGAACAAACAAAAGTAAAGATGGCAAGGTAAATGTGTCCATGTAGACGAAATCTTAAAAGTGTGGACAAAAACTGTAAACCTGAGAATAAAATCAGGTGATATAAAATCAAGATGGATGGAGATGAAATAATGGTGGACGAAAACCGAATTGAAATCAGCGGACCAAAATAGAAGATCTAAACTCTAATGTTGAAGATCGAGAGTTGAATACCAAGAGTTTTAGATCTAGACCGAATGTTGAAGATTGAGAGTTGAAGCATGTTAAAAAGCTTAAAAAATCCTTCAACGATGGACAAGATCTAGACCTAAGATGGACAAAATCTAAGAATTTATGTTTTCGAGGGACAAAATCAACAACATGCATCTAAAAATGATTCCACATTCTTCTAAAAAATCAAATCGACGATAGACTAAATTTTGAAAATGAGATAGAAGGAATAGATCTAAAATCCTAGGATGCTGAACATAGAAGATGAATATGGTTTATTACTCGTCTATGGATAGAAAACTGTAAATTGATTTGAATTGAAAGAAGATCGTAGAAATGGACAGAAGGGGGCAACTATGGAGTTCAGACGCCGAAAAGTATGCTTACCCGTTTTCTCAGGTAAAAATGAATCGGTGGAATCAGGGGGAAAACCCTAGAGGGAAAGAAGATAAATAGTCTCGAGTGAATAAAATATGGTTTTCTCGAAAATGACCTTTGAATTTGGTCTTCTCTTTTTATTTTTCTAAATTTTTGAAAAAGTATATTTTGTCTCTTTTTCAAGAATAGGAGGAGAATCTCAACAGTAATAAATGAAAGTTAAAAAGTGGTTAATGATGACTTTGGTTTTAAAAAACAATTTTCTTAATAAGTGTATTTTTAGCCAAAAACTTTTATAATTTGGACTAGAGGGAGTACTAGTTTTAGAGGAATTTATGGTTTGTGAAATTTGCCATAATAAAAAAAAAGAAGTAAAATATGTCATTTGTAGTAATAATCTCTTTTATTTATGGTTAAGGAAATAAGAATTCAGGCTCTATTTTCAAAGAAACATTAGATAAAAACAATAATAGATGTGGAAGAAGAAGATTTTTATGAGCCAATGATTGTTCAACTACTCAGTAACATATTCTAGAAGTTTGAAAATGAGGGAAAGGGAACCTAGGAAAACAAAAATAGAGGGACAGAGAACAAAGTTTTTTTCTTTCTATTGCCTTTCCAGCTTCCAACGGCTTTGTTGGAGTCGCGAAAAAGCCCGTCTTTGTATAGGTTCCATAAAGACCTTTAAGTAGAGTTGTGTCTTGTCGGTGCTAGTAGTTCGACCTCTTTTTCTCCAGTGGCGCGAGGTTTGGACCATCTGCGGGGTGAAGCAGGTCAGTGGCCGGGCATATTCAAAATACCAAAAATAATCAAAATATTCAAAAAAAATTTAGTTATATTTTTGAAAATTTAAGCAAACTTTATTCACAATAAAATTTTTTTTATTTTTTTTCCTAATATATATTTTGGGTATCCGAATCTGATCCGAACGCGGATGGAACTGAACCGAACCTGAATCAAAAATTATAAATACCCAAATGGGTCTTATACCTTTAAACCCGAAATATCTGACTTGAATCCAAACAGGTACCCAAATGCCCAAACCTAGTTTTGTCATTTAAAAAAAATCAAACTAACATTTGGATTTGAATGTTGTGAATTATGTATAACTTTTTTTAACCTAACTTATGGATATTTTTCTTAGATTGTATTGTCGTATCTATGTTTTTTTTAACGTCTATTTTTTTATTATCACTTGGAATTAGAGTTTACAAAGTTACAGAGAGTATATATACACGTACATTTTAAACAAAGCGGCTAAAGAACGATACAACATAAGAAGTAAATTTATATAATGTTTCGTCTTCAGAAGTCTGTTACTTGCTAACAGATAAACATATATGTTAATGTCTTTCTCCGTCTCGAATTCAAACTCAAACTGTTGTGAATCTTGGTTATCATCCGATTATGAAACACCATATTAACTTCAGAAATTTCAAAACACCAATGGATGAAAACTTCAAACTCCACATTCAATGGTTAACTATGTAAGAATTTGTATTATTCGCCTACGCTTTAACAAACTAACAGAGAAGAAAGATATAAAATAACTAACAACAAAATAAAATCTAATGTATAAAATACGACCCATTCCACCCTGCAATCTAATCTATCAACTATTATATATGATAAACGCCATCTCCCTTAATCCAGAATCTTAAACTTCCAACCGCTTCCATATCCGAAGGTGATTGATTTTGATTATAAATAAAATAAAATAAAATAAAATAAAACCTTACCCACCACCGGAGATCATAAGGTAATGGATGACTGGTTTTTACCATTTTGATTTTGTCGATTCCCGCCGTTTCAATATCTGTTTCAGTGCTACTTGGAAAAAAATGTTAATTTTAATCGCTAACCAATTAACAAAAGGATAAAATATATAAACCTCATTTCTCCCATAAGGATGGATTTCTCTCTTGTTCAGTTGTTCCACTTTAAATGTCCAAAATTTAAGTTACAAATTTAGATTATTTTCATAAATTTTTCCTTCTGTAGTTGGGCCCAACTGTGCTTATGGCCCATTATCTTCCATTTATGGCTTCTATGATTCTCCTCCCCAGTCATCGTTGTTCTCCTTCGTCACCACCAAAACCAAAACCAGAGCAGACCGGTACTGGCTGAGATTCAGTCATCTTCCACATTCGATCCGAGTTAGTACGGAATTAAGGATTTGCGTTTTATTCTCTCTCAGGTAATCTCTGATTTGAGCATCAAGTTACTGATTTACGCTTTCTTCTTTCTTCGTAATTGTTTGATTTGAGACTCAAATTAGGGATTTGTATTTTCTTCCCAAAGTGATTATTGATTTACCCAAAACCATGGATTTACACCGCTTCTCAAAACCACCAACGCTGATTACGTCACTTCCCGATGAACTCATCATTGATATCATAGCACGTGTACCAATATCCAATTACCCAACCATTTCTCTCATCTCCAGACGTTTCCGATCAACCATAGCTTCCCCTGAGCTATACAGAAGACGATCCTTGTTACACTGCACTGAACACTGTCTCTATGCCCTTCTCTATAACTCTCAAACCCGTGATTACCGTTGGTACATTCGTCGCCGCAATGGCTTTGTTCTTATCCCTTCGCTTCCTCCTATGCCTGCACATGGAAGTTTTGTTGCCGTAGGTTCGAAGATATACGTTTTGGGTGGTGTTTACAGTTCTGGTGTGACTTCGACTGTGTTAACCATCGATTGTACATCTCACACAATGCAACACATCTCCAACATTCCTAAGCTTATGGGTGATACTGTTGCGGGTATCATCGATGGGAAGATTTACGTAATCGGACTCTCTGAGTTATCCAAGGATAAGAACTCGAAGGGGATCATGGTGTTTAACACAAAGACAGGAATTTGGGAGCCTGAGATGATAAAGCTAGATTTTGAGATAGGTAGATTGTGGCCTGGTTGTGTTGTGATGGAGGGTAAGATTTACATGAGGGATATAGAGAATAGCTTTGTTTACGAGCCGAGGGACGATAAATGGGAAAAGGATGAGATGTTGAATTCTAAGAAGTGGGAGTATGCTTGTGTAGTTGATGATATATTGTACTACTATGATGTTTTCAAGAAGAGGTTAAGAGCGTATGATATAAAGCACAAGTGTTGGAGAGAGGTTGAAGGTGTGGAAAGATTATTCCCTGAGCCGAGTCGTGCATTGTGGTCATATACCGTGAGTTATGGTGGGAAACTGGCTGTGTTTTTGCCTAAAGAAATACACAAAATGAACACAACAGAGATTTGGTGTACGGAGATTTCACTCGAAAGACGCCCGGGAGGAGGGATTTTGGGTAATGTTGAGTGGGGTGGTGTTGTGATTGATGGTGACTTTTTCTATGTGAGATGTCTATCTGTTATGGTTTGATGCTCAAACTAGATGTTTTCTTTCCTAACAGAGTAGCCGGGAAGAAAACAACAGAGATTTAGTGTGTGGAGATTGCACTCCAAAGACGCAAGTAAGAGAGATTTTGAGGAAAGTTGACTGGTGTGATATTGTGATTGATAGTCGTTTTCTACTTAGAAAATCTATTTTGTTATGGTTTTGATGCACCCAAGCTTTCCTCTATGCATTCATATGACTTGTGTGTTTTTTTTCTCTTTTCATTGTATTAAATTTCATTTTGATTGCTTTAATCTCAAAGTGAAATATTCTAGTATTTACTTATTCTCTGTTTGTGCATTGAGGGTATTCATTAGTATAAGAAGCAAATATTAGCAATAACAGTTTGTTTAAATTTTAGAATTTACATTTTCTTTATAATATTGTTACTATGTTTGTTATAATATGGTATGAGTTAATTCTCGAGCTAGGGAGAGTTTCAAAAACGTGAGTGAAATGTGAATATACAAATGAGTACATATATCTTGAATTTTTTGTTTAGATACTCATAATCTAGAATCTCTATAGTTAAAAACAAAATAACCTTACATTTACGCGGGATATTACAACAAAAGCCATTGGACAATTTTTTTTAATTCTTCAAATCTTACTAATAATCATAATAATTATTATTTAGTTAATTAATTCCCTAATAAATAGCACAAAATAATCTTACATTTACGCGGGATATTACAACAAAAGCCATTGGACAATTTTTTTAATTCTTCAAATCTTACTAATAATCATAATAATTATTATTTAGTTAATTAATTCCCTAACAAATAGCACAAAAAAACTCATATTTTAAATTTTAATTCTTAATCTTTTAAATTGAAATCTGTTTATTTTTATTTAGTATCTCCTAAATAAATATGAATATTTTTAATTAGAGTATTTAAACAATATAGTATTTAATGTTTTAAAATAAAGTCATTAAGGATACAACAATAAAATTAATTATAGTATTGTGATTATTGGTGTATCCTTAATGACTTTATTAAAAAAATATTATATTGTAAATAATATTTTAACAGTTGTTACTTTCCACAAAAAAAAATTCATTTTATCTTTCTTATTAATTATGGACAAAAATTAAAATTATTTTTTTTACCATCCAAATTTAAATCATCAGGATCTTCAAATAATTTAATTTTTACAATAGGTCAGAGCAGATAATTAAATATGAGTCAAGATGGATCATGACATATCTCATATCGAATTTTTAATCATTGATAATAATTGATATATTGGAGTAGAACAAACAGTTATAGATTTTTGAATGATGTGAAAATATATACATAACACTACTTAACTTTTACAATGAAATTATATTATAATCTAACTTATTAAATAAATTTATCAACAAATATAACACCACACATAATTATATCTTAATTTTAATTAACACAACACAAACCATATATAATAATAATAAATAATATAAATAAGATACTAAAAATATAAAATAAATCTAATTTAAAACACTAATACAATAATCTATGAAAATATAAACTAACAAAGTATGAAGTAGATATTTTTTCGTGCTGCACAGCGCGGGTTACTATCTAATATAATGAGTATGTAGATAAATGCATAAATTTAATGTATATTCTTTAATAAAAAAATTAGTTATTCAACCATTTTGTTTTATCATAAAATATACATTGAATTTCGTTTTTAATACTACAACTGTCCCATTTTATTAGATGTTTTGGCTAAAATCATACATATTAAGAAATCTATTTTTTCACAAAAACATCATTTAATTTTTTACTTTAAATCCATTCAACCAATCAAAATTTAAGTTTTGTATAAAAATTTTTAAAACATCTAATAAAAAATAAAAATAGAAAAAAATACCAAACATCTAATAAAATGAGACGGAGGGTGTAATGAATTGGCCGACTTTCCAGATTTGGTATATGAAATAAACCTAATGTATAAACAAACTATCATATACCAAATCTCAAGAGAGCCTTTATTTGTTTTACAGATTCATTGTTGACTTCCGTGTAGCCATATATGCATTTCTAGTACCCTTTTGCCCTCATTAAGATTTCAAACTTTATTTTTAGGAAATGTTCGGAACAGATAATTGTCTAGGGAAAGTCGGCAAATTCATATATGAACTTAATTTATGTGTAAATCTTAAACATGAACTATACCATGGTGCGTTTCCATACATGAACTATTAAAATTTTTGAATTCGATACACTAATGAAATTGTGCAATCTTATACATATAGACTAACGTAATCCACGTAATACATGACGACTCCACATAATGAAGTCTTAATCGGAGAAATTCGATCATTTCATGTCTCAACTAAAGTTCTGTGTTCAATTTATACATAAACTATACCCAATTGCATTTGCATACATGAACTAATCATTTTTTTATCTAATACCTGAATTTACAAAATTGAGCAAATAAATTATCTTCGGTGTAATTTGATCTTCTCTTCGGTGTTATCGACTTCAGCTTTGGTTAAGCCTTTCCTATTGGATCTTCTCTGGTCCACTTCTATGTTCTCCTTTATTGGGCCTTAAGTATATTTAACTTATGCATTGTATTAGGTTATCCACTAAAAACTGTCCGGGTTGGGTCTATAACATTTTAAACTTGCAATTTAAATAAAAACTCCTAAACAAAAAAAATAATCAGAGACAACAATCAACATTCCACTTTCACAATTGAGATAAACAGAAACTCGTTTCTCATCTATTGTTTATGTCCGATGTTTCAAATTCAAGGGTTTTATTTGTCGTTGGGAAGAGGTTCTTAATGTTTTAATTTTGATGGAAGGCAATTTTTGGTGCATGATGTTATAAAGAGATAGAATACGACGAAGTAAGTGCAATTGACGGAAGCGGAGATCTTTTGGAATCAACTAAATCTTCTACAACTCGAAGCTTCTATTATGGTTTGAAGAATTCATTGATGATGTATTCAATGTAGTATTCATTGATGAATTAGATACCTAAAATGAACATCTATAGAACCAGTGGTAGGGTGTATATTTATTGGGTGCACTACTAACCAAATTGCCACTTTCATTAATCTTTCTAATATAAAAAAAAACTCAAATATTTATATTTCATAGGGTGCAAGTGCACTCATTAATTGTACATTGGCTCCGCCCCCTGTACTCTCTTTTTTTCTTTTATCTTGAAATTTCGATTTCTTTAATGAATTATACGAGAACATATGTAATTCACTATTATACCCTAAACCCCAAATATATACCCTAAACCCCCAAATGTTTATGGTTTAGAGTTTATGATCTAGGGTATAGATTTGGGGTTTAGATATATAAGGGTTTAAGGTTTTTTATAAAAAGTTTGTTTTATATGATTTAATATGGATGATTAAGAGTTTAAAGTTTAAGGTTTAAAGTTTATATTAGGGTTTCAGGTTTGGTTTGAAAGTTTAGAGTTTAGATTTAGGGTTTGGGGGTTGAGGTGTACGTTTAGAGTATAGCCACATAATCATTTATGGCTAATTTGTGGCTAATTTGTGGCTAATTAGACACAGTTACCAAAAAGCCACAAAAATTTGTGGCTATTTATGGCGAATCTGATCAAAAATTCTTTATCATAAATGACGTGGTTTGACTAGTTAAAAAAACAGAGACGAGACACAATTAGCCACAAATATCCACAACGTTTAGGTTGTGGCTATATTGCTACGAAACAAATGTGACTATTTCGTTTCTGCTTAAAAACTAAAGTGTGTGTGGCTATTTGTTGCTATTTTAACACAAATAGTTACAAAATTCAGTTCGTGGCAATTAGCCACAAATTAGCCACAAAATAGCTACAACTTTCATCTTTTAAAAATAGTGTCTATTTTGTGGCTAAATTAACATTGCCACAAATTTTTCGTAGCTATTTTGTGGCTTTCCATAGTTTTTCATTTGTGGCTTAATTCCATTCGCTTTGTTTTCGATAAATCGATCATCGCTTTTGTCATCATGTAACTCCTTCTTAAGGTGGTTTCTTTGAGAAATCTTCAAAATCGGTTATCACTTCAATGATTCGGCCAGCTTCATTGCTTCTGTGGTTGTCAATGGACTGATTGTACTTTGCTTCCGTGTTTTTTTTTTGTTTTGCATAGAACCAATTGTAGGATTTACTTATGTAACTCCTAATATTTTCATTTTAATATAAATGTATTATTTTTTGTTTTCTTACTAATTATTTGTATTTTGTTATGATAAGTTAATTTACTATTTGTGTGTGTTTCTTTATGATTTATAAATTTTTATTTTATTGTTTAACATACATTTATAGTATTTTATTTTTTTACAGTTTATAATATGCTTAAAACCTATGGCAAATCAATTATGTTATTCATTCTCATTGAAATAATTTAGAGCAAGTTAGATATTAAATTCATCTAAAAAAGTTCTAATCAAATGAAAACTAAAACATATATCGACATCATCTATCAATAGCATAAAATCAAACCATATGCGAAGATTACTTGCTTTTAGCAGTCTGTTATAACTCATGATGTCATACAATTACATCGTTTTTACCATATCAAATTATTAATTAAAAAACAAATTTTATTATATTGATATATATATATATATATATATATTATTAGTATATATTATATGGTTAGTTATCCAATATTTATCTTAAACATGTCCATTTGGGGATGGAACCCTGTCATGTCCAATACTAGTCGGAAACTTCCCATCCTATAACCAATCCCTGATATATAATTATCCGTTTTGGATTGATAATTTTAATCTATTTGTATTAAAAATTAATTATTATAAATAGGTAGTTCTAGTATTATATATATATATAGTAGTCAATATTATAAAATTAGTTATCTGTCTATTTGGGACAAAAATCCATCATATCTCATATCAGTCGGAAGCTTTACGTCCCGTAACTGATCTATATAATATAATTACATATTTTGGATTGATTATTTTAGTCTAAAGGGTAAGCAATTGAGTAAGAGGTTACAATACGTATAGTGATTTTACAAATCCGTTGATCATTATGATATTTTAGATTATTTTTAATTTTATTTATATCCTTTGTAAAAAAAATCAGTATATCCTTAGTTGCATTTCATAACAACTAACACATATAAATTATCATTTAAAATGTATTTCTCAAATAATTTTATCTAAACAAATATATTAATATATATTTAATATATTAGTTATTTAAATCGAAGATATTGATGGATATAATATATTTAAAAGATTTAACTGCATTGAAAAGAAATAATTATTTTTAATGTAATGAATATGAAAAATATAAAAGGAAATAAAAAATATTGTTGGTTCCTTAAACATCTTTGTACTATTTTTAACAAACTTTTTGTTTAAAGAAATATAATTTGGGTCATTTTCATAGTTTTGTTTTAAATGGTCATATTTTCTATAAGTTTTAAAATTTAAACTTTTATTGAATTTAAATATTATTAATTTTTAAAAACTTTCATAGAATTTAAATACTATTAATATTTTATAAAATTTATAGAGTTAAATACTATTAATATTTTTAAAAAATTACAAAGTTTAAATATATATATATAAGTTTAAATTGGTTCAATTAAAACTGGATTAAACCAAATAAAACTTTTAAATTTGAACGCATGATAAGTAAAGGTTATTGTTCATTCGTATTTGTAATCAATTTGTTCTTTTAATAATATGTCTCTGAATCATTATCTAATTTTTTTAGCCTATGTGGAACGTAGAACACACATTTTTTTCATCGATTAAGTAATATATGTCTGTTTTTAAAAATTTGAATCACAACATAGGTAGAAAAAAATGTAAACTTTTTATTAATTATATGTATTATATAATCATTCAAAATCATATGAAAATATGATCAAACAAAGGTGATAGAAGAATCATAATTCATACTATTAAATTGTAATATTAGATAAAGAAATAATTGTGTTTGGTTGTAAGAATTTGTAATATTAGATAAGGAAATAAATAGTGTTTGGATGCACATCTAAAATTATTTCATTTAAGAATTGAAATCTGTTTGGCAATAGGTCTAGGGTATCTCTTTTTTAATAGTATAGAGATTTACATTCTTATTAAAAAAAGAAAAAAAACTTGGTTGTCAATGTATGATTTTGTATAAATAGTCTAGTGGGGCTAATCAATAAAGATGAGAAAACCGTTTATACTTCTAGGGTTTCTCCAAACTTGATAAGAAGGAAAACAAAAAAAGTGGTGGCATGATGATTCTCGGTGATTCAAGTATATCATAGATTCATAGTTTAATAACATGCTGATAAATACTAATTTAATAAATATAATTTAAATATAAAATATAGAAGGATTATCAAACAACAATCTATTATTTGCAAAGATCTATTTTCAGATACAAGGATTATCCGTTCCATATTATAATCCTTGAAGGAGAGAATCACGAAGAGGATGAGATAGATGAGAAGCAAAGATAGAAAGAATAAGAAGAAATATCATGAAAAAGAATAACTTGGATATTACGGTTGAAAACTGAAAGAATGTTTCTAGACAAAGAAGAAAGAGACTGATAAAACCCTAAATATTTTGTCAATAGAGTTATTGTCTTTTTTTTATTTTCCATTTTTCGTTATTAATTAAGTATTGAGAAAATATACAATATCATTTAAACAAATATACGGTAGAAACTCTGCCGTAACATAGCTGCAACAAATCTACCACAATAAATCTGCAACACTAAAAATATTATTCTAGTAAGAAAAATGTCTGCAATAAAGGGAATTGCAACTAATGTTTGACTTTTCCAAAAACAGTAACTCTGCGATAACTCAAAACAAATATGTGGTAACGACAAGGTTAATCTAGACATTAAAATTTGGTAATAAAATATACGGCCACTAGTATATGAAATAAAACTCTGCTATAACTAAATATTAAAATCTACGATGAAAAAATAAGTGTGCAAAGCATATCTACAGAAAAAAATAAAATATGCGTATAAATTTTAACAGTTTAGGAAAATGAGAAAAATTTACTGTCTCTATCATGAGTTTTAATATACAATATCATTTAAACAAATCTACGGTAGAAACTCTGCGGTAACATAGCTGCAACAAATCTACCACAATAAGTCTGTAAACACTAAAAATATTATTCTAGTAAGAAAAATGTATGCAGTAAAGGGAATTGCAACTAATGTTTGATGTTTCCAAAAACAGTAACTCTGCGATAACTCAAAACAAATATGTGGTAACGACAAGGTTATCTAGACATTAAATTTTGGTAATAAAATCTACGGCCACTAGTATATGAAATAAAACTCTGCTATAACTAAATATTAAAATCTACGATGAAAAAATAAGTGTGCAAAACATATCTACAGAAAAAAAAATATGCCTTATAAATTCTAACAGTTCAAGAAAATGAGAAAAATTTACTATCTCTATCATGAGTTTTGGAAAATAAATCTACGGAGGTTAAATATCTTCGATGAATTAGAAAATCTACTACCACTAAGACATACAAATCTACGGTACAAAATAAATCTATGAAACAAATTTGCAGCAAAACTTTAAATCTGTCATACAAAAGAATCAGCCACAACATGAAACTGCATGTTTATGTCGCAATTTTATCTGTCAACGGTAGCAAAAACGTAAATATTTGTATTTTTTCTAAAAAATAATTCTTATGTGGTATTAATTAGTAATGACGTTTTTGTAATTATTTATTTTATAACACATGGTTTTAAGAGCATTTCTATGATAAAAGAACAAACTTAACATTAATGTTTCCTATATTAAGTTAGCAATTAAAACACATGCAGTAAAACCCCTATAAATTAATACTAGATAAATTAATAAACACTATAAAATAATAAAATTTGCTGGTCCCAAGTCAGGCCCGTGTAAAAATGAACAAAATTCGAAAAGATAATAAGATAATAATTTTTTTAGAATCTCTATGTCAATATATGGTCCCATTAATAACATAAATTAATAATCATGTAAATTTGCAAATATATATATATATTATATAATATACTTTTAGTATATTTTTAATGAATTTATGTTATAACTCATCACTAACTTTTCATATATACTATGTGGTATTTTAAACTATCTTATTGTTATGACTTATATAAAATTGTCATAAAAATAAAAAACAATTTCTATAACTTTTTAAATTCTAAATATGCATAATTTTTAGTTTAATAGTCGTATAAACTGTTTAAATATAACAATTGAGGTTACTAATCATAAATTTAAATTTATGTTGATCGTTTATATAAGTGAATTCATCTATAATCTTTGTTATTTATTATCAAACTAATTTGATTTTTTCTTTTTATTTTTTAACTTTCAAATCTAAAACTATTAAAATTTATAACATCCAAAAAATTAATTTTATTTAGATCAAATTTTTTTAATTTATATATTTTTAATTTTAAACAAAACTCTCTATAAATTAATAAAATATAGATAAATTAATATCACTATAAATTAATAAAATATCATGATCCTAACATTAATAATTTATAGAGGTTTTACTGTGGTTATTTTGCTTTTTCTTTTTGTCAACAGTTATTGAGGGGTTGTTTTATGTTGACATACATGTTTACTCTGTTCTTTCGAATACATGATGTTATCTTAGACTGTGATCAAATTTATGATCTTACAGAGACTTTTCAAAATAAAATTAGCTAAATTTTATGAGTTATTAAATATGGTAAATAATGTAACGTGGTTGATGGTGACTATAAAACTTTGTATTTGATTTAACTTAAGTTTAAAAGTAATAGAGTATGTCTTATCCAAAATTCAGTCTCTACAATTGTAACACTTTGGAGACAGCAAAATCTTGTATTATCACGTTAAAATAAAATTCAATAACTTTTTTTTTTTCCGCAAAAGATTATCTTCCATTGAAAGGTCATAGCCCAAAGTCACAAACAGAACCAAAAGTATCGTAATAAGGTCTTAAAGCAAAATAGTGAAAGGGACAAACTGTAGCAGCCCAAAAGGAACGAGAATAGATCAGTGGAGAAGAAAGGAGTCCGGACAATCAGATCAGATCTAATTAGCTCCGATCAAAGGTTTCTCCGATCTTATCCATGGAGTCAGCCATGATGGAGCTCCTTGTGACTGATACCGTAGATATTCTGTTACACTGCGTGCAATCCGAAAGGGTACGACCATTGCAGCACTGAGGCGCTAAGAAAATTCAATAATTTAAACTGAAAATTTATGAGTATCTTTAGGTTTAGTTAATCTAGCTATAGTGTTTAACCACAATAAATCAAACTCATAGAAGCAATCTCCATATAAAATTTAATTCTTACCATCTTGCCATCTTTACTTTTGTCTTCTATTCTTAATATGTGTTTGAATAAAGGCCCATAGACTATGAGCCATACATAGTACTCAGCCTACAAAAGCTACTATGCCTAATTCAGCAACACAGCTCCACTGTTTTGGAAATACCGAAGAAAATACTATTTTCTTTTCTCTTTTCTTCATTTTTTTTTGTGTCTACACTCTCTTACTTTTGATCTTTCTACTTAGAGCATAGGAACTATCTTTTTCTTTTCTTTTTCTAATTTTCTCTTGAGCAAACTCTTTTCACTTAAGCACTAGATCTCTAGTAGGTTTCACTTCTTAATAGATTCTTTTTGGTCATCACCTCATCTTTTCTTGATTCTAAACACTCTTTCTTTTATTCACTACACAACCCTATGCTATTTGTTACAAATCTGAACTTCTAGTGGAAGAATACTTTTGTCGTTCAACCTCTCTAGAGATTATTGCAGGTAAATCATATGGAAAATGCCTCACTCAAAGATTTAACATTGGTCAAAACAATAACCTTGGGTTATAGGTGTGGGACTATCCTAATCATAAGGATAGCTACTTGAGTAACAAAGATTGGCAAAGTGGATAAGATAACTCAAGTATTTTATTAGGACCATGAGAATTAATTTAAAACCTCTAAACGAGAAATTAAATGTTTGATTAAGTTCCAATAAGATAGAGATGTTTTGAAGATCGTGCAAGCTTTTCAAAAGTAGAGGTTAAATTTCGAATATGCAAAAGTTCAAACATGGATTTTCATTTTTTCAAAGATGTTCAACCAACAAATAACCATGATCAAGGGCAATGATCTTAATCCTAAGCTTGAACTTTAACAAGGCATGAATCTCATGTGCAAATGCAAACTTAAATGCTTCTAGACTCAATCTTAATATGCAAATGACATTAAATGCTTCTTTTGTGCTTTTCAAAATTTTCAAATTTTTAGGATTTTTCAATGCACATAAGTGTATCCATGAGATTCAAATATGCAAAAAGGAAGATAAGAACACAAAAATATGTAAAAAGGGAGATAAGAACACAAAACACGATTTAAAAAGGTCAAAGACTTAAAAAGGTCAAAGTTCGAGATGGTGTGAAGTAAGTCTTTGACCTTTGCTTCATGTTTGGGGTTTCCAATTGGTCCATTTAAATCATTGGGACCTTCTTTCTCATCAATCCCAACATCAACAATTGGTGACATGACACAACACAAATCCTTTAGTTTCTCTTTTGACAAAGAGAGTTGGAACAATTTGGATTTTATGGTTTCTATATATGAGGCTAATTGCTCAATCTTCAATTTCAACTCATCACATATGTCATCGGTCTTCCTAGAAATTGCTCCTAACTTCACATCACTCTCAATATTACCCACTTGTTGACCTTCTATGACTTGATTCAATAGCTTTCTTGTTTCCTCATCTTGGGTAGATACTTGAGGACCTCCAAAATATCCTTTTTGATGTCTTTGAACTTCATTGTGAGACCATTGATTGACAAGAGTATGCGCTTGGTTAGAATACCCATTAGTGCCCACAAAATCGACTTCCTTTTGGTCTCTTTGATAAACCTCATACTCTTGGTCATGCAGAACTTGGTATAATCCCTCTTGTTGTTGCATCAACATGAAATTCTACACCTTATTCAATTTATCTTGCAAGTTTTTCCATTTTTGTTCTTCCTTTGCTCCTTCTAGAAGCGATTCATCACATATCTCATTGTAGCTTTGACCACTTTGGGAGAAATTATCAACAAGTAGCTCTCCTTGTTCTAGGTGAGGTTTGCAAATCTCCCTTTGCTAGCCGCATCCAATATCAACTCAAGCTCATCATGAACTTCCAAATATAAAATACTAAGGATGGCTTGCTTGTTGAATCTATGATGAGGGCAATCTCGAATATATTCCTTAAGTCTTCCCCATGCTTCATGAAAACTTTCATGAATTCCTTGTTTGAAGCTCAAGATGTCCCTTCTAAATTGGAATTTTTTTTCTTAAAGTAGAACCTTAGAAGGAAAATCTTCTGGCAATCATCCCAAGAATTTACCAAATGAGATGGTATAGCTCTCTCCCATTTGCTTGCTTTTTCTCCAAGAGAAAATGGAAACAAAATAAGCTTGATACTATCTTCGGGCACACCACCAATCCTAAAAGTGCTACACGACCTCTCAAAGGAGTCCAAATGATCATAGGAATTCTCCGTTGCTAGCCCCAAGAACTGAAAGCCTTGAATCAATCTAATCAAACTTGTCTTGATCTCATAAGCATTGGCTTCTATTGGGGGAGGTTTGATTCCATATCTTGACTCATGATAATAAGGAGCATCAAAGCTTCCTATTGTTGGCGTACTCTTTCTATATCCAACCCCTCAAATGATGTTGTATCTTATCTCTCTTCTTTTTGTTTGGGTACCTTCTAAAGCATAAGAAAATCAAAGAAGACAAGTTAGTAACTATAAACCAAAGAAAATTCATCATCTCAACTAGATGTATGAATTGAATCATATACACAAAAAGTTAAATAAAACGAAAATAAAAGCTTAGTCTCGAAAGAAAATCAAATCCTAATGGATATTGCTAGTTTCCCCGGCAACAGCGCCAATTTGATAGTAAGGATTTTGCAATCCAAGGTTATCAAATAACCTTATATGCTATTGAGTATAAAGGGTATCGATTCCACAAGGAAACAAGATTAGCAACACTAGGATTGTAGATTTCGTTTTCAATCTAAGCTATACCATGGTTGTGTTTTTAGAAACCAAATTATAACTTAACACAAAGCGGTAAATACCAAAAACGGAGTTGAAATCAATAAGTTAAAAGCAATGAGTCTAGGAATGATATCTGACTTTGATGAAATGATGAACCTTTGATGATGTAAGAACAAGTAAGAAACAATATCTTAAGCTAAAGGATGACTAACTAGACTAATCTATTCTCATGGCATTAATCTCTACACTAACCATTGAATCATCATCAACTCTCATTGGCAATTCAAATGACTAATGAGCATTAATAACAAGTTCTAATCCAACTATTAATCACCCTAATCAACTATTATCATAGGCTAGGCATGAAAAGCACATTTAAGTTTCAATCAAACATTTTTAACAAACACTTTGTGGGCATGAAAATACAAATGATCTAGACTAACAATCTCTTGCTTAATCTAGCATTACTAGCAACCTAAATGAAAGACTAACATACAATCTAGCCCTAAACATCACCAAAAATCCATCAGTCATATCAATTACCAAACCCTAAACTCATCTAAAAGACTACTCACTCATAGCTATGAAAATACAAATCAATTGGTTTGATTGATGCATAATCACCACTACAAGAACACATGAGGTTAAAAACGACCTATATTGTTGTTAATTCATCGTAAACGGTGTCATACGTTGATTTTACGACGAATACGAAATCATCGTAATCGGTTAGTCGTAATAGAAAAATCATCGTAAACCCGTCGTATTATGAACAAGGAACAACATTCCTCGTAAAGTCGACGTAATACAAGGCATCGTATATGCATCGTAAAGGTTTACGTCGTTGTAAAATCTTCGTTATATTTTACGACTAATTAACGACAACCATTGAATATGGTCATCGTTAATTAGTCGTAAGTTATTTAATTTATAAATAAAATTAAAATAATTTAATTTTTATATTAATTATTAAATTAAAATTAAAATTATTTAATTTATATATTAATTAGTAAATTAAAATTATATTTAAAATTTTGAAACTAAAAAAAATTAAAATGAAAATAATTATACATAAAACATAATATAAAAGTTTATACAAAAAACATAAAATAAAAATCTAATCATTGTTCAAATCGATATCCGCAAACAAGTCCGCATCAGCGGCTTCTGCAGCTCTCTGATCTAACTCGGTTTGGTCATGAGGTTGGCCTGATGATTGCCCCCAAATCCTCTGCTCGATCCGCCACACGTTTTGCTTCCAATGCTTGTTGCATTTCCGGATTGCCTTCCGCCAAAATGTCAAATAAACCATCCATTCCTTGAAGCTTGCGGGTTGTTTGTTGTTGGAGATCCTTAAAGATGCAATCTCAGCTCGGAGATGTACAGGATCATCATTCGGGTTGCGCTCATGAGAAGATGTGGCAATCGGTACATCGTGAACCGATTCCATGCCCAAAATCCGTCTTTTTTTCTTCAGAGCAACCTAAAAATAAAAATAAAAAAATATTAATATCATAAATCAAATTATTAAGTAAATGGAAGGAAAAAAATAATATATTAAATATCGATTTGAAGATCTTATCTTGATCCAATGTACTCAATGCCACGGGAGTATCATCTTCGCTTTGCTAAGAAAGCTGAGTATGATGCTCCTCAATCCTAGCGGTGGTCTCATCGTAGATTCACTCAGATCTGGGATCTACAAAAACCCCACTCTTCTTTTTGTGGGTCCGCTCGAACAACGAAGAAAGAGACGGAAGTTCTCTCCATTGTTCTTCAGCCTAAAAAATACATAAAACAATAGTTAAGATATTATAATTAAATATTTGATAAACTAAATAAATATACTTACCATCTTCAAACAGACACCCGCAAAAGGTATCTGTCTGGCTGTATGAGGCGTAGGCAAATATCCATCCTCACCAACTGTACGTCGAAAGCTCGAACACTTGGCGGAAACTCTGACCGAATTTGGATCACGCCAAAAGCGAATAAGACCATCCCACACGGCTTGAGTGAGAAAAATGGGTTTTGCATCGTTCCCTTTGAAGAACCAAACTTCCTTCCAATTAGAGACGGTGTTGGTAAGTCGCCTCATCGCATTTTTGTTGAATTCTTCTTTGACTTCCTCATTGATGGTAGGCTCCCAATTCCATTTTTGGTGGAAAAAATCAAATAATAAATTAATTAGTGATATATTAAATGTAAAACTCAAATTAAAATATCAAAAAAAAATTTCAAAACCATATACCGCAAAACATTTAAACCACGTCTTCTTGACGTGATCCGGTGTTTGGGACCAATTTGGATGAGCTTTGGAGAAGTAATCCTTGATGGTCTCCGAGATGCTACGTCTCACCTTATTATCCACACCAAACCTTTAAAAATATTTAAAAATAAATTAATTATTTTAAAAATATATGTAATAAAAAAAAATTAAAAAAAAATAATACTAACAAATTTAATCATTCCAAAATTAATTTAATACATCATCCTAAAAATTGTAATACTAACAATTTTTTTTAATTCTAAAATTAAATACATCATCCTAGCAATTTTAATAACAAACTTATTTCTAAAATCAAATCCAAACAACAAAAATAATTTTAAAATAAAAGATACAGTTTAAAAATAAACCTTTTACGAAAAAAGGATTGGAATCTCAAATTCGCGCCACAAAGTAGAGAGAAGGCGGAGAGAAATGTAGAGAGAGAGAAGTTTGAGTGGAATGAGCGACGCGGAAGGGGTGGCGTCCCTCGTATATATAGATTTTGTGATCATCGTAAAGTCTTTTTTCGTTTGCAAAAAACTTACGACGATTCGTCGTAAACCGGTTGTTATGGTTTACGACGTCATTACGACGCGGCGTCGTAAATGTGTCGTAACACACGAACGTTGTATGCACGCGTAGTCCGCACGTGGCATGCTCTACACCGCTTTAACCATAAATCGTCGTAAATGAGTCGTAACATCCGAACATGCATCATCGTTAATCTGTTGTAAGTTACAACGGATTTACGACTATTCGTCGTAAGATCATTGTAACGTTATAAGATTTAGAGTTTTAAACCCTTAAACTCTAAAACCCTTATAGCCTAAACCATTTTTAACCATGATAGATATTAGATTACAAGATAAAGGATGAAAGTTAAGAAATATAATTCATTTTTTACCTTTCATGAATAACTTGTATTGTCGTCCTTTTATATGTTATATAACTTAACGAATAATCATTGAAAGGATGTATTGCTTATTTAAGTTAAGGTAATTATCCTCCTAAGCAAAATCTATCAACTATCGGATTGAAAGATCCATTTTCCTCATTATTTTCAAACTATTTCAATTTTAAACAACGGATTTACATCGATGTCACTACGAATCATCGAAAATCCGTTGTTAAATTAACAACGGAGTTAGGACGATTCGTAAATAACATCGAATTAACATCGAATAGTCATAAACTCATTGTTTAGTATACGACAATATCCAACAGCTTTACGAAAAATCGTCATAAAGCCGTCTCAAAGTTATATGTTATTTTTTTATGATTCTTAGTATAATTATTTGTTTTACTTATAATTAATCTCTAATTATTAAATAATTTAAATTCATAAAGCTTTATAAATGATATCATTTTATAATATAATAATAAGTTAAACACATAAATAACTTAAAAGTTTATTACAAAAAAGACACACGAATCGAAACAACGAATTTACAACGATTGGATATTGTAACGCTTTAACGTCATATTAAATATGCGTTTACAACGACGATACTCATCGTAAAATTTCTGGTGAACATTAAATACGCGTGTTCACCTAACAATTCAATTTTTCGTTGTTATTGGGTCGTTAATATACTACGTCGTAAACGAGTCGTTAAATTGTGACTATTGTACGACGAATCTATACTTCATCGGAAGAGAGTCGTTAAACTGCGACTAGTTTACGATGAACCTCAAATTCATCGTAAACGCGCTGGTAAATCGTCGTAAATAGAAGTCTAATTTACGACAAAAATATTCGTCGTACGTTTACGACTCGTTTACGATGATTGTCTTTTGAGTCGTAAACTAGTCGTAATAGCCTTTCTAATTTACGACGATTATATTTCGACGTAAATTTTTGTCGTTACTGGCATGTTTTCTTGTAGTGCACAATTTTAAGAAGAATAATTGAAATATTTAAGAAGATAAGAACATTTGATATTTTGAATCAAGAGATCTCGTACAAAAGTTCTTAAGAGGCTAAACAAAATCTCATAAACAAAACATACCCTTCTAATTAGGTTTATGAAGGTATTTATAGTCCAAAAGAAAGAAATTAAAAAAAGTCAACACAAAATAGAAAAGTCAACAAAAGTGTAAAACTATGGGTGATTATCGACTATGCTTGGTCGATAAGAAGTGGTCGATATTGGGTATTGAGGTGACAACATTGATAGCCAGGTCGATAATTTTCCCCTGGACGTTTTTTGGGTCTTCTCGCGAGGTGACATGGTCGATACAGGGTGGTCGATATCACTAGTTCAGGAATATCTCAAACCACAGCTTGGATTGGCTTCAAATCACCTCCAGTAGAAAGCTAACTCAGTCCTCTATAAGTTTTATGAAAAACTCAGGAGCTAACTCACAACAGAATGCCTTCATATGTATTGATATTTGAGGCACTTCTAAATGGTTCTTGATTATCATTTCTCTTATTTGCATCCAAATGATCCCTCTTCTTGCCAATTCGACTTCAAATACCTATGGAACATGAATGCAAATGCAAAACTACAAAACATGCATGTAAACTCTAAAATGGAATGTAAAATGCATTAAACTTAAAGCTAAATGATGCTTGGAAACACTTAAATATGCAAGATATCAAGGCATTCAACAATCATCATAAAATAAAGAGCATAACAGCATTTATAAAACATTTTTTTCTTTTGAATACAAACATTTCTTGTTCACTTTTAGAGATTTCATAGGTCTAAAACTGAAGATTATTAATCAGTTACCTTTAATCCATCTAAGTAAGGCTGTATAGAAGAGCCGTTGATTCATCAGTGTAAAAAGCATGAGAAGGGAAACGAAGAAAGAGACATCACCTTAGAAGAATAAGAAAAACGATTAAAAGAATAAGAGAACCCTTGCTTTAATTAACACCTTTAATTAATAAGAGAGTTAATTAGTACATATACTACTACATTTACTGATATACACCAGATTTTGAGAAACTACAGAACTGAGTTTAAGACATCTTCTCTTATGCTATTCAATGTCAATGCCTTAATTAGTCTACGTACACGAGGTCAACAACTTTGATAGTCTAATTATGGTTGTTCAAAAAGAAATACTAAGATTTTAGTTTTACACTAATTATATCTATATTTTCATTATATGTTAAACACCAAAAACTGAAAATTAAATATTAATTAATGAATAAAAGCCAAAAACTTCATAAAATCTAACGTAAATTTGATAGTCTAATTATGTTTGATCAAAAAGCAATAAGATTTTAGTTTTACACTAAATAAATCTGTATTTTCAAATAGTTAGACACCAAAAATTGAAATTAAATATTAATTAATAAAATAAAGCCAAAAATAACATAAAAATCTAACGTAACTTAAAGTTGCAAACAAACACCAAGAAACAAAAGACTTTAAATCTCTTACCAACAACAAAATGCAACCGTTATAGTTACACTTGAGTAATTACTTTGACTAGATATGAAACTACATAAACGTAACTTCCATTTCTTATAAATAAACCTAGGGCTTTGTGTAGATTTCAGTCTAAAATTTGGGCATTGTGTATTCCTCTCTCTCTGAGTGTTTGTTGATTTAGATTTCTGTGGCTTTCATCTCTTGAAACCACCGTCTCTGATCATGTCACTTCCAGAGGAAGTTATTGTGGATATCCTAGCTCGAGTTCCGAGATCATATTACCCAACGATCTCCCTCGTTTCCCAACGTTTCCGGTCAATCATAGCGTCACCGGAGCTATACAAAAGACGATTGTTGTTAAGGCGCACCGAATACTGCCTCTATGCGCTCCTCTTTAACCCTACAACCCGTGATTATCGCTGGTACGTTCTCCACCATAATCGCTTTGTTCTCATCCCTTCCCTTCCTCATATGCCTGTCCATGGAAGCTATGTTGCGGCTAGTTCGAAGATGTATGTTGTGGGTGGTGTTTACAATTCTGGTGTGAATTCGAATGTGTTGATCATCGATGGTACATCTCACAGAATGCAACCCATCTCTAACATCCCTAAGCCTATGGGTGATATTGTGGTAGGCATCATCGACGAGAAGATTTATGTAATCGGAATGGGTGAGTTGTCAAACAGTGAGTGGTCAAACGGGTTAAGGGTGTTTGACACAAAGACACAAGTTTGGGAGCCTCATATGACAAAGTTAGGCTTGGATATAGGTCAATTGTGGTCCGGTTGTGTGTGTGATGGAAGGTAAAATTTACATGAGGGATAATGAGAAAAGCTTTCTTTATGATCCGATAGACGATAAATGGGAAACTGATGAGATGCTGAATTCTAGGAAGTGGGAGTGTGCGTGTGTAGTTGATGATGTTTTGTACTACTTTGATTTTTTCAAGAAGAAATTAAGAGCTTATGATACTAAGCTCAAGTGTTGGGGAGTAGTTAAAGGTCTGGAAATGTTGTTGTCTGAGACAAGTCAGCCAACCTCTTCATGGTGGTCATATACTGTGAGCCGAGGTGAAAAATTGGCTGTGTTCTTCCCTAAAAGAATGATGGGACCAACACAAAAGAGATGTGGTGTGCGGAGATCGCACTTGAGAGACGCGAAGGAAGAGAGATTTGGGGTAAAATTGAATGGTGTGATGTTGTGCTTGATGGTAATTTTAATTTTATCAAATGTCTAGCTGTTATGGTTTGATGCACAAACTGGATGTACTCTTTGGTGTGTGGAGATTGCATTGGAAAGAAGGAAGGAAGATATATTTTAAGTTGTAACTGATGCTTGTCTCTCTTTATGAACCTATGCATATATCTTGTTCTTTGTTTTGTTTTCATAATCTTAAATTACATTTTCTGGTTGAAAGCTTGTTGATTTCTTTGATGTAAAATTTAAAATATATAGTAAGTATTTGCTTGATTTTTGGTTTGTGCATCGAGAGTCATCATCAGTTTAAGAAGCAAATACTATATATATATACCAGTAATCATAAGATGAATAGTTACGCTTTAAATACTTTTTGCAAGATTAGCTGTCTAATATATTCTCACACCATTAATCGTAACTTTGGGTCGGCTGTGTGTGAGATTTGTCCTCGTCCAAAGACAGTATAAAACACTTTTTGCAAACTGTTCTCCATAGATTTACCAAACCAAATTCATATATAAGAAAACAAAACAAAAATCATAAGAAACTGTTGGAACAAGTCATGAAACATCTGTTGGAAGAGGACGAGATACAACTGCTGTGCGAGATAAGACAAAGATACAGAGACAGAACTGATGCGAGTTCAGAGCATCATATTCAGAGACTGAGATGAAATCAACTTAGATGGTTGTCAGTTCAGATACTGACACAGATGCTGATGTAGGTGTTAGATACATTTGTTGACACAAAACATGAGTATTTTGTATTGTTGTATTGTTGTGGCAATAAAGGTGACATGGATCTTGACTATTTATATGTGATAAACACTGACATATCTTGGAGATAATTGTTTACGTGATCAGTATATGGAAAGGTTTGAATGTTAAACAGAAAAGGGAAATACAAATTCTCTTCGTGGGCTATCAAAGGTAAGTCCAATTAGTTGTAGACGCTTCTAGCTTGGCTTGAGTCATCTAGGGTTTTTGGCACTTGATTATAAATACCTAGAGGCCGTCTCATGAAGACTCACGCACTTGACTTTACATGGATGTGTGTGGTGTCGTCTCATCATACAAGATGTGGTAGTTCTCTATGAAAAGTGCAGCCATTGAGAAGACGGTTATGCACTGGTGCTGCCGAGTTGTAGTCAAGCGTGCGGGCTTGATATTGTCTTCTCGAAATGAAATTAAAAGAGATAAGAGTAAATAACATAGATAGCATATGTATGTCTTGCATAATTCCATAGATTTCTTTGGGATAGAACCATGTTTTGATTGCTTGGATCAACTCATGCGCAACCGAATTTATGCAGACTTTGTCCCAGCCACTGTCACATAGTTGCTTTATTGTTTCTTGGAGTGCAAATGCCTCAGCCTGTAACAGACATTGAACGAAGAATTCGGTCTGGGAGCACTAAGAAAGTATTTGGAGGTCCTTACTGATGTCTGACCATCCCAGACCTACAATTTTTGGAAAACCGGATATAAACCCTAATAGAAAAAAGAAATTTTCTAAAACATGTTGTATCGTACTCTTACTTATTATTATTCGGACCCTAAGACAATACCAATATTTTTAAGTCACTTTGAACAACATGAATTATATATACACATATAAACCTCCATTCACAAAGCTCTACTGGATTCAAACAACATTTATTTTTGATGTAGAAATCTAGAGAGCTTAGCATGTACTGTGTCTACAACTAAATCATCATGACACCACCAAAGTAATTATAGTTAAACAAAAAGAAATGTCTTATCACAAGAAGGCATATTCCAAAGTTTAGCCTCCCATAAAAAAAATGTTCTCAAAAGTTTGTGTAGAGTCCAAGCGACCCAAAGAGAACTCGATCTTAATAACTGTTAGATAAGGCTCAAGCCAAATATCCGAGATACATCTCGAAGTTTTCTTATACCTAAACTACCCTCACACTTTGGATAAGTAATCTCCTCCCAAAAAACTTTCGCATGGTACGAACTATTCGGGGAACCTGACCAAAGGAAAGTTCCGGATAGCTTCTCGATACCAGTAAAACATCTAGAAGACAGACGAAATACGGAGCACCAAAATTTTGTTATACTCATAATGATCCGAGTGTATAAGTTGGAGGTGGCACGAATAAGAAAGATTATTTGTGGTCCAAGATAAGAACTTACTCCGTATACGGTCCACAACCAGAGCATAATCTTGACTGGCATAGATTATGTTGTTAGCGGCAATCCCAAGTGGCGAAAAGGCAAAGTACCAAGAGGCATACGCATGCCGATGGAAGAATTATCTTGATACAAGACAAAACATTTAACAGAACTTACAAGAATCCCAAGAAGAATATTTGTGATAAAACTGGCAGGAGCCTCATGGGACATGGCCATGAACGATCTTGTCTGTACGATGATTCATTATTTTCTTATAAAATTTTCATGTACATAACATAACGCATCTAATTCTTTCTCTCTTTTTTTCCCTTACAACGAATCTAATTTATATATTATCACACTAATTCATAGCTACTGCTGAGTGCTGACTATTATTCACCTTCATTGATATGATTATTATGTTTTGGTTTTACATAACTGATATGATTATTGATTATCATGTTAATATATACAATTTAAGAAAAATATGTCGCTAATGTTTTGCAATGACTACATTGCAATTTTTTCTAAAACTAATAATGACAATTCGTTACAATCTCAGATTCTAATATTTTTTTGTATATTTGAAACAACCAAGTCCATTACATGATATGTAAAATATATCTAAATACATGCATTGTCAAATGGAGACGAGGTCAAACATTTTATTGGCGAATCTACTTACTTTTAATTCCTTTCACTCGTATGGAAATTACAGCTAATATTCTTATCTTTCGTATTAGCAAAGTTTGACCATAAATATAGATACCTTCGGCTCACGTTAGCAACCAAGATGCATTATCCGATGAATACGATTAAATACAAAATCCATAAGCCAATGACAGCAATTACTTCACAAGCAAACCCAAAACTCAAATTTAAGGTATTTAACCTAGAAACATTATATTTTGGTTTTCCTCTTCTCAAGTAACCAAACCAATCAATTTGACAGAATTGAGAAAAAGGATGAATAAATTTGATTAGATAGTTCAAAACATATCGGAGATTTATCCAATACACATCCGAACGGGGAAAACAAAACAAAAAAACTCCCAATACTAAACCGATCAATTAATGAAAATAACAAGCTAAACCGTCCGGTTAACAAAATTAAACTTCTAAAAACCCGGTCATCCTAAGAACGGAGTTCCTGTGACGGCTCAAGTCTCTTCCTTTGAGAGTGCAAACGGAAAACGGTATTTGCTCTTTCATTCTTCTTTCGATTATTACATGTGGAGGGGTCTTATCCTCTTCCTCCGTCGTATCCCATTTCGTACACGGCACATTATTCGTCGGAATTTTCACCGGAGATGTCTCCTTTGCCGTCTCCCGCCGTCTTGTAATCTTTTCATCGTTTCTGGTGTTATAGGGTTTAGTGTCTTTGGAATATTGGTCGGAAAATATAATGTCTAATTCTTGAAATTCTTCCGACATTATTGTAATGACAAAAATGAATATATTTCTAGAGAAGATTAGAGAATCTAAAAGAGATGATCGATGAGGATTGAGAAGAGAAGATAACAGTGAGGGTAAATGAAATTTATAGACTGATTAAGACACATAAGTAGCAAAAAAGAATCTTATGTCTTATATACACGTAAGATTTACGTATATAAAATGTATATACATATATATCTTGTACATTTGTTTTTATGTATTACGTGTACGTGTAAGCAAATCTATAGTGTTTACATATGAATATGATGATGTGATGAGGATATATGTGGGTGGAATACGTGGAAGCTTCATCTGATTCTTCACCATGAAGAAATTTCCATTTTACAGTGTATTATTGATAACCAAGAATTAATTATATTTTTTGACTAGTTGTCTTTTAATGATTTCCATAGTGTTTATTCTTTAAAAGGATACATAGCCTAAATTTAATTTGTTTTACCATAATTTTAATCTTTATCATTGAGTACCACCTTTTACAACAATGTTTTAGTTCCTGTAGAATTAGGTATTGAACTAAATATCTTCTAATCCTTATCATAATAGGATTTCTAATCCATCAATGGTCATAATATGATTTATTCTTATCTAAATAGATATGTTATTATCTCCAATAGTTCTTATTAAGTTATTAGTCAACCAAAAAGTAGTATAATAAAATTAACCAAAAAAAGTTCTAAAGTTTGGGATGACATTTTTATATATTAATTGAGTATATCTTTTTCCAACAGCAAAATATTACAATGATTGGGAAAAAAGCTGAGTCGGTACTGCGAAGCAACAAAACGCAGCCAGCGCGGCGCGTCCGGAGGAAAACGCCTAACGCGTTTTCTATCTCAACGTCAAGCGTGTACGCCGTTACACGTTAAATCCAATTCCGTCCACTCATATCCCAACACGTGTCACAACATGAGTTTGGGGATATCTAGAGCCACGTGTTTGTTTTTATCGACATTAGTCCCTTTCCTATGTGATTACGTGGTGTCGTTAGTTAACGGTATCTTCGTTTGTTCCATGAAACCGACAAATCGTACTACACAAAACTTAAATAAGACTAGTTTTAAAATTGGTGGGAGTAAAAAAAAAAACAATTAATCAGTTGACTTTGCAAAGTCTTAAGTCTTATTACACGAATCTTAATTAGTTAATTTTGAAGAAGTTTCTTGGAATCTTGTAGAGTTATTGATGCCTTTTCCTCTCCCTACTCTTGGATCATTTTTGGCAGATTTAATTATTTAAGCAAGGAAAATGTAATCTGTATTATGTAAAACAAAAATTTAAGTCTTTTATCAAAAACTAAAAACAAAAATTTAAGCCTATGTGTAGCTAAGATATAAACTTTTTGAACCTATAGGATTCAACCCTAAATAGCATGGAAACTCGCCCATAAGTATATTTTTTATTTTAGAAATATTTTAAAAATAAAAATTCTCAAAAACGTGATGAAAATGTCTATTTCTACTTCAAAAAAGCAATAAAAACTAATTTTTTATTTAAAACTTATTAATTAACTAATTTAGAAACATGAGATATATATAAAATTTATTATTTTTTCTACTTTAAAATATCCTACCTAATTTGAATAATATAATGTATCTCATATTTAATGAGATTATAAAATTAAAATATTTTAAAATGCAAATGAAGATGCTGATTTAAGTCTTTGATTTTGATAGTGATGATTTTTTTTTCTTTTTCTAGTTAAACTATTTAATATATCGGTTGGATTTGTGTTGTTTCAAATATTTCTTTTAAATATGAATTTGTTGTTTCACTATATATATTTGTATGTGTTCAGGTTTCCAAACACGTATTCGTTTCTTAATTTTTTAAAATATATATTTTCACACATTTTGTTTTCACATACACATACCCGTTTCCGTTTATATGCTACTTAAATTCAAACTCAAATAATTACTAGGTATTTTCCATAATTTTAATGATAATCGATTATTCAAAATTTCAAATCAGAAATACAAACTTCTAAATTCACCAAAAATATCAAACTAAGGAACCAGCAATTGGATTCCTCACGACATGATGCCCATCGGTCCAACTAAACCATCCAAACCTATACCTCCGAGCCTCACCTGTAAATCCATATCTTTGTGTCGTAAATATGATGTTAAACCGTTTCTTCATACCAATCTGATCAAAGACCAAACATCCGGTTCAGTCTTAACCAAGACACCAAAAGGTGGTTGAGCATTGAAGACATATACGTTTTATGTCGAATTATCCGATAGTCCGACACATGTGACTGTTCTTGTAATGATCACTGTCCCAATGAGATATGGAATTGAGATTGTAGGATAATTCAGGTTATAATGGGGAGGGATTCTACTAGGACATCTAAATGTCGGGTCAAGATTGGTTAACCCTACCGAGCAACAATAGAGAAGGTAAGATCGGTATGATGCATCATAGACTAAACCGGGAGATGCAGCTTTTGTTGCTCTAAAATGTTCAGACCCAAGTGCAAATGGGTTTGCGGGTAAACCATCATAGTCTTGGAAAGGTTCATTGTCCTCATTGGTCATTGAAGCTACAAGAAACGAAAAAATGATCAACGATTTAGTTGTATATTGTGTCATACCAAAACTGTACAACAATGTATGATCCAAAAAGGCAAGAACCAAACCAACGAAAAATAAACAAATCTAGCTTTTTTCGTTTTCAATACATCAAAACTAAACATAATCGTATCCAACCCATAAAAGAAATAAACCAATTACAACATTAAAAAGTTGCAAATTTTCTTAAACTAAAATATAAACATTTTGCTTATGAAATTGATTATAAACCAAAATTAAAATCATATACTAAAATGAACAAAACAATAATTTTGTCGTCGACTTCTCAAAACTCATGAAGCTAGAAGCAAATAACTACTCTTTGCGTTTCACGAAAAATGTCGGGAGTGGAAAGTTTTGTTACCAGTGGTCATGAGGGCAGATCTTATAGCAGCACTACTCCATGAAGGATACATGCTTTTGAGAAGGGCAATTGCACCAGCAAGATGAAGATAAGCCATAGAAGTTCCTGAGTCAAGATTATAGTCAAAAACTCGTCGGTCTATCGAATCTTTGCTCGCCAAATCCTCCCCGCTCCATGCAGCCAATATATTCTTTGCTCGCCAAAACAGAACCGGTTATATATTAAGTTCATTAGTTCTCAAAGTCCGAAGAAGAAAATAGTTTACCTTTAGAATGTTAGCGTCTACAACTTGGGCGACGACTAGGAAAACTAGTCATAAAAGGAGCCGGTTTGTATGGGTAAACCAAATCTTTTGGTTGGTTTCCGTAAAATATTGGTTCAGCCGGTTTGATGAAAGCTACCGGTTCATAATAATTGTAGATGTAATCGAGAACCTATTGACCGTGGACGAGAAAACCAAAGCAGTCGGTAGAAAATGAGGCTCGACGTTGAATACATTGTTAACCGGAGAATTCCCTAAAATCATACCTACTCCTCCGGCTCGTTTTACCTCAAGACCTTTTTACCAATTGTTGAACTTAAACCTCTTAAACATAATACCACTTTACCTTTCACAAGCATTGGTGAAAGTGAATTTGGAAAACATAGCTGTTGGAGGTGGGTTTAGCAACCCCCCAAATCATCTCGGCCCATTAATCGTCTAGGTCCATTTATGAGTTAAAGCCCAACAAGCCAACTGACCTGGCCACGCTTCAGTTCGGGCGTCGGGCTAAAGACAACTCCACTGTTTTAATCTTTATTATAAATACACCCATCTCAGGCTCGCACAAAGAAATTTTAAGTTTAGATTCTGACCTACTTATGAATAAAAAGCCGGGCTCAGGCTCGCACGAAGAAATTCTAAGTCTAGGTTTCGATCTACTTACGAATAAAAAGTCGGGCTCAAGCTCGCACAAAGAAATTCTAAGTCTAGATTCCGACCTACTTACGAATTAAAAGTCGGGCTCAGGCTTGCACGAAGAAATTCCAAGTCCAGATTCTGACTTAATTACAAATTAAAAGCTTTGCATAAATTGAAAGTGGAGCTGTTAGGCGAACTCATCATAGTTCGCATCTCCAAATGACGGGTATAAGCCGAACTGATCATTCACTTCCCACCAAAGAAAAAAAAAAAGTCAAACTCATCATAATTCGCATCTCAAAGAAAAAGCCCTAAGCCAAACTCGTCCTTAAGCCGAACAAGTACAAAAGTCGACACAGCAATTGGGCGAGCAGAAGACTTGAAACAACGCAAAGACAAAAAATTTCTCGATTTATATAAATGAGTAAAAACTCCTTCGGGCAATATTCGTACAAGAACAAAAAAAAATTCATACAAGAACAACAAAATGAAACTAATTATCAACCGGCTCTTTCAAAAGTTGAGCTCGCTCTTGGCTGATCACTCCCTCATTGGATCCATACGCAGCCTTATGTGCATGTGCCTCAAGAGAAACCCCTTCGACTGTTATAGGGACTATCGGTTTGGATTCATTCAGCTTGACCGCTGGTGTTATCTTGGCCATCGCCGCATATTTCTCCTCCTTTGCAACAAAGTCGGCGATAGTCTGATCAGGAACGTCGATGACCTTAGCGTTTTTCAATAGCTCAAGAGTTTCTTGACTCCCCCGCGATTGACCGTAGAGTGACCTGACTCTCTCCACTTCCTCCTGGCCACGGAGATACGACTTGACCTTTTCAAAAGTTGCTTGACAACTTTCCCGAAGGCAGTCTTGGATTCTTTGCTCCGTTTCCACTTCAATCGCTCTCGAATTCCTTAACCACTGAGTTTCGTGCAGAAATTTCATCTACAACTCCTCATGGTCCACTTTGAGCTTCTCAAGCTCGCAACTCACGGCGTTGTGATGACCAGCTCGACATCTCGTATCGCTCTAAGATCTCTGAGCTCAGTCTCAAGCTGATTGGCCCGTGCTCGTTCATTGTCATACGAACGAGTAGCTTGCGCTACTAACTCCGCTAGGTCATCCCGCTTGTTCTGCTCAACCTCAGATGCCTTCACCCTCCTAGTCAATCTCTCATACAGCTCGTTCTCTATGCTCATGGCCTAGAACAAAAAGGCAACAAGAGAAAAAAATATCGTTCAGATACGGAAACCAAACTCAATGAACAACCAACATAAAGATTCTCAAACCAAGCTAGATAGGTACCTGGATCGAGCATTGCGCATACTTCTGATACAGTTCCTTCTCCTCCACCATGCAGAAATTTCATCTACAACTCCTCATGGTCCGCTTTGAGCTTCTCAAGCTCGGAACTCACGGCGTTGTGATGACCAGCTCGACATCTCGTATCGCTCTAAGATCTCCGAGCTCAGTCTCAAGCTGATCGGCCCGTGCTCGTTCATTGTCATATGAATGAGTGGCTTGCGCTATTAACTCTGCTAGGTCATCCCGCTTGTTCTGCTCGACCTCAGATGCCTTCACCCTCCTAGTCAATCTCTCATACAGCTCGTTTTCTATGCTCATGGCCTAGAACAAAAAGGCAACAAGAGAAAAAAAATATCGTTCAGATACGGAAACCAAACTCAATGAACAACGAACATAAAGATTCTCAAACCAAGCTAGATAGGTACCTGGATCAAGCATTGCGCATACTTCTGATACAGCTCCTTCTCCTCCACCATGCTAAGCTCGAGAAGCAGCTCGCTAGAACTACCGACGATCTTACAAAAGTCGGCACACACCTCTGGATTTTTGCCCAAAGGTACATCTTCGTTGTAGCTGAACGAGCAGACGTCCACTGTCTTTGCCTTTTTTGTACTGCTCGGCTCCAGCATTGAGTTCTCGCCAAGTCAAGCTCCGCCCTCACCTCATCGGCTAAGCTCGGAACATCAAGAGAAATTGGCGCCATCTCTTCGTATTCAGAATCTGATTCTCCCTCGTTAGCTGGAATCAATCTCAGAGAAGAGAAACGTTTATCTTCAAAAATCAAACGATACAATGAATACTCTGGAATCTCCGAGCTACCAGATCTTAAAATAAACTAAAGAAATTACATAAATACACAGTACTTACTAGTAAGTCGAGCTATACACACTTGAACATGAGCTTCCTAAACTTCAGGCCACCTGATCGTTCCTAAATCCCTGATTTTTGCCAAGTCGTAGAAGTAGTTTTCTGGAAAGGGCTTCCCGATCGAATGAAGATCTGCCAAAAAGAAGCAAAAATCAGTCAGAATTACACTCTGATTAACACAAAAACAGATGGCGCAATATCTAACCATAACAAGTCGCCCATCTCCTCAAAAGAAAAGACGAAGGACTAAGAGACATGAGATCATCTATCTTGAAAAAAAATTATAACCGCTCCCACTGCTTGACCTTCTGCCCCTTCTCGTGAGTAATAAGATTGTGCTTACTCTTTGCACTCAGATCAAAAACCTGCTCACGACTTCGAGTCTTCTTGATCATACAAGTCTCTTCCAAAAACCTTAGCGTAACCAGAATGCCCAACTCCTTGCCAAGCAGCATTAGACTGAGCAGATTTATGACCAAACTGCATGTTAACTACGAGATAACTATCCTTCACTCCCAGCAGTAATGGACGAGTAGATCGGGAAGAGGAAACCAAAGCCGGCCAGATCGGAAGTAGGACTCGTAGAGATAGATGTATCCTCGAGGACAATCCCATCGCTGATCAGACATTTTGGGGATGACTATCTTCACCCCATCAGGAATACTGCCCGCCAACCTGGTTTGTTTGATCGATGCACCACGAAGGAAAAATGTCGGCATCATTATCGGACTAAAAATACTCATGTTATCGCCTTGATTTTATTTTTGATCCAAATCAACTAAATTCTTCACCGCCAATCTAGATATCTTTTGTACTGGTATCTACACTGACAGCTGAAGAGTCGCATAGGTTGAAAACTGAAAGGTCGCTTTTCATTTATAAATAGTGAGTTTCCGCTGCTCATTCTTCACTTCTTCATCCGAAAGCAATAGGTAAACCTCTCGTTCTGATCTTGAGTAGAATTTTTGCCGTCTTATCGAATATTTTTTCCAGTACTAGTCCATAGTGAATTAGTAAGTTTTCAGGCGTGATCTGCAAATTTTTCGTTGTTTATCTCGATCTCCTTCTTTTGTAAGATGTCTTCCGATGGTCCGACTACCAGTTCATCCGATTCCTCTGCTTCTGAGCGGCGAGCTGACTGTGCAGTTCGGACATTCAAAATCCCTCACCTGATAGACGAAGATTTTCCCAATAACGAGTCTCCTCAAGATCATTATGGCGAAGAAGCATCTAGCTCAGATAGAGTAGGTGCTCTGCCGAGTTCTTCTGCTCGTCCAGCGAAGCGATTAAGGAAAATAAAATCGAAGACCCGGTGATTAGAGAGGAGAGGACATAAGTATTTTCAATCTGATAATGATGCCGGCATTTTTCTTTCGTGGTGCACGGAGGAGTCGATCAAACAAATCAGGTTGGCAGGCAGTATTCCTGATGGGGTGAAGATCCTCGATTATTGAACAAATTGGTTCAACAATAGCCTTCACCAAGAAAGAATCATTAGTCCAAGCAAAATACTAAAACTTTGTAATAAAGGGGAAAATGAAAAATCTTACGATGCATTGTTCATTAAAACGCCGGGAACAACTACGTCAGCAGCGTAAACTAGTGGAGCAAAATTGTTCATCTTTAATGTCGTTAACGAGTCCGACTACAAAATGAATAACTACCTATTAAATTCATACATTATACATAAAAACAGATGAAATGACGAAAACAATCTAAATTTTATTTGGAAATCATAAAAATAATTATGACAATTATGAAATATTCAAAATTTTATAAATTTAAAAATCGTCTAAATGTAAACCCTAACCTACAACATCTAAACCACAAATCTTTATAATTATACCCTAACCCCCTAAAGACTAAACAATAAAACCTAAATCCTTAACTTTAAGAAGAACCCAATATGGCTTATTTTGAGATTTGAAAGATTGGTTATGTTCTTTTAGTTTAAATTTTTTATTTTATTTTCTTTGTCAACACTATGAATTCTATCGATTTATATTTACACGTCTCGTCAGATTGTTTTACACATGTTTCATAGTTATCGATCCCTCAAAATTTAATGGTTTAATAATATTACTAAGTTGTAAGTTTGTAACGTTTTAGTGTTGGGTTTAGAAATTACCTCGAGTTTATAGCCATCACCAAGTTCAAGACGGCCGACGAAAAACCGATCAAGACTACTAGCTCCGACGGTAATAATCCACGGAGCTTGATTCGACAAAGTTTCCCCCACCGGGTCCATCATTACCAGCACTAGCCGCAACCACAATGTTTCTCTTAACCGCATGTAACGATCCAATCGCGATTCCATCCTCTAAATACGTCTGAGGTTGAACCGCTCCAATCGAAATACTGATGACGTGGACTCCATCAGCAAGCGCATCATCAAACGCTGCTAACATATCTTCGTCAAAAGAAGTGTTTGTGACGTACTTGACGAGCTAGTGAAGCACCGCCTGAACTCTGAAGTGGTGCCCTTAGCAATACCGCCGAGTGCTGAAACGCCGTTTACACGGCGGCCAACGGCGGTTGAAGCTGTGTGGGAGCCGTGTCCGTCGGAGTCTCGTGGAGACAAAAAGTCTTTGTTAGCTTCGGCATTGAAGCCTCCGTAATATCTTTCGTAACCTCTAGCGTAATACCTTGCTCCAATAAGTTTCCTGTAATTATATGATCGAAGTTAATGATGAGAATTATTAACACTTTCGAAAATATTCGAAAATCTATACTAATAGCTGCAATTTAAACATAAATTGTATCAAAGCATGTTCACTCTATAAGATCATTTTTTAAACTTACATATATAAGTTATACATTTATTCTTACATTAAGTTATACATTAATGAGTAAACCTTACATATATCATTTCTTCTATATACTGCTTATATAATTGATTGTATTTCAATGGTAATGTATCATTCCTTTGTAAATTTCTTATAACTATTAATTAACGTTAAAATATGTGGTGGTTTGTTTTTTTTTTTATCATCAATGTGGTGGTTTCATAGTAAATATCTTACCGGTTGCAGTGGGAAGAGTTGAAGGCAACTCCGGTTTGGCAGATTCCTTTCCATGATTCTGGAATGGATCCCATTCCTTTGTCAATGAAACTCCTCAAATTATTCTCTCAGTTATATTAAAACAAATTAGCAATAACGTTTATAATACTTTAAGGATATAAAATTAAATGGTTCTAAACGTAGATACAAACATTTAATGAATCATGCATGATCAGTAACGCAACCCTTTTTATAGTTACATATACTCCATCCGTTTTACTATATATACTCCTCCGTTTCACTATATATAAGAAGTTTTTAGAGTTTTGCATATTAAAACAATTAATACTTTTAATTAAAATATCTTATTTTTTTAACATTATTTAATCAAAACAGTTGATTAAAGCAATTAAAGCAATAAAAGAGGAATGCTAAAAGTTCCGTACTAAACTCTTACAACCTGAAAAAATAGAGCCAATATTTACTTGAAATTTTATCATTTACAGTTTTAAAGAAAAAATTGGAGCCAACTTTTTCATAATTAATTTTAAACTTAAAATTCCAAATTTTACATTGGAGCCAAAGTTAAACCTTCGTGACTCTTTTTATTCTTCTTATATAAGTTTCAAAATAAAATTGGTTTCTAATTTCTTCCACTACTGCAAATTGTGATTTGCATATGTCTTTTCTAAATGATGAGAATGAGTTTTTGAGTTTTTGTTTGATTTAAACCAAATCCCCCCCAAAAGAAGAAAGTTTTAACAATGGCGATGGAGATTTTCCACTTGTTCCAGGTATTTTTTTTTTATTAGTCTTTTTTGTTAAAAAATAAATTTGTTCCTATTTCTCTGCATAATAAAACTGGAGGTTGCTTTGATTTCTCTGTTTCTATTTTTTCTCTTTTTGTTTCCCTTAACTGGAGGTTAGGATTGTTACTTTAAGTTTTCATTGTACGTTTTTGGCTGTAGAAACTTTGATTGTAGAGATTTTGACTGTAAAAACTATTGCTGTATAATAAATCTGATTGATAACAAAAACTGTAGAAACTGTGACTTTAAATATTTTTAAAAGTTTGATTAGTAACAAAATTGTAGATATTTTTAAATAAATATATTTTATTATACCATATTTAAATAAAAATAATGACATAAAGTGATAAATAAATTTTATTAATAGTAAAAATCTTGGGAACAAAATAGAAAACTCATAAATAGTTATTAGTAACCAAAAATTTCATCTGATCCTGCTTTTGGGAGCTTTCGAAATATAAAAATAAATATTGTAAAAATACTCAAAATTAAATTAAATAAAATAACTATCGCAAAATAGTCCACATAGTGTTAGTTAACTCGTCACGAACATCTTCCATGTATTTTCTAGAACTAAGATCTTCTTCCGTCATGTTTGGAAGTTTTTCTTCATATGCGGCTGCAAGTTCTTTTGGATGTTTTTGTGGTGACTGAAAATCAAGATCTGCAATCTTTGACTTGCGAATAAAATTATATCTGATAATACATGTATTTATAATATATCTGTATAAAAAAAAATAACTCTCCATAAGTTCATGTATTTATAAAGTTTTAATAATATCTAAAAATAGTAATTGATTTTTTCTTTTGAAAATTTCTCCATTGTTTTTGAATGATTCTTGATAGATTATTATGTGCTAATAATATTAATTTATTGATAATTATGTGCTAATTAGTCATAATTTTGTAATTTATTTTGAATAGTAAATAATAAATTATTATGAATAATAAATAATAAATTGTTTTGAATAGTAAATAATAAATTGTTTTAAATAATTTTATTGTTACAAGTATGATTTTTTTGTTTTTTTATTATTTGACTATAATTTATTATTAATTTTTTATTATTGAATTGGTTAATAAAACGAAAATATTATTTCAAAAATTGTTACGTAAAAGTTTTCTACAGGCTCAAAAGTCTCATTTTTGAGACTTTAAAAAATTAAACTAAAAAAGATATAGTGACTTTAAAAATAGCAGTTAGATTTTTAAGATTTAAAAGCAAAATAAAAGTTTTAAAGTCCGATTGATTAAAAATTAATTTTAAAGACTTTAAATTTTTCTAAAGTCTTTAAAGTCTCCTACCAATTGGACTCATAATATTCTTTGTTTGACCAATAGTTTATAATTGTTTTGATATTCCAGTTATTTACCACTTTTAAAACTATGTAAGCTTTTGTTGTTTACATAGTTTAACGTCATGACTCATGACAAATAAATAATCTGCCTTATATGTTTTCTCTAATTTGGTTTCTTAAATTCATTTTTAACAGAAGACGAAGGTGCAACTCAAGATGCACAAAGTTCACAAAAAAACAGAAGAAATCTTTCAAATTAGGAGCGATGGAAGATTTCAATGCTTTACTAAAGATGAGTATTAATGGAGATTTGGGAAAAACTATTATGGGAGAAGTTTTTTTGACTTTATTGTAAGTTGTGCATAAATTTGGGAAGTGTAAAAGAGATAAATTAACATTGTTTTTAATGTTTTTAAATAAATTATTTTTTTATGTATAGGGATTTGAAATACCTTATATATTGAAACAGAAAAAATCTTCTAAAACGTCTAATGAAACGGAGGGGGTATATTTTATGGTGAAAATTTATCAGATGCTACATGATCTACAAAAATCCATTTACCTAATATAAGGATACATTAGCTAGTTTAGAGTATGAGTACAGAATATGCTAGCTAAGACATTTCGGTATTATGTAACTATTAAAAACCAATATGAATATATAAAAATTTGGTTTAGTTTTGTTGTTTTATTTGTGTTATTGTGTACACATTTAGTTGCATATATATAACGTGAATAGCTTTTGGTAAAATTATTGAGAATAAGTAATCTTTGAAAATATTAATTATTTGAGCATTTCTCCAAATATTTGTGGGTGATTGGTTGGATTGTACCTGTAAAATAATAGCTATTGATGTGTTGGCTGTAGTTGCAGATTTTGGTTCCGTAGAATTTGTGATGTATGTGTAGAATTTATACATACGTAAATTTTGTTCCTATAGCCAAACCAATCACATTGTTTGTTTATATTACAAGTAATCATAATGGTTGGGCTTCTATATAAACTCAAACCAGGCCCATATACAATTGCTGATACGTGATTTCTTTCTTCCACCACTTCACAAGTAATAGTGATGCCAATGTTTCTTTGATATAGAACACAAAGGAGTCTATATATTGATTAGAAAACGATTTTCTATTTCTTTCACTGTGACCCCTGTAAAACCCAAAGACTAAAACGACCCCAAATAAGCGAATAAGTAAATAACAATCAAGCTAAGGAAATAGCAATAGGACTCCTCACAACATGGTCTCTATCTGTCCAACTAAACCATCCAAATAGGTACTGACCCTTCTCAGTTGCATTCATCACCTTGGGCTTCCGTGCTTCAACCACAATCTTAAACCGCTTCTTCTCACCAATCCGGTTAAAGAACAACACATTCGGTACAGCCTTAACCGAAACACCCGATGGTGGTTTAGCATTGAATAAGTATGTGCTTGTTGAGTTACCATTTCCAACATTAGTAACCGTTCTTTTAACAATCACGGTCCCCTTGATATTAGGGATTGCGATTGATGGATAATTGAGATTATAACCAGGAGGAATTTTACTAGGACATTTGAATGTTGGGTCAATATTGGTTAATCCAACCGAGCAGCCATAGAGAAGGTAAGATCGGTATGATGCGTCGTAGACTAAACCGGGATCCGCAGCTTTAGTTGGTCTAAAATGTCCTGAACCAAGTGCAAATGGGTTTGCGGGTAAACCATTAGTGTCTTGGATTGGTTTTTTCTCGTCGTTTGTCATCCAAGCTAATAAAAAAACACACAAAGTTAAGTAAATCCAATAGACAATTAACAAGATTTTGGTTTAGCTAAACCGAACCAACGAAATAAACATGAATACTATATGGTTTACCAGTGGTCATAAGAGCAGATCTTATAGCAGCACTACTCCATTTGGGATGAATGGCTTTGAGAAGAGCAATTGCTCCAGAAACATGAGGACAAGACATTGAAGTTCCTGAGACTATGTTATAATCTGTAACTCTGGTGTCTATTGACATTTTGGTTGGAGCATCTGCTCCACTCCATGCAGCAAGTATGTTCATTCCTGGCGCAGTAATATCCGGCTGTTAAAACCAAACAGAATTAAACCGGTTAATTTCGGTTAGTAGTCATTTTTGGTTTTGTTTTGAAGTTAACCAAAAAAAAAAGAGTTACCTTTAGAATGTTAGGATCTATCACATTTGGACCACGGCTAGAAAACACGGTCACTAAAGGAGCTGGTTGGTGTTTGTAAACCGTTTTTCCCGGTTTGATAAATGCTATCGGTTTTTTATCGGTTTTGATGTAATCGAGAATTTTCTCGACTACGGCTGGGGTAACCAAGGCAGTCGCAACAAAATGAGAGTCTGCTGTAACTTGATCGCCGTTAGCCAAAGAATTTCCGAGAATCATACCGACTCCTCCAGCTCGTTTTACCTCTATACCTTTACCAACTCTTGAACCGGCTCCTCTCAAACATAAGACCACTTTACCTTTCACAAGCTCCGGAATTAATGAATTCGGTAAACATTGCCTTCACAATAGAAAAATAAAATCGTTAAATCAAATACAAAATTAAATAAGGTTATATTGAAATTAATAAGAGAATAAATCTTACGATGTGTTGTTCAATTCAATGCCGGGAACAACCACGTTAGCAGCGTAAACTAGAGGAGCAAATTTGTCCATTTCTAATGCGGTTATCGACTCCGTCTACATAACAAAAAGAAAACTATATATTATACGAAAACGTAACATATAATTGAACTTATATATCTTTTAATTGTAGGCTAATTACCTTGACTGTATAGCCATTACCAAGAACAAGACCGCCAACAAAAGCCCGATCAAGAGTACTAGCTCCAACGGTAATAATCCACGGTGCTGGATTCGACAAAGTCCCCGGCTTTGGTCCTGAATTCCCGGCGCTAGCCACAACCACAATATTCCTCTTCATTGCATGCAATGCCCCGATAGCGATTCCGTCTTTCGAAAATGGAAAAGGACTGTTTGTTCCGATTGAAATGCTGATGACGTGAACGCCATCAGCGATCGCGTCATCAATCGCAGCAAGCATGTCCTCTTCTAAACATGTGTTGCCTCCTACTTTTTCTTCGTTAGGTATGGCCCAACATGCTTTGTAAACGGCTAGACGAGCCAATGGTGCACCACCCGAAGCTGAACCCTTGGCAAAACCGCCGAGTGCGGATGCACCGATGACTCGGCGGCCAATGGCTGTAGAGGCTGTATGGGACCCATGTCCGTCAAGGTCTCGTGGAGATAACATGTCTTTGTTGGCTGTAACGTTGAACGATCCGTAAGCTCTTTCGTATCCTTTCACGTAATACCTCGCTCCAATAATTTTCCTGTAATTAGTATAAAAATATACTCGATCGTTAATAACAGCCTAATTAAAACCTAATCTAATACTTCAACAATTATTATTTTTTGTGTCAAATTAAAACCATTCGATATAAAAGATAACAAATTTACTGAAAAATCAACATGACAACACAAAGTAGATAGACATCAAATTTCAGTCAAACTGCAATATAAAATTTAGAAGAGAAATTAGATTTTTTTTATAGCTAGTGCAAAAAAAAAAATAGCAAATACTTGTCATCAACATGTAATGCAATTATACGAATTTCAATATAACTGTTGGATAGTAACGAAATGACTACTCTAATTTATATACGAGAACACAATAATAATAATGTAAAATCGCAATATATCTTTTGAATGTATTTTCCGTGTTTTATATAATCTAATCCTTTATTTACGTCTTTAAACATTTGAGAAACCTCCAATAAAAAGATAAGCTAAATATATAGACACGTAAACTTGGGCAGACATTGATCTAACAAACAAGAATTGATGGTATAAAAGAAACAAAGGAAAAGTCACGGGTGCCAAATATTATCTAGAAAGAATCAAATAAGTTTTTGTCCCTTTCATATAATACCAAAGGTTGCCTATATATCAATGATCAAAGTTGAAATTTCATGCATAAAAATAACCAATATAATGTATTTTTAAAAATCAATTAGTTTGTATGGTTTTGATGGCAGGCATTACATAAGTGAACAGTTACATGGGCTGCTGGAAAAATAATTCGTTATATATTATTAATATAATAAATAATAATGGAGACTCGTGATTGACGATGATACGCAAGCTTAAAAGTTGGTGATCAATTGTCGCAGCCAAACAAAACATTGAGATTGTGACCTAATGTTTTGGACAGTGGAACTCACATACTATGCCTCCTATGGAAATTGTTGCTAAATCTTGAAAACGAAAAAGTTCTGTTATAATAATGGATTTTTTATAAATAACTTAACTGGAAAACAGTGAAACAATCGATTTTTGTTTTTTTATGCAGTATTGTGGACTTATATAGGTTATGATGTTTTGTATCAAATGTAAAAATATGCTGACTGATACATTATTCTGAATTTCTCTTAAATTTCACCATTTACAATAACAATTTTTGAGGATTTTTTATAAATGACGGTTTGAAAAATAATCAAATGACAAATTTCCATTTGATTCTTCTATTTCATTTTTTTTTCTATTTTCATTTCACAAGACTGAGTGGAGTGACAATTTTCTTATGTCAATCATGTTTATTATTTTAAACCTATGTTTAAGAGAGAGAGAAAACTTGTGGAATAATTTCATAATTCCGCCATTTCATAATCAGTCAAAATCAACAATTTTATTCGACATAATCATAGAGCTTTATGTCTATAAAGGGTTTTACTGATCAAGATAGAAGAATATATCACATCATATACATATATACACATATATATATAAAGAAGATTCTCGCAGTGAGCATATGGTTCTTTGGATCTTTGCTAAAGAACCAAAGTGATATGGACGAGTAATCTATTTTAAATATATTTTGGGCTTATAATATATGTATACACATAATGTTATAGTCCTAGCGTGTATATTTGGCTAATTCTTTTTTTATATATAATATATTTGGCTTTTTTTTGGGGTTTATATATGGCTAATATAAACATAGAATTTGTATTAAAATTTCCACGTATATGTCTGTGTACTCTAGATTATAGATATATTCAGATTGTCAACATCCTTTATATTAAAAGAAACTACAACTATTTGTATCATAACTCTTAAAGAAACCGTAGATATGCAGCTAAATTAATCATTTTTGTTAAGAAAATGTATATATTTTTACTTTTATTTTCAAAAAAAAAATGTAGATATTTTCTTAGAAAATGAAAATTCTCTTACCGGTTACAGTGAGAAGAGTTAAAGGCAACTCCGGTTTGGCAGATTCCTTTCCATGATTTTGGAATGGGTCCCATTCCTTTGTCATTGAAACTCCTTGATTCTGGCCACACCCCTTTTATTTTCCCAAAAGTAACAAATTATTATTCCATCAATTATATAGCAACAGATTAACAATGACAGATTAACTTCTTGTAATGATATGTATGAAACCAAACGAATTTAGCAAAATAATTTAAAATAATTTCTTGAATCTTGAATTCTTTATCATAACGCAACTCTTTTTCTCTAGTCACGTAATAATTCAACTATCAACATTGGAGTTAGGTCCAGTTAAGTTTGGTATACGTTTTCATCCAAAAGAACTGTAATTATTCTCAGAATTCAAAACAATATATCCTTTAAATATTCAAAAACCCATCTTATGGCTATTATCTCGGCGCTTATTTGTGTGTGCGTGAGGAAACAGATGACATAAGGAATCACACAAAGTAAGAATAACACAAATTAAAGGTTCACATGATTTACACAAGTTTATTCTTTCCATAAATTCCATTCCTGTAATTTTTACTGAAAAATAAAATAAATATGAAATTTCTATTTGTTTAGAAAAATAGCACACGGTTTAGAGTTTTTTACTTACGTATTATGAATCCTCGAGTCACCAAAAAAAATACTTATTACGAATCCTCTAACAAAAAGGGTTTAGATTACCCCAAAATTTTAATTTTTTTACAACTTAATTAAAAAATAAATAAATAAACTATTTTCGCATTTTGTTACAAACAGAAAACAATAATAAGTAAATAATGAATAGATAGAGACCAGCTTGACTTACCACTGTCGATAACTCCGACGATGATTCCATCTCCATGCTTTGCCTTCCTCAAAAACGTTCTTCCGACACGAAACCGATCATCCACTTCATATTTTTGACTTGGAAAATCGGCGTCGGTCTCCTCCTCGTCCAATCCTACAAATTCCCACGACCGTGTCGTATGTGTTTCATATTTTCTTGGATGGCTCTCGATTACCGAAACAACCTCTTCTAGTTCTGTTTTTTTTTTAGACATAAAAAATCAATAAAATTAAGTTTTAGATAATAATTAATACCATTTTGTCAATTATACCAAAATAGGAAATGTTATTTTTTTTATTTTTTACTTACTCTCTAGTCTAGAGGCTTCGTCCGGGGTTAGCTCAGCCGCGAAGCCATTGATGCTATGTTTGTAGCTATACAATAGCGATGCTCTAGCCTCTTCTTCGGTTTCTTTAACCGATTGAAGATAAGAATGATGATGTTCTTCTATTTCATGTAAGGCTTTATCACCTTTATGTTCTCCAAAATAGACTATATAAACCTACAGAAAAATCCCATAAAAGTCAAGAGATTTAGTGAAAATGTGAGAAAATTGAATTCAGAATTAATGATTTTTGAATGTTTGAAATTCTAATTGATATGGGATTGGAAACTCGTACCAATAAGTGGAAATTAAAGTGTAGAATGATAGATGAAATTTGAAAAGAAATAGAAAATAATAAGAACCTGTGTTTTATCATCGCAAGAGGCTAAGAGAGGGATGAGAAAGAGGAGAGGGAAGAGAGATGTGAGCTTCATTGGCCTTAGAGTTTTTTTTTTCTTTTTCTTTGGTGGAATGTTACAGGCCTAATGCTTCACTGGGGTTTAATGGGCTATTTATAGTAGACAAAGAGCAACAACTTCAAAACTCTTTAAGAAAATTAGATAAAGAAAGGGAGAAATAAAAGTATAGCAAATAAACGATCTTAACTATAACCATGGTGATCTAATGGTTGAAAATTGGTCATATTAGTCGAAGTCAAAGATGAGTCTTAGTGGAATTTCATGACGTCATGAATAACGTCTTAAATAGTAAAAACTCGTTTTTTACTTAGCTGGAGTTCCAGTATATATAGTTTTATCTAAATATTAAAAGAATTATAAGGTTTGACAAAGTTTACCTTTCAAATATCTTAATTTAAAAATATTTTCTATAGAGAAACATACTGACTGTCCTGTTATGCTATGTTTTTTCAACTTTTTTTTTATTTAATTTAATAAAAGTTTTATATTAGAGTTCCATTTGTCATAACACTCCCATATGAATCATTTTTTTTTTAATTCGGTTAGCTTTGTTTGATATGCCAGTCAAACACTAATAATCACATCGATTTAAAATTAGTTTCGTGAACAATGGTGATTGTAATATTCTGATTTTTGCGAAACATAATAGTGTGCATAAAGAAGTTTAATGAATTGATCGATTTGATCCTCCACATCATCAACTTGAGTTAATATAATTTATTTAGAAAGAAATCCATAGTTTAAAGTGTTGAAACTAGAACAATATATATAGTGATGAATGATCTATTACAAAGTAAATTTTAGTAGTTTACAACATAGGCTAGTTGTTGAGAGTCTTGAGACAGTGTAGTATGCGCTTCTCCCCCGACAATGAAACAGGTCGAGACATCTATTGTTGGTGACATGTTCTAGATAAGTTTACAACCCCTTTCTCTGCAAAACATACTTGGAACCAGATCAGAAAAAAATACAATCTATGACTTGGTATTTGGGCATTTGGTTTAATCATCCCATACCAAAACATGCTTTACTACTTGGTTGGGCACCGCTTTTGCTTGTGTTCTCTGTTCTTGCCACCCGAAAATTTGTGACTATTTATTATTCACCTATTCTTTCTTTGAGACAATTTGGAAACATATCGTTCAAGGTATCTTTGGTTCAAACTATATTTGCAATTAAAGTAATATTATGAGTATGATAGAACCCTTGCAGAATGATGAAATAGGTATGTTTCTGCTCAGACTTTCCCTTCAAAACTTAATATATCAACTGTGGATGGAGCGTAAGCGAAGACCTGATCAGATCCGAGCTCGGTTGCAAGAATTGTGAGCACTATTAACAAAACTGTCAGTGGCAATCTCATCTCTATTTGCAGTCACGGAGATTGTCGCGATGATTCTCTCTTCAACGATTGGTTTGGTTCTCGAAATTAGATGGTTTAGTTAGAATTTTTTTCTACTTTCTTCAAATTCTTTGATTCATTAGATTAGTTAGATTATTATTAAATGTCCCACATCGGATGGATTTAAGATTTTTGGGTTATATATAAGTGTTGTGGCAACTTTCCACTATTGAACTAGCTTTTGGATGTGAGTTAGACCCAAAACACTAAAATGTTATCAGAGTTTGGCTCAATTCTGATTGTATGGATCACCCGTGGATGTCCACTCCCACTACAATCACGTTTCAGATGTCCAAAGCTGAACGTGAGAGAGGTGTATTAAATGTCCCACATTGGATGAATATAAGATTTTTGGACTATATATAAGTGTTGTGGCAACCCTCCACTATTGAGCTACCTTTTGGGTATGAGTTACGCCCAAAACACTAAAAATTATTCATTAGAGTAGTCACATTTTATTGTAAAAAGTTTTTTTTTTCTTTTTTCCTATAAAGTTTAACATTCAAAAAAAAAACTAGTATAAATACATAATTTTTTTGTGGTGATCTGCAAAGATAATCGATCTTTGCAATCTTTCAAAAAACAACTTACAAACCGTTGAACGATGGAAGAATCTACGAAAAATCTGATTTGAGTGCTCACGGACTGTGCCGATTAGAGTAACATGATAATTTTAAGATATTTTTCTTGTTTTAAGCAATTTACATTATTTCAAGAAAAATCCATTTATCTCATATGTTATAAGTACTATAAGGTTTTTATCAGAAAAATAAAAGTAAAAGAATATCGCATGTCCCACTTCAGCCGTATAAATTGAAAACAATAATAAAAAGTGGGAAAATAATTGAGGGAATCACCGTATATAATTGGCTACGACAAAGTTGCTAAGGATATGATTGGAGATTCAGCTTCATATATCATATGAGTTATGTTTTCTTGGGAAAATCTCTTCTGGCCGTTTTTTGTTTGCTATGACAACTCTCATAACGGAATTCAAAGTTTTTTATTGGTAGAATTTCAGTTACTTGGTTTTATATTTAGCAAATCTGGTTTATATATTATCTTCTTACGTTTTGGGAGGTGAGAATAGGATAGAACAAGGATTAGAGTTAGACGACAGCTCATCCTTAAGCAGAGAATAATGCAGAATTTATGTTGTAACTTGAGGTGACCATATGTATTTGTTTTTAACTTTTTTTTTAATAAGTTTAACCGTAATCAAATCCTGTTAAAATACTGTTTAATTTAAATAATTATATAGCAACGGTATAATCTAACTTATTAGGTTAAATGTTTTTTTTTGTAAATCATTCGACTATATGATTATGTTATGTCGTTCAGATTTCCGTGATAGTAAAGTTGACTCGTCTAACATTCTTGAATTTTTATATATATTTAATGAATTTTAAATTCCATACTATGAAAGATATTTTGAAAATAAGTTTTCTTTATTTAAATAATAATTATGGGGAAAAGGTATTCTGAAAAGTATTTGTTTGCACGTTTTATTCTCGGAGTATAAGACTATAAGAGATTTCATTCGACCATACTCATTTGTCCTTACCTTATAAGATTTTTCTACTTTTATTTTATCTCTTTTCTCTACTCGTGTTTTTTTTTTCTTCGTCTAAGAATCACCGACCTTGTTATTTATCTTTCTTTTTGTTAAGCTAGCAACCCTTCGACAGACTGAAAACATACGATTATACTGGTTCTTGCACAAATTATAAGATTTTGCCAATACATTATTAGGGAAATGTAAAAAAAAATTACTTGTTCTAATCTTTCTTGACTGAAACATACTTATGAATATGAATAGATTTCTAAATTTGTTTAGTGTTGTTGTGAAGTCGTGAAATATGATTAAAAGCTTAAAACCGAGAATTTATTTGAAGCAGATATCTTTTGTTTCTAGGATTTTTTGTTTTGTTCAAATTTTTAGAATTTTTTAATTTATTAATTTGATGAATAACATTACAGCCCTTAGATATTTTAATATAATTCTCAAATCCGATACAATCCTAACAGAAAAATCAAAATTTTTAAAATCTATTTTACCATACGGTGGGGCTACCCCTGCATCTCCCACAAACTAATCCTAATTACCTTCAACCCATTGCATCCTATCTGCTTATTATAATTTGGACTCCTAAAAATCCAATTTTTATTTTAAGTTACTTTGGTTAACAAATGTCATATTAATTGGAGATGAATATATATTAATATATAGTATCCAACGGTGATAGGATTTAATAATAATTGTTTGTTTTACGATAAATATAATTAATAATATAGTCTGACCTGAAATTTTGGGTCGAATTGGATTACAATTTTTTTAACATGTATTTGATTTTTCAGTAAGAGATTTGCACATGTGTGGCTTTGTCGCCATGTATGAATGATACCCATTGCAATAATTTATCGAAATAAAAGACGGCTATGTTTTCTATATTCATTTCATTTTTGAATTATTTTAATGTTTTTGTTGAGATATTACTGTATGCATTTAACCAAAACATGAAAGAATCGATGCGAGTTTGAAGTCTCTTGTGTATATTAGAACACTTCGACTTTACTTGGTAGAATAGAAAAACTCTACTCTACAAATTAATCTTCACAGTTTTGTTACTCAAATTAAGTGAAGTTCTTTCTTTTACGTGATTTTAAATGTTTTCAATACGGTACCACTAATAATCAATAAAACAAATTGAGTGGTGGGGGCATTATATATGAACTTGATCGCAATCTTAGTGAATATTTTGTTTTGGATTAGTTTGACCAATATAATTGACATATTGTGTGCTTATATAGATGTTTGTATTGTACTAGGACTTGCCAAAACCTATATCTTCAAGGTCCCAAACCAAAAAGCCTAAGCCCCATGCTTGAGCATATGCCATTCCTTTTACTTGGAAATTAGTTTATAAATATGTATAATTAATATCCATTTTTGAAATGATTTCAATAAATCAAGTTTTTGAATACTATAACATTTTACAAACTGATCATATATTGAAATAATTTTATCAAAAAACAGAAATAAATTTTAATATAAAGTAAAATATGTTTCATTACAGTAGTTTTTAAATTAAGTTTTTATTATTATTCTAATTATTGTAATACTCCCGTTGACGCATGTATATATATTTAAAGAATTGATTTGACTATCTAAAAATAATACTCATTTATATTTTCAGTAACTCATCATAAAAAAACTTCATAATCTTTAAAACTAACTGTAGTACCAATTTAGAAAATTAAAATATATAGAAAAAGAAAAATCTCGTAGTGATTTATATGCCTAGTCTTAGAATCTTTTGAAATTCCAAAATAGCGATCGGTACTGTCACACGAATGTGAAATCCACTAACTAGAACTGTCGTAGAGTCCACAGATCGATGGTGGCAGTTATATAGAGTTAAAGACAGACGAAGAAGATCGGAACGTTACAAAAAATTTGGTATCTACAGATATCAAAAAAAAGACGTGGTATGGGTTGAGTGGTTTGTCAAAATAATTTGGGATAAAATAACATTTTTAACCTTGAAAGTATTTTATGGGACCATTTTAAATCTTGAAAGTATTATATTAACACTTTAAACCTTCAAAATATTTTTACTAACATTTTAAACATTAAAACTACTTCCCGCGTTTTTTCGCAATAAAATTCATTACAAAATATTTACAAAAAACCTAACAAAATTTTTGATAGTAGTCCTACAGATTTCCAACAAACTTTGTCAAAAATCCATCAAATTAAGATTCCGTCAAAATTATGTCACTACAAAAAAAAAGTTATCGGAAAACTGACAAAATTTCCAACGAGATCTTAATTCGACATAATAGTTCCATCACTAATCTGTCGAACAATTTTTGACGGATTTTTGAGTAATCGTCAGAAATCCGTTAGAAAATATGTACATTGATATAGCTGTTTTAATTTCTAAAATTTTAACGAAACAATTTTGTCGAAAATCCATCGGATTACCGTCAGAAATTTTTGTAGGATTACTTTAAGAAATTCCATCATTTTTTGGTAGTTATTTTATGGCGTACAAAAAGCTGGAGATAGTTTTATGGTTTAAAATGTTAGTAAAAATAGTTTAAAGATTTAAAGTGATAGTGTAATATTTTCAAAGTTTAAAGTACTAGCATATAACATTTTCAAAGTTAAAAATGCTATTTCCCCAAATAATTAGTAAGATAAACCTTTATTATATCTTAAAATAATACATCGAAGTTTTATCTGTTTCAGAAAAAAAAAAACTAATAATTCGATATGTTGATAATAAACTTCTTAATTTAGCTGTATTTGTTTTCTTCAGATTTGGGTGTGACGGTGTTACGTTTAAAGAGGTTAGCTAGAGATTTTTGGATGCCTAATTATGAAAAGAACAGCCACTTTGTATGGATGATATAGTTTTGCAGATTATCCTGACTTTCTCAAAACTTTATTGGCTATTTTAAAAAATTTAGTAAGTATCCAAAAATAAAATTGCTATTTACTTAGAAATAATCAAACTACTATTCTTTTATAGAGCATTTGAGTCAATCAAGAGAGAATCTCTGCCTTGTGTATTTTTTTTTCCCCATAATGGATATAATATAACTACAAAGTTGTACATAATGAAATTAGAAGTTTCATATTTTTCATTTTAATAGAAATTGAGCATGTTTGAAGCATGTAATTGAAGGATAATGGAAATACTCCCTTGAGCAGTTCTGTGTATTCACAAGTCAATATAAAGCAAATATCGCTACATCTAATCCCACGATATCAGCAATCACAATAAGAAAATAATTACAACATTTATACACATCATATCAAGAATATTCTATTGCCTAATACTCTCCCTCAGTCGAAGCAGCGGTCGATGGACAACACCGAGGCTGGACTTGAACCAGTGGCGGATCCAGAAATTTTTTTTACCGGGGTCAAAAACAAAGTGGGGTTTGGATCTTGCAATTGCTGAATTTTTTTTTAAAATAAGTTAATGGGTTCAAAAAGTAAATGGGGTAGAAAAACCTAAAGTTTTATGGGTTCAAAGTTGATTTTCAACCAAAAACATTTTATATATACATAATTTTTTTTTTTTTTATGGGGTGTCAACTGACCCCACCCCAATATATGTGGGTCCGCCCCTGACTTGAACTGATTGAAGAGCAAAGTAGGAAGACCTTTTGTGAAAATGTCAGCATATTGATGTGATGCGGGAATGTGAAAGACACGAACTTCTCCTTTTGCAACTTTCTCTCGGAGAAAGTGTATATCTATTTCGATATGTTTGGTCTGTTGATGTTGTACCGGGTTCGTAGAGAGGTAGACGGCACTAATATTGTCGCAAAAGATAAGGGTAGCTTGAGTGAGAGGACAATGCAAGTCGAGTAATAGATTACGTAGCCAACAAGTTTCAGAAACTGCATTGGCGACTGCCTTGTACTCTGCCTCCGCACTTAAACGAGAAACTGTAGCTTGTCGTTTTGAAGAACAAGAAATAATTGTGTCAGCGAGGTATACACAGTAACCAGAATTTGACCTTCATGTTGACGGACAGCGTGTCCAGTCAGCATCAGAGTAGGCAGTTAACTTAACTGACGGTGACTTGGTGATCTGCAGTCCCTCCTTCTTTATTCTTTGAATATATCGGATGATTTGTCGTAACACGTGTAAATGGCTCTCTCGTGGATCATGCATGAAGAGACAAACTTGTTGAACTGCATAACAAATGTCAGGCCTCGTAAAAGTCAAATATTGTAAGGCTCCCGCTAAGCTTCTGTATAGAGTCGGGTCTTGAACTTTCGGACCAGCTGCTTCTTCAAGTTTTGAGCTGGTATCGACTGGTGTTGAGCAAGGTTTACATTCCTGCATACCAGCTCGAATAATAATATCAGAAGCATAGTTTTCTTGGCATAAAAACAAACCATGGGTATTGAATTCAGCCGAGATGCCAAGAGCATTATATCAGATGCAGTGAGCATTATATCATCAACATAGAGTAATAAATAAGCCATGTCCGATCCTTTCCTGTAGACAAACAAAGAAGCATCACATTTACTTTGAATGAAACCCATCATTTTGATGTATGTGGAAAATCTTGCATTCCATGCTCTAGGGGTCTGTTTCAAGCCATAGATGGCCTTGTTTAACAAGCAGACATAATCTGGATGTTCCTTGCTAACAAACCCTGGAGGCTGATGCATGTAAACGGTCTCTTCAAGGTTCCCATGAAGGAATGCGTTTTGAACATCCAATTGATTAACCGGCCAGTTTCTCTCAACAGAAAAGTTTAGAACCGCCCTTATAGTTACAGGTTTCACCACCGGACTGAATGTCTCATCAAAATCTATGCCATGTTCTTGTGTCTTACCATTCGCCACTAATCTTGACATATCTTGCCAACGACCCATCCACCTTGAACTTGTGTTTGTAAAGCCATATGGCATTAACAATGTTTGTACCTGCAGGTTTAGGCACTAAACTCTAAGTATTATTCTTAATCAAAGCATCGTATTCATCTGTCATTAATGGATTCCAGTTTGGATCCAAGAGAGCTTGTCTAAAGCCCTTAGGAAGAGAAAAAATTTGTTTTGGTTTGCGAATACCTTGCTGTGACCGAGTAACCATACAGTTTGTTGGAGGTACAACAGCAGGAGGTAGAGGAGCCAGTGGCTCAACAAGAGGTGGTGGTGGAGGCTCAACACAGGTGGAGTCGGCGGAAGAGTTGAAGGCATAGAAGAGATGAGAATCTGTTTTTGTATTTGAGAAGGTTCTGTTTCGAGTTGAAGAAAATCGTAAGAAAAGACCGGTTGTGGGTTTGTAACTTGATATGGGAAAGTGGATTCATCAAAAGTAACATGACGAGAGATAACAATCTTTCGAGTTTTGAGATTGAAACAACGGTAACCTCGATGAAGAAGAGGATAACCAAGAAAGATTGAAGGAGCTGAACAGGGCTCAAGTTTATTTGTGTTGTTTATGTGTGGGTAACAGAGGGAGCCAAATACTCGAAGATGAGAGTAAGATGGCGACTTCTTGAAAAGGACAGAAAATGGTATCAAGTTATCAATGGAAGAGGAAGGGAGAATATTGAGAATGTGGACAGCACAATTTAGAGTCTCTACCCAAAACAATGATGGACGATGAGCTTGAATGAGAAGAGTTCGAACCGCATTGTTCATGGTTCGAATCATACACTCTGATCGACATTTTTGTTGAGAGGTATGAGGACATGAAAACTGGAATTTGATACCATTGGAAGCGAAGAAGTCGTGAAACTAAGAGTTATTGTATTCTCCTTCGTTATCACACTGAAAAAATTGAATATTAGTTTTAAACTGATTTTTGACATAAGTGTGAAACTGAGTGAATTTTGAGAAAGCTACACTCTTCCTGCACAAGGGTAAACCCACAAAAAATGAGAAATTGATCAAGAAACAGAACATAATATTGTATGCCCGATAGACTTGGAACGGGAGATGTCCAAAAATCTGAATGTATTATTTCAAAGGGAAAAGAAACAATATTTATGGAAGAATAAAACGGAAGCTTGACATGCTTTCCAAGCTGACAAGCATTACAAGACAATGGAAGTGTCTTTTTATTAAACTGAAAGTGAGGGGACGAAACTAAAGACTTCAATGTGTTGTTGCTAGGGTGAGCTAGCCGTTGATGCCATATGTCCGAAGATTGAGAAAGAAAGGCTGAAGCTGAGGCTTGGCTCTTATTGAATGAATGAAAAACTGGATAGAGATCGCCCGTACTATCACTGCGGAGTAAAGTCTCCTTGGTGTGAAGGTCCTTAATAGAAAAACCAAACGGGTCAAATTCAATATAACAAGTGTTATCTCTAGTAAACCGACGGACAAATACAAGATTCTTTATAATATCAGGAGTGACAAGAACATTTTGAAGAGTTAAAGGACGAGGGTTAGAAACAAGCTTAATGGTTCCAGAAGCAGCAACAGGAATGTAACTTCCATTGCCAACAACAACAGATTTTCCAATGCTTGAATTAAAAATTTGTTGGAGATTCATACCTGCGCCTGAGGTCAAGTGAGAAGTGGCTCTGGAGTCCATGTACCATTGAGCATCAGTGGGATCTTGGAGCGTCACTGTGTTGAACGCCTGAGCCAAATCTGTAGTCGCCTCAATCTTATTACCTCCAGCCGGTTGATGAGTGTTGTTGTAAGGCTAGTTGTATGAGGGCCTGGAACCCAATATACCATACCCATGACCACTCGGGGACGTGTTGATCTGAGGATATCCCCAGGGCTGTTGCCACATCGGGTATGGAGTTGGCCAAAACGGAGCATTCCAATTGGGAAAGGGAGAGGACGGATAGGATGGCCGTGGTGAGTTGAAAGATGAACGACCTCTGCCACGATTTTTTTTTTGTTTCCTCTTCCTCTGCCACGAAACTGCTGATTGGATGATCTGTTTTGGTTGTTGACTTCAGAGACAGCAAGGACAGTGGACGAAGAGGAGTGATCCACATGTGTAGGATTCGGTTTGATGGCTTTCTTGAGACGGTCCTCTTCATCGAGAAGCATGCCATTAGCATCATCAAAACTTGGAAATGGTTGACGATGCTTAATCACATTGATTATGTTGTCAAATTTGGCGTTAAGGCCATTTAAGACATAAATGACCAGAGTGCAATCTTGGACTGGTGCATCAACGTTGCTGAGGGAATCAGCAAGTTTCTTCATTGCGGTACAATAGTCAGCCACTTTCATGTCACCGATAGGTGCGTAGCTCGTTGTCCAACCGTAAGGCTCTGGCATCTTTGTTGTTCCGGAATTGATTCTCGATCCGCAACCAGATTTGACGGGAAGTAGATCCCGTAACAAAGGAGCCAAAGCTTCACGATACCGTCTCGCTTCTTCCATGCAACATCGTTCTCATTGGTCGGGAGAGAAGACCCATCGATGTGACCAAGTACATCAAAACTTAGGCAGTGGGTGTGATAGAGCTCTCTCCATGCATCATAATTGCTTTCGTTAAGATCAAGGATCACCGGAATGTGAGACCTGATGCTTGAAACACCGTAAACTCTGTCTGGATTGGGAGCGGCAGCCATGGAAGCGTGAGAAAAGAACAGAGGGGAAGAGAGAAGAAGAGATGTCAGAAACGGAAGAAGAAGAAAAGAGATGAAGATTTTTTTTTTGTTTTTTTTTCTTAGAAAGAGCGTGACTTTGATACCATGAAGGATAATGGAAATACTCCCTTGAGCAGTTCTGTGTATTCACAATCAATATAAAGCCAATATCGCTACATCTAATCCCACAGTATCAGCAATCACAATAAGAGAATAATTACAACATTTATAAAAATCATATCAAGAATATTATATTGCCTAATAGTAATAGTCGTTGCTTATTCTTGTATATACTATCAATTTTAAATCTTTTAATCTTCCTGAGTTGCCACTTCGTTCTTGCATCAATCCTTATTTACGCAAATGCTTGTTAGCCAAATACTTATTTTTCTTGAGTGACACCGATTTCTTCTACAAACTGATTTTTATAGATGTTTGTATTTATAGAGAATCGCTATTGGATATATCATCAAAGACACCCAACAACATTGTATATCTTTATACTATTAAAAAAGAAATACTTGCAGATCTATTGCCAAACAAGTTTTCAATAGTCCTTAAATGAAATAAATGAAATAATTTCAATTCTACATACAAACACTGTTTATTTCATTATCTAATATTATAAATTCTTACAACCATACACAATTATTTTTTTATCTAATATAAAAATAGAATAGTATGAATTATAATTTTTCTATCACCTTTGTTTGATCTTATTTTCAAATTATTTTGAATGATTGTATAATACGTATAATTAATAAAAAGTTTATATTTTTTTCTGCATATGTTGTGATTTAAAATTTTTTAAACAAACATATATTACTCAATCGATGAAAAACAATGTGTATTCTACGTTCCACATAGGCTAAAACATTTAGGTAATAATTCAGAGACATATTATTAAAAACAACAAAATGTTTCCAAATACGAATAAATAATAAGCTTTACTTATCAGGCATTCAAATTTAAAAATTTTATTCGGTCTAATCCAATGTTAGTTGAACCAATTTAAATTTTAAATTTTATAAAACTTTAAACTTTGTAAGAAAATTAAAATATTAATAATATTTAACTCTAGAAAAATTTTAAAATATTAATAGTATTTAAACTCTATGAAAGTTTTTAAAACTTAATAATATTTAAACTATATAAAAATTTTAAAATTTATAGAAAATATGAACATTTAAAAGAAGACATTGAAAATGACCCAAATTATATTTCTTTAAATAAAAATTTTGTTAAAAATAGTACAAAAATGTTTAAGGAACCAAAAATAGTTTGAATTTCCGTTTATATTTTTCATAATCATTACATTAATAATGCAATTAAATCTCTTAAATATTTGATTTACGCAGACATATATTTTTTAAATATTATGTCATCAATATCTTCGATTTAAATAACTAATATATTAAATATATATTAATATGTTTGTTTAGATAAAAATTAAAAATTTGAAATTAGTTTTATATATTAAAATATAGAAAAGTTAAAAATTCAACATAGATTTAATAAAACAAAAAATCTCTAAATTATTATTTGAGAAGTACATTTTAATAATTTATATGTGTTAGTTATTATGAAATGCAACTAACGATATACTAATTTTATTTTTTATGAAGGATATAAATGTAACTAAAAATAATCTAAAATATCATAATAATCAACCTGTTTGTAAAACCACTATACGGATATGATGTTGTAACTTTTTACTCAATTGCTTACCCGTTAGACTAAAATAATCAATCCAAAATATATAATTATATTACATAGATCGGTTACAGGACGTAAACCTTCCGACTGATATGGGATATGATGAATTTTGTCCCAAAATAGACATATAACTAATTTTATAATATTGACTAATATATATATATATATATATATAAAACTAGAACTACCTATTTATAATAATTAATTTTTAATAAAAATAGATTAAAATTATCAATCCAAAACGAATAATTATATATCAGGGATTGGTTATAGGATGAAAAGTTTCCGACGAGTATTGGACATGACAGGTTTCATTCCCAAAATGGACATGTTTAAGATAAATATTAGATAACTAATCATATAATATATACTAAAAATAATATATATATATATATATATATATATCAATTTAATGAAATTTGTTTGTTAATTAGTAATATGATATGGTAAAAAACAATGTAATTGTATGACATCATGAGTTATAAGAAACCACCAAAAGCGATTAATCTTCGTATATGTTTTGATTTTTTGGTATTAATAGATGATGTTGATACATATTTTGGTTTTCATTTGATTAGAAATTTTTCTTAGATTAATTTAATATCTAATTCGGTAGGATTTACTATAAATTATTTCAAGGAATAAATAACATAATTGATTTGGCATAAGTTTTAAGCATATTATAAAGCATAAAAAACAAAATACTATAAAGATATATTAAACAATAAAATAAAAAATTTATAAAGCATAAAGAAACACACAAATAGTAAATTATCTTACCATAATAAAATATAAGTATTTAGTAAAATAAAAAAAAAACAAAAAACACATCTATATTAAAACAATTAATCTGCGATGTATGCGGATTTGAATCTAGTTGTATATATGATTAGAAAAATCTACTTCATTAAAACAGTATTGAACCTTCGAAATGCCACTTAGATATATGTTGTATAAAGGCTAAGATTTTTAATATATTTACTATTTATTCAAAGCAAGTACTTATTTGTTGTTAAGATAGTCCGAACAGCATAGCACATCTAATTTGTCTAAAAATCAATCAATATATTTACTAAAAAAAACAAACAAAAACAAATTGACCACCTAATAATCAGTTACTTCTAAAATCTGCTAAAACTAGTTTTACTATATAAATAATCTACATCTACCCAATATCCTCACTAAATCATTTCATTTCAAAACCACGACAGAGAGGAAAAAAAAGAAAAGAAAAAACATTACAATTTAAGGTTTACATAGACTCACCATACTTACGACATGGCAGTTCAAATATTAAAGAAATTTTCCAGTGTATTGATTGTAATTTTATTTACGATGATGATTTCAGCGCAAATTTCTCATTCCAACACGATAGATGTGTGTGTTAATGATTGTGTAGTAAATCAATGCATGAAAGCATCAAAGAAAGCGACTCCATTGATATGTGATAATCCTTGTAAAATTCTATGTGATCCACTCGGTGCTGGACAATACTTCGTCCCTCCAAAGGAAAGTCCTGTCAAAAAATTCTGTAGACGGTTTAGCTGGATATGTTCATAATTGGACGAACTTACAAATTATCTTTGTGTTTAAGCATAAGCTGTATTATCTTTTTGTATTATTGTATTGATTAATATTTTATAACACATAATTTTGATTGAATTTCTAAGTTAATTAAAATCTCTGACCTCATGCAACTTCAGCATTTGTGTAAAGTTTGTAAGAATGTGAAAATGAAAATGGGGATTGCATTGGACTGGATAGAATAAATGATTATGTTTGGTTTGGGCCAAGTTGTTAAGAGTGGAAGCTATAGGGATGAATTTAGGTTATGACTTCCCAAAAGGTGGAAATCTTTAGATTGGTCCAATTTATTGGCATTTCCTATCTTAAAAATAAGATAATGTTGACTTTGATACTACGTATACTTTAATTCTAATATATAAATAATTTCTTAAAAATGAAATTATTTTCTCTTTTTAATTTTTTTTTTGTATTTACTCAAATGTTTAATGGTCTATTTCTGCGGCATTTCCACTAGAATGTGATTCTAACCTATCACGTTATTTCTAATAATAAGGTTTATGCTATGAATTGGGTCTTGTTCATCCAAATGATTTTTAAAAAAAAATCTTTAAATAAAAATTTTAAAATATTTCTTAAAACATAATTTAGAATTAAATCACATAAAAGGTACTTAACACACTCAAGCAACAAATAAAATGATACTTTGAAAGTTATGACTTGTAATTGTTTTCTCTTTATTTATAAATAAAAATATAATTATACAAATGTATTTTATTTGCTTATTAAGAAAATTAATATGTAACAATATCATGAATTTTATAATTTACATCCGCGAGATTTTATTTCTTTTGAAAAATAAGATAAAAGTGAAATTTGAAAGGAAAAAGGAAATCTGATCATTTTTTAATTAATTAATTTAAGGGTAGTAAGAATACACCAATTGTTTACAAAAAAAAAATCCACTCTAAAAACAAAAACCCATAAAGTATCTATATAAACCCAATGAAAAATAGAAAAGCCCAATATGGTAGTAGCCCACTAAGATGAGAAAGATGAAACGACGGAGTCATCGAAAAAGATTAACTGAACCGGATCGTAATTAAAATTGATTCGGATTATTCCCGGTTTAAACCGAGACGATTAAACCGCTATCGTTTTCCTTACATCACACCTTTTAATCTCAAAGAGATTGACTAAAGTCAAACGGTCGTTACCAGAATCAATGGCCGGAATAAACTCATCGCCGGCGACGATTAAGCTCTTCTCCGTTCTATTTCTCATTCTCACAGTCTCATCACCATCACCAATTCTTGTTAATGCCTACACTTTTCCTTTCTCCTTCTCACAATACAAAACCCTAATCTCAATCTCAAGATCTCTCCTTCTCCGCGTAGCTAACTTACGCGCTTCTCGTGGAGACGAATTAGGTTCGTCTCGTGTACGAGCCATGGCTGAAGAGATCGATCGTGGATTAGGGTTAGGGTTTTTGAGCAGAGCTTGGTCTGTTGGGTGGGATTATATGTGGAATTACGCTTGGAGAAGGGGAGGAATCGACTACGGTGAGGTGTACGGTGCGATGGGTGATCTCAATGAGCTTATGGGTTTAGTGACTGAGTTCAATAGAGCTGAATCAAATGCTGATAAAGCTAGCTCTGTTGCTCGGAGTTATGGAAAAGCTCTTCGTGTTTCCAAACAATTGCTTCGTCGTCTTCTTAGAATCTTTGCTAAATCGGTATGGATTCAAAAAAAAAAAACCCTAAAGTATTGATTTTTGATGATTCGTTACAGTAAAGAAGATCAAAAGCTTCTTGAAGTAGAAGTAAAGAGTGATACTTTAATCATCAATTTACGAAAACGAAAGCAATTATATTGGATTCGATTACTGCATATATTGAATGTGAAGTTTCTGAGTATCTTTGCTTATCGATTTGATTGGTTCTTGTGATATTTTCAACTACTTGTTCTGTAACTTGAGTTCTCTATCTATGTGTTGAGTAAGTGAACCTAAGAGTTGTCTCTTCTATTAGTTACCAACCTCACTAAATCTGCGTGAAGTAGATAAAAGAATGATACTTTAGTCAGCGATTTACGACGGGTTTTCAAGAATTACAGTAAAAATCAGTTTGATTAATGCATAAGGTGCATTGTCTTAGTATTGATGCTTATTGATATGTTGATTAGGTGAATTTCATAGGTGAGACTTTGTTTTTTTCTGTTTGTGTTAGCTCAATCACTAATACGCTGTTCCTTGCTTTTCTTTTGATCTCTTCTAATGGACATGTTTGCTATTGAAGTTAGTCTTTGCCTTGAGCCATTTGATACAGTTTTACTGTTATTCTTTTGGCTGAAAATTTTACTAAAGTTGTTGTGTGTGTTTTCGTTTTATAATTGTTAGGGTGCATTGAGGGAGTTTTGGAAGATGGTACAAGCTGAAGTAGTCGATGGAGAGTTACTACAAGACTGTCTCGAAGTGGGAAGCAGTGACGTGAAGAGTTTGCTTCAAATTGCAAAGGATATGGCTCTACAATTCTTTTCTTCTCAAAGCCGTTCCTCAGATGAATTATAGGTTCAAAGTAAAGCTTTCACGTACGTTTCTTCTTTCAATGTAATCCTTATTGGCATGTTGTATACTATCTTATGCATTTGCCAAATCCTCTAGGAAATCCACCGGAACCGGTTTGTTCTTTACATCTTTTGCTAGATAAGTTTAATAGATAGACTAGGAAACAATTTGTTTTGTTCGTTGTATGAGTCTAAAAGATTCATAGAGTAGAAACTCAAGGTTCGTTTTCCATTTCATCCATTGTAATTTACTTCATTAATATAAGCCCACTTTTTTTCTTATTGAAAAGTCTTCTTTGAAAAACACAAGTCTACTTAAATCTAGAGATATTATTATAGGGATCTAACATTTTCTGTGATTGGTAAAATCTCTCCATTCATAGTTAGTAATATTTTATTGATAAAACAACGGAAAGTTATCAAAAGTTAATGTATAATTGGCTCTCATTACTGGAATATTGCTTCTATAGGATTGTAGAGTTCATAAATACAACAACCATGTGGTTGGTGACTGGTGGAATAGATCTGAAGAAAAAAACAGTTTTCATAATTCAGAATATTACTTTTGAACATGGTTTGCTATTTGTAAATAATTCACTGTCATAACCCAAATATATTGATGAATCAATGTCATCAAATTTAAATACAAATTTATTGGGGTTTCCTCTATTTCACTCTTTCCCTCGTCTTATTAAATCCTTTTGGTGGCTGCTTAAATCAGAAAGTTTTAAATCTTGGTTTGAGAAACTTTTGGGGTCCCAAAGTAGATTTTTTACTTTTAAAAGAAACATATGCAAAATAGAGCAAATGAGAATTTATTACTTTCAACTACTGATATTTAGGTCATTAGGTCAAGTGATGATAATCATCATCAGCATGACATTGAACTTTACTCTCTGTTTTTTTTCATTTAATGTTTCTTCCATCCTAACACATGGCAAATCCTCCACATCATTCTTTATCGTTGATTTGACTAAGCGAGATTGATCTCAGCCGTTAGATTTGAGTATGCTAGAGAGAAAGATGGTCATGTAATGCAAATGTGGACCCTTCACTTCATGTTGTCATGTTTGTTACAATTATGCTATTTTCATTTCAAGGACCAGTCATTTTGCTTTTTTCCCCACATCTCATGCATTGTGTTAAAATAACCAAACAAGTTAAGCTGAGTACACTTGTTTTAAAAGGTCATTGTCTAGTGGTTTACATGCTTAATCCGTGATATTCATATGATGAAAATAAAGAGATTTGAACCTAAAATGTATAACCTATGGAAACTGTTTTTTTTTTTTATAATTAAAAATTGGGTGAATTTCAAGCAAGAAGATACTTTTTAAGGTCCAAATTGAGAATATTGCAAAATAGTAGCCTCTGAACATAAAATAAAAATATTGAAAAATGACTAGCATTATCATAATCATCAAACCAAACAAAAAACACCAACATTAGAATTTTTGTTTTCAAAAAACACTAAAATTATACATTAACAAAAATACCACAAATTTTTCGATTTAAGAAAGTTGAGAATTATCTTAAATGATTTAATAGTTCGATTATAATAGTCCATTTTAATGCGTCTCCAACTTACCTCCATTTTCACTTCCAAACTCCATTTTGGAGTAAAATCATCTCCAATCCACCTACATTTCTACTTTCAAAATGGAAATCTCCATTTTTTACTGCATATTTGGAGATCTCCATTTTTTACTCCATATTTGGAGATCTCCATTTCTTGACTCCATTTTGGAGATGAATTTTTTTATTTGCAAATCAGTCCTTTAAATTTTATGTATTTATATTTTATACTCAAATAAAATTATTTGTTGTTATTACATACTTAAACCAAATTATAAATACTTAGATTATTGATAAATTATAAATACATGTATAAGGTATAATTATAAATGTATAATGGTACACAACTATAAATATTTAGATTATTTATAAATTATAAATACATGTGATAGTATAAATTATAAATACATGTATATGATATTTTATATGTTTTTATTTATTTCATTAATGTTATGTAATGTAATATTATTTTATGATACATTTTAAATTGAAATAATATTGTGATTTGTTACTTATTAGTTGACTTAAAATAAATGGGTGGAATTTATAACTTTAAAAAATATAAAAGTATAGTAAAATTTAATAATTAAAGAAAAATATAATATACTTAGAATAATTTTTTTGGAGTAAAAAAGGGAATTATCTGTTAGAAATAAACCTACTTGCAAAAAGGAGTTACTCCATTTTGGAACAAAAAATAGAGTATTGGTTGGAGATGATCTTAACTAACTTTAAATGTTGTCTTTAAAATTACCGACTAGATTCATGATTTCGGATAAGCTAGTAAAAGTTACTACAAAATCTCAGAATATTTATGTCATTTTACAAATCTAAAACATAATGCAGTAATAACCAAGTGTTAGTTAAACAAAAGTTTTTTCACTTTATCTTCTCGAGACAAGTTTGTTAGAAATTTATTTCTCGAGCTATGGTACTTTGAGAAGAAAAGTCAACAACTCACAGTTCCCAATGCAAAACATTAAAATCGAACCATCACGTTTCAAGTTGATTCATTTCACAGTAAAGAAAATTAAACAAACATTGACAGAAGTAATAACTCTCCACCATCTTTCGTAATGTCTTTTGGATCTAAGATCCACCCAAAAAAAACTCAACTATTTCACATATATAAACACACATTCATTTACTTTTACAACATCATCGCCGCGTGAACATTTAATGCTTCTTCAACTGTTACAAACATTTTAGTATTACTCTCTCCATATAGTCTTCAAAACTATATTATATAAACCCATTTTTCGTTCTTCACATTCCCACAACCATATTTCACAATCTTGCTCTTAAAGAGAGATATGGCGACAATCTGTTCGATGATGATGATGATTATGGTTGTTATGACCATGAACATGGTAGCTAAGAGTGATCCAATTGTACCATGTGTCTTCATATTTGGCGACTCTTTGGTTGATAATGGAAACAATAATCAGCTTTCGTCATTAGCTAGAGCTAATTACTTTCCTTATGGGATTGACTTTGCTTCTGGTCCGACCGGCCGGTTTAGCAATGGCAAAACCACCGTCGATGTTATCAGTTACTCTCACTACTTACTAGATTTTACTTCTTTCCTCTGTTTTTTATTTTTACCTTGTGAAACTAATTTGCTCTGTTTCTTTGGAAAAAAAAAAAGGTGAGCTTTTGGGGTTTGACGACTACATTACACCTTACGCTGCCGCAAGAGGACAAGACTTTCTTCAAGGAGTTAACTATGCTTCCGCCGCTGCCGGAATCCGAGAAGAAACCGGAAGACAGTTGGTAATTTATTACTCTTTCATCTAGAAGCTAGCATTTTGATTTGTTATGTTCGATTTAGCTCCATTTTAGAAATTTGAATTGGAAACCAATTTAAGAGTTTTTTTTTGGTTCGGTTCAATTTGGTTTTTGAGTTGAGATTTAGTTCCTTTTGAATAGAAATAGCTTCAAAATATATATTTTTTAAACTATAAATAAATAGCCAGCCATCTTGAGTTAGTATTGTGTTAGTTTAACATGATAACATCTATTTATACACACACACACACATATATATATATATATATATTAAAAATGAATTAAGGTATATATATTCGGTTTTCGGTTTAGGTTTGGCTTCTGAACAAATTTCGGTTTAAGAACTCTGATTCTGATTTGGTTTATATGTCTATCCATAGTATCAGATAGAAAAAAAAATTACATATGCTTATTGTTAGTGTCCTTGCAAGAATCTTGTTTTCATCTTGTTCTAAAGTTTCTTTAGTTTTGACTTGTTCTTGTTTTATGATGTTCAGGGAGCTAGAATAACATTTGCAGGACAAGTAGCAAATCACGTGAACACAGTGTCACAAGTAGTGAACATATTTGGTGATCAGAACCAAGCCTCGAATCATCTCAGCAAATGCATTTACTCTATCGGATTAGGCAGTAATGATTATCTCAACAACTACTTCATGCCTAATTTTTACTCTACCGGTAACCAATTCACTCCGGAATCCTATGCTGACGATCTCATTGCCCGTTACACCGAACAACTTCGGGTTCGTAAGCTCTAATTTCCATATCCTCTGTTTTGATTTTTCTCTTTTTGTTTAGTCCCCCCTGTTTCTTTACTTTTCCTCTGTTTTTAAGTTCTCCTCTGTTTCTTTAGCTCTCTGTTTTATAGTTTATATTCTGTTTCTCCTCTGCTTCTTTACTTTTCCTCTGTTTTTTAGGTTCTCCTCTGTTTCTGTAGCTCTCTGTTTTCTAGTATCCTATGTTTCTTTAGCTCTCTGTTTTATAGGTTTTGATATCTGTGTTTGTCTGTGTGATGGAGCAGATATTGTATACCAATGGAGCGAGGAAGTTTGCGATAATAGGAGTCGGTGCAATCGGTTGCAGCCCGAACGAGCTAGCTCAGAACAGTAGAGACGGAACAACGTGTGACGAAAGAATCAACTCAGCAAACAGAATCTTCAACAGCAAACTCATAACCATAGTCGATCAATTTAACCAAAACACACCAGACGCAAAATTCACTTACATCAACGCTTATGGCGTCTTCCAAGACATTATTACGAACCCTGCTCGCTACGGTAACTGAAACTATGATCAAAGTTAACGTTTTGCTTATGATAATTTACTCAAAAGTTTTGATTTTTCTTTTTTTTCAAAATTGTAGGGTTTAGTAATACAAATACAGGATGTTGTGGAGTTGGGAGGAACAATGGACAAATAACTTGTCTTCCAGGTCAAGCTCCATGTTTAAATAGAAATGAGTATGTGTTTTGGGATGCGTTTCATCCTGGTGAAGCTGCAAATGTAGTTATCGGAACAAGATCTTTTAGGAGAGAAGTTGCTTCTGATGCTCATCCTTATGATATAGAGCAGCTTGCAAGACTCTAAAGAGTGAAATAGAGAGACTTGTTCTTCTTTTGTTTTTATAAGTGTTTTGATAGTTGTTTCAATGGCAGCTGAGTTTTGGACTCAAGAAAAAATGATGTCTAATTTGGTTTTGTGTTGTGTGTAATGGCACAAGTGTTTATGTAATGATTTGGAGTTACTGTTTTATCTCTGTTCTTACTAAAGCACTAAAGTGAGAGAAACATAGATCTAATGAAAGGATGACAAAAAAAATGCGACTTAGTTCTAAAGAGAAACATCTCGATAAAGGAGACTCTTGAGACCTAATCACTAAAATTGAGCAACAAAATCAGAGATACTCCCACCAAGCTTCCCAAAGAATCTATGGACGTCAAAGAGCACCAATAAGACCAGAAGTACCACTAAACTGAAACCAAAACGTAAGCAACATCGTAGTCAAACCAGCAGATAAAACTGAAATGAATGAAAAATAGACACAAACTAGACCAAATATCAAAAGCAAACACCAACATGCTCCACTAACTAAGAAATAAAAAAAGGTTGCATTGTATCACGATATTAGCGAGCGAACGAGAGAAGAGCTTTGTGATCTGCCGCATATTGTTAGCTATAGGTCATAGCCCCTCCTTAGCCATAAGCACTCTCGTTAAGCCATACCAATACCACGAAAGTCATGAGAAGTTTGACTTTCACAATAAAAAATCAAAGAATCAAGAATAATCTCAAATTTATATCCCTGGGACAGTATATTCACAATCAACCATGTCTAACATCTGATGCAGAGCCAAAAAGAGGACCAAGGTGGACGTCACTGCAATGGTTTTTTTCTGGTTTCGTTATCGGCAAGGCATTAGCAACTAGTTTCCATTCTCCCACTTTTTGCCTACAAAGTGTCAATGCCCTACCTATGTACTGCGCCTAGTCCGTAAAAATAAATTATAGCCCGGCTGCAAAAAAAAAAAAGGGTTAGCTGGGAGCAGATTCACAAAAAAATCGGAAGAAGAAGTCACAAACAAACCTGTTGAGAACAAAAACATCAGTGATCACAGTCCACATGAAGAGAAATGTTCAGTTAGCATCGACAAATTGATAACCGTACAATGTCATCATCCCCTAAAGTATAAAAAGATGTAATCAGAAATTTCAGTTTTCTTACATAGGTTAAGAAACCATTAATATATATAATAGAGAAACAAGTCACCGAGTAAGAAGAAGAAAGCCTTAACCCTAGGCCGCCGGTTTTACGGTATTAGACGAATGTGTTATTTTTTCTTAGGAAGAAACTATTTATAATTATGATTTCCTTTGGTTTGGGGCATAACTAGATCTTTAAAAACTTTTTTTTACATATAACTTGATTTTCAAAACCTTGATCGCGTGAGATATAAGTTTTTGAATTTAGAAACAAAATATGTTGCCATTTACTAATAAGTAATGACTTACATCTATCTGTTTAGTTACACTAAATTATGTTTCGGTTCGCTAGATTTGGATTCGGCTTATATGCCTATTGTTAGTTTCATTACCAAGATTTTTGTTTTCATCTTGTTCTAAAGTCTCTTTAATTTTGACTTGTTCTTTTTTTATGATCTTCAGGGAGGTAGAATTACATTTGCATGGCAAGTAGCAAATCACGTGAACACAGTGTCACAAGTAGTGAACATATTTGGTGATCATAACCAAGCCTCGAATCACCTGTTTTAATTTTACTCTGTTTCTTTACTTTTCTCCTCTGTTTTTAGGTTCTCCTCTGTGTTTTTAGCTCTCTGTTTACATAGTTCTCCTATGTTTCTTGATCTAATGAAGGTTTTCATATTTGTTTTCTCTGTGTGTTTCGTGATGGATCGAGCACATATTGTATACTAATGGAGCGAGGAAGTTTGCATTAATAGGATCGTCGGTGGAATTGGTTGCAGCTTGAACGAGCTAAGCTCAAAACAGTAGAGACGGAACAACGTGTGACGAAAGGATAAACTCAGCAAACTCATAACTATTGTCGATCAATTTAACCAAACACACACCAGACGCAAAATTCACTTTTATCAACGCCTATGATGTCTTCCATTGTACACAGTAATTAACACAAGATCAATATCAATATATAAAGGGATCTAACAATCGTTGTGTGTTCATTACCGCACAGAGAATATAATTTGATTTTAGAATTCAAGAGAGATTGGAATTTAAAAGAAAACTTGATTACTTAAAATAGTAAAACAAAAGAGTACGTAACTAAACTATTCTAAAAAGCATAAAAAGGCAAGCACACAAATTGACATGCCCATTGCTTTCACCTAACTCCAATGATCTATCTTCTCCATCTGCTTACTCATTCTTCTTCTCCTTCTCCTTCTTCTTCTGATTCTTCTTCTTCTGATTCTTATTCTGATTCTGATTCTTCTTTTGGAGCATAAATTCTTGGCTGGAGTAGCTTTGCATCATTAACATAATTAAGATCCTCTATGTGGTCTACAAAGGTGTAAACATGATTCCTAAACGCTTTATGGTATTCCCCAAAACCTTGGATTTCAACACGTTGGATAGTGTTCCTTTCGGGATTGAAGTAGTAAACATAAAATGGTTCTTCCCTAGTATACTCGCCCATGGACAAAACAATTTCACCCATAGCCGTAACTCCGACGACAAAAGGGATACGACTGAAGAACTGGTCATACCTCAAAGTGTAAGCATATTTTGTCCATTCTTGTTTCTCGACATCCTCTAGAACCCACAAACGCAACTCTTTGGCATCTTTAGTGTAATGATCATTAAAAATAACACCTAATTTACCTTTATAGTTAATGAATCTATCAACAAAAGTTGCTAGGTAAATAAACTTAAATTTCTCATACCTAACATCAAAGCAAACTATCACATACTTTTTTTCATAATAACCACCCCAACCGTCACGATCACCTAAGTAATACAAAATTCCATTAACGCATATCCCATCACTCACAATCTCATGTTTTATGGAACATTTTATCCTTCTCCACCTTAGTTCCCCGGTACCAAAAGTCAGAATTTTATTACGATCAGGACTAGATGGATAAGCCATGAACAGTACCTTGAACTGTTTGTCAATCGGATCAAACCCGAAAAAGCTATAACACTGTCTGAACCTGTACAAGTAAGGTAAGTTCGCATACCGTCCCGTGTTAGGGTTACATATCACAGGCACTCCATCGTAATCCTCCTTTTTGATCCACATAGCATAGAGATAGAACAAACCAGAGGCATAGCCACATGAAAATTGTCGTGACCGATGAGAATAGATCCGCATATTCTCTGGAGGGAACTTCACGTGAAAGTCGGCGGTTACTACAAGAGACGACAAATTCTGATGCTGAGGCAGCGAGAAGAAGCTCCACACACCGTCTTCTTCGAGGGCGAATAAGAGTCGCGGCCTAGCCGAGGACCTGGTGAGAAACAACTCGGTGAAATATGGACGACCAACTATGGACGCCCAAAGTTTCGAAACACAACAAAACCTGGTGACTGACTTTGCAGGTAATCTCGATAATACCTCGAGGATGAGTTCATTGGGGATGGAAACTGAAATCATGATCGTTTCATTTGCTGATTGAACCGAAGGAGATTCTTTGGTAGTGAGAGATATGTTAAAAGCAGGTACAGTTTCGTTTAGGGCGGTAGGGCTTCCTCCCGAAGATAGGCTTTTCCAAAGCCATACTGAAGTTGCATGTAGCTTTTGCACTAATGATAGGTTTATTACATTCTGTGCTAGGAGATTATTGACACCATTTCTATTTCTACGGTATATACTGTTTAGAGCACCCTCGTGTAGGATTAGCATCAAATTATATCCTTTCAAGTCTTGAAAATCATAAGAGTCCTCGATGATCTGAAAATCTCTCCGCATACCTATTTGTCCTGAAAAGATGTAGCAAACAAGAAAAATATAGATATTAATGGACATAAATAAATAAAAAAGTCTTTGTAAAGAAAAGAAATTTACTTTCATGTATGAAGGTGAATCCTTCAGGGAGAAGTTCATCCCCAATATGATTCTTCGTACCATGACCTCGAATTGACACTTTACCACAATAACCCTCATTCGCAAGAGCTGATTTGATGTTCTTATAAAGCGATTTAATATCGAGACCATTAGGGATCTTGCACTCGTACATGTCCCAAATTACCAATGTCTCAGCATGAAAGTAATCTTGAGAAACAATTACGAGCAGATTGATTAGATTTACTATGATATATCGATCAGACAAAAACAATTCCGAGGAAGAGATAGCAATAGAGATAGAGAAAGAACTTACCGGAAGAAGACATGGTTTCAACGAAGATGGAGAGATAATTAGAGACTAATCGATTCTATCGACAAAGGAAAATAAAGTTAGGGTTTATGATTTTTATAGTGCTGAGGCAAAAGAAAAGAAAGCTACAAATCTCATGAAGGGCGGTCCAGGTACAAGTTAGCTGATGGGCTTGGCTCTGCTACATAAACAAAATATAGAAATATTACATTCATTGATTTTTTTATTTATTAAACAACGTGTGACGAAAGGATCAACTCAGCAAACAGATAAACTATAGTCGATCAATGTAACCAAAACACACCAGACGCAAAATTCACTTACATCAACGCCTATGGCGTCTTCCAGAGTTTGAGTTCAAAGGAAACTTTTTTCTTATGGATAATTTACTCAAAGTTTTGATTTTTCTTTTTGAAAATTGTAGGGTTTAGTAATACAAATACAGGATGTTGTGGAGTTGGGAGGAACAATGGACAAATAACTTGTCTTCCAGGTCAAGCTCCATGTTTAAATAGAAATGAGTATGTGTTTTGGGATGCGTTTCATCCTGATGAAGCTGCAAATGTAGTTATCGGAACAAGATCTTTTAGGAGAGAAGTTGCTTCTGATGCTCATCCTTATGATATAGAGCAGCTTGCAAGACTCTAAAGAGTGAAATAGAGAGACTTGTTCTTCTTTTGTTTTTATAAGTGTTTTGATAGTTGTTTCAATGGCAGCTGAGTTTTGGACTCAAGAAAAAATGATGTCTAATTTGGTTTTGTGTTGTGTGTAATGGCACAAGTGTTTATGTAATGATTTGGAGTTACTGTTTTATCTCTGTTCTTACTAAAGCACTAAAGTGAGAGAAACATAGATCTAATGAAAGGATGACAAAAAAAATGCGACTTAGTTCTAAAGAGAAACATCTCGATAAAGGAGACTCTTGAGACCTAATCACTAAAATTGAGCAACAAAATTAGAGATACTCCTACCAAGCTTCCCAAAGAATCTATGGATGTCGGAGAGCACCAATAAGACCGGAAAGCCTTTAAACTGAAATCAAAACCGTAAGCAACATCGTAGTCAAACCAGCTGACAAAGAAGAAGAAGAAGAAGAAGAAGGGTTTATGATTTTTATAGTGCTGAGGCGAAAGAAGAAAGCTACAACTCTCCCACCGTACACATCTCATGAAGGCCGGCCCAGGTACAAGTTAACCGGCCCAGGTACAAGTTAACTGATGGGAATTGGTTCGAGTCTGCTACATAAACAAATTTTATAAATATAATTACATTCATTGATTTTTTATTTACTAAACAATTAAAGTCACTAATAAATATCAATCATATTGATTATGTGTGTGTTTTGAATAATAAATATTAAGTAAACTTTGTTCTCTTACAAAATCATAATTATTAGTTGCATTGATAATTATCACTTAATCTATCAAGAACATCTAGATAATTATTTATAATTGAGACCACTAGTCTAGAATTAATAAAATTTTCTAATCTAATGTTAAGTTAATAAAATTAATATACTTTATTTGATTTAATTTAATTTATTTTATGTTATTTGATTATGTGTCAAATGAATAGTCGCTAGTCGCGGTTGTTGGTTGTTAGTAGCTGGTTGTAGTCGGAAAACATGTCCAATACTAGGTTTTTTGGGAATATTTTCTTATTCATGTTATATATTTGCTAAAAATCTGCCAAATTCAATTGTAGTTTTCTAATTGGACTTATGTTAAAATCTATAATTTTTCAATATTCAATAAATACTCTTTCCTATAAACAGCACTACATTAGAACTAAAAAAAATTCTAAGCTATTCAGATTATAACATGAAACGATACTATTGATCGTTTGTAATCTATGAAATAATTTTTCTTATTTTCTATAATATTTTCAATTAACAACACTACCTTAAAATTTATGAGTTCTCCTAATCTAAGCATATGATGATGTGGACAATACTATTAGTCGTTTAAAATCCATGGCATAATTTTCTTATTTTCTAAAATATTTGTTTATTAATAACATACTTAAAATTAAGAATTTTTCCTAATTTCTTACAAACCCTGCTCACTACGGTAACAGAAATTATGATCAAAGGCAAATGTTTTCCTCATGATAATTTGCACAAAGTTTTGATTATTGTTTTTCAAAATTGTAGGGCTTAGAAACACAAATGCAGGATGTTTTGGAGTTGGGAGGAACAATGGACAAATAACTTTTCTTCCATGTCTAAATAGAAATGAGTGTGTTTTGGGATGCGTTTCAATGGCAGCTGAGTTTTTAGGTGTAAGTGTTTTGATAGTTGTTCAATGGCAGCTGAGTTTGGACTCAAGAAAAAATGATAGTTGTGTAATGTCACAAGTGTTTATATAATGATTTGGAGTTACTGTTTTATATTTGTTCATTTTTTCCCCCTCTTATATAAATTTGATTATTATATTACAAATGTATTAGTTGAATTTGGATTGATCAATTTCGGGATACATTTCCGGTCATTTCACCGTTTAGTTCTTTAAGTTGCGCTTGGGCTTGTGAGCTACCTCCAACACCAAGGCAAAGGCCTAAACAAACTGGTGACGATGAGGACAATAATGGTCGGGGTTGGGCCATAAAGTGTTGGTATGGTTCCTGGTAATGGCCCAACCTTGGCTCATTCCTTAACTTGAGTCAATTTGTAGCCTTTCAAAGTCAGACATTTAAAAGATATTCTATTTTCGATTTCGTCGGTTCATCGGTTTGATTTGGATGAACCGAACGGTTAACCAAATCAAAAAGAGGAAGATTTTCATTATACTTAAAAGTTAAAACTATTGTAAGTAATCAGTGAATTCACTATCTTACTTTCATTCTATCTTATAAGTTTGATGTATTCAATATGAACACAACACATAGAAACTTATAATTTACCAAATTTTAACATGTCATAAATTATCAATTTGAGCCCGACATTTCTCAAAGCCAAGTGCAACCAATGTACCATTGACAAGATGCATATTTAAGACCGTAGATTGTTTTATGCAACTTACAAACTGCATTTGGTGAAACTGTTTCCCCCTGAATTTCAGTATATCCTGGTGGAAGCTTCATATATATCTCTTCTTCTAAGTCTCCATTCAAGAATGCATCCAAGACATCCAATTGATGCAAAGACCAATCCATTTTTGGTGCAAGAGAAAGAATAATCTTCACAATTATCATCTTTGCAACCAGAGAAATACCTTCTACCCTTGGCCACCATCCGGGCATTAAACCTCTCAATACTTCCATCTACATGGTACTTCACTGTAAAAATACCCATTTACATCCTACCGACTTTTCCAGGAGGTAAATCTGTGATACTCCAAGTTTTAGTTTGCACAAAAGCTTTAATCTCTTTTCCCATAGCCTCACAGTATACCTTGTCAACCTTAGCCTCCGAAAATCTGTGCAGAATTTTTACATTGGTAATGATATTAACAAAGGCATGAAAACACTCAAATAGATATGAATAAGAAATAAAAAATTTAATGGGATAAGGAGTAGTTTTAATACGAGTATTAATATAACAATGAAAGTCCTGCAAGTGGAAAGGCAATTTTCTTTGCCGATGAGATTAAAGCTCAGAAAGAACAGAAATCTTGGAAGATAACTCATTGGAATATGAATGAGTATCAGAGGATGAGTGCACAAGAGGCAAATGATCATCAATAAGCACATGATAATGAAGAAGAGGAAATTTTTTTTGAAATCTTCTTTGATGTTAGAAGATGCAAAGGAAAAGCATCCTCATAGAATCTAACATGTCTAGAAATAGAAATTGAACGTGTCTCTATATCTAGTAGTTTGTAGCCTTTGTACCCTGATGGATATCCCAAGAAAACACATGCTGTAGCTCTCGGGTCAAATTTAGTTAAGTGAGGTAGAGCTATAACAAAGATAACCGAAAGCCTTAAGAGCATGATAATCTTGAAATTTAGAGGTTAGCTTTTCATAAGGAGTCTTATTGTCTAACACAGGGGAAGGTAATCTATTAATGAAAATCATTTAAGACACAATCACCCTAATACTCTACAGGTACTCCAGATTGGAATATAAGTGCTCGTGCGACATTCAATAAATGTTGATGCTTTTTTTCTACGATAGAATTTTGTTCATGAGTTTCAAGACATGAATGATATGGTTTAACACCTTCAGTATGATGAAGATTTGTAAAATTCAATTCATTAGCATTATCAGACATAACTAACAAATTCTCATATTGAAAAACATGTAAAACATCTGATTTTTGTTTAAGCATAGATATATGTCCTCGCCGTTTGTGTCATGTCAATGAATCTACAAGCATACTAGAACAAATAGAAATAATACCTGGACAAGTGATATTATCAAGCGAATTATTTTAGATTCAAGACATTTAGGTTGGCAACTTAACTACCTTGACCAAGCATCAATTCCCGAGTAAGAGCTTGAATGAAACAATGATCAGAAGTGAAACTAACTTTAGATTTTAACCTTTTAGTTAAATAACGGACACTTAACAAGTTGAATTTGAATTTAGGAATATGTCGCTGGTGTGCTTATACTTGCCATAATCGCTGTGTTTGTTATTTGTTCATGCGCACTCCGACAAGAGAAAGCTCATGATCCTCACAAATAAGCTGGTATGTACCTCTTCTCATTACAAGGTTTAACCCTTATTGACAAAATTTTCTGTGACAAGCTTATCTCTATCAGCAGTCTATGAGATCATCGCTATAATGTTCTTCTCATGGACTGGTTTGGATCTCGAAGATAAGATAGTTTAGTTGGTTTTTCTTTTTCCACTCTTTTCAAACATTTTTATTCTTTGATTCATTAGATTTTTTTGAAAACAATTATGAATAGCCACATTTGATTGAAAAAAGTTGTTTTGTGAAATAAAGTTTAACATTCCAACCAAAAAAAAGAAGTTGATGGTTTGATGCGGAATGCAACGTCGAGAAGTTTAGAATTCTTTGGTTATTTAAATCTTGATGGTGCATATGTTGAGGGGTTTTTTTTTCAAGTGCATGAATAAAAACTATTTTTCTCAAGATCTGAAAGAAAACTCAAGTTGATCATATTCTATTGCACCCATGACCCATCAGAGGAGTTCTAACAGAGTCAATCATATTTATTTTTTATTTTCTAATAGAGTCAATCATACGAAGAAATTTATACAGCCAACGATTATAAAGATATTTTTTTAAAGGATACAGAAGTAAATAAAATTTGAGACTAGTAAACGTAAGAAATATTTTAGGAGAATTGAATTAGTTAGTGCATGTTTTTTGGGAACTTGTGAGAAAAAAATGGTACAATTGATTGACAAATTAACCGAATCGTCAACTTGACGCAAGACTAGCTAAGTCATATCCCCACTCAGGGTTTTCTGCTTCCTCTTCTTCTTTTTAAATAGAACCAAAGAAGCACATATAACTCATTACTTACAACACAAACTCAAAAGATAGATACAATGACTCGAAGCCATTGTTATTGGGTTTCTTGTATTATTACCATCTATTTCTCCTTCCTTATACACTCTCTAGCTTCTCCTTCGTTCCACTTTTGCCGCCACGACCAGAGGGATGCTCTTTTGAAATTCAGAGACGAGTTTCCGATGTTTGATTCTAAACCAAGTCCATGGAACAAGAGCAATGATTGTTGTTTTTGGAAGGGTGTCACGTGTGATGATAAATCTGGCCAGGTAGTATCACTCGACCTTCGTAGCAACCTTCTCAACAGTTCTTTGAAAACTAATAGTAGTCTTTTTAGACTCCAATATCTTCGTCACTTAGACCTTTCAGATTGCAATCTCCACGGAGAAATTCCTTCTTCCCTAGGAAACCTTTCTCGTCTCATAAATCTTGAGCTTTCTTCTAATAGATTGGTCGGTGAGATTCCGGCTACAGTAGGCAAACTAAAGCAGCTAAGAAACCTTGGGCTTCGGGATAATGATCTCATAGGAGAAATTCCTTCTTCCCTAGGAAACATTTCTCTTCTCTTAAATCTTGACCTTTGGAGTAATCATTTGGTAGGTGAAGTTCCAGCTTCCATCGGAAACCTAAACGAACTAAGAGTCATGTCACTTGACCGTAACAGCTTAAGTGGCAGTATTCCTATTTCATTTGCTAATTTAACGAAGCTTTCCTCTTTTAACATCTTCAATAATAACTTCACATCAGTTCCATCTGACATGAGTGGCTTCCAAAACTTGGAGCACTTTCATGTGTCTCAAAACTCATTTTTCGGGCCTTTCCCTAAATCTTTGTTCTCGATTCCTTCATTAAGATCGGTTTATATGGGTGGAAACCAATTCACAGGACCTATTGAGTTTGCAAATACATCTTCATTATCTAAGCTTGAGATTCTAGTCCTTACTAATAACATGTTAGATGGCTCAATCCCAGAATCCATATCTAGATTTGTCAACCTCGTATTGTTAGATATTGCCCACAACAATATCAGTGGGCCAATTCCTAGATCTATGTCAAAGTTAGTTAGCCTCCGTATATTAGGTTTTTCCAACAACAAGTTGGAAGGTGAAGTACCATGTTGGTTGTGGAGATTGTCGTCAGCGATGCTTTCGCACAATTGTTTCAGCAGTTTTGAAAAATTATCTTCAAAAGAAACACTGATCCAAGTGTTGGATCTCAGTTCAAATTCATTCCGAGGACCATTCCCTCTTTGGATCTGCAAGCTTAAATGGTTAAATTTCTTAGATTTGTCCAATAATCTCTTTAGCGGCTCGATTCCTTCATGTTTAAGGAATTTCAGTCTTACGGGGCTAATTCTTCGGAACAACAATTTCAGTGGAACTCTTCCAGATATATTTGCCAATTCTACCAACTTACACTCATTGGACATTAGTCGCAACCAGATGGAGGGGAAGTTTCCAAAGTCTTTGATCAACTGCAAAGCCCTACAATTTGTGAATGTTGAAAGCAACAAAATCAAGGACAAGTTTCCATCTTGGTTGGGATCTCTACCATCTTTACATGTCCTCATCCTCAGATCAAACGATTTTTATGGGCCATTGTATCATAGCAACATGTCCATTGGGTTTCCTGGTTTAAGAATCATCGATATATCACACAATGGCTTCACTGGAACACTCCCACCTCACTTTTTTTCCAGTTGGCGTGAAATGATTACGTTAGACAATGGAAGCTATGAGTACATTGAAGATATCCAGAATTTTACTCTTATCTATCGCTCGATGGATATGGTGAATAAAGGAGTAGAGATGAGTTTTGAGCGGATCCGACAAGACTTCAAAGCCATTGACTTTTCGGAAAACAGAATTTATGGCAAAATACCTGAATCCATTGGTTGTTTGGAGGAGTTGCGTCTTCTCAACTTGTCAGGTAACACATTCACAAGCGATATCCCACGATTCTTGGCAAATCTGACAAAGCTTGAGACATTAGACCTATCTTGTAACAAGCTGTCAGGTCAAATCCCACAAGATCTTGGTAAACTCTCCTCTCTATCATACATGAACTTCTCCCACAACTTTCTCCAAGGTCCAGTGCCACGAGGCACGCAGTTTCAAAGACAGAAATGTTCTTCATTCTTGGAAAACCCTGGATTATATGGTCTGGAAGATATCTGTGGGGAAACTCATGTCCCGAGTCCTATATCACAGCAACCGGAGGAGTTGTCATCAGACGAGGAGGTAAATATATTCAGCTCGGTAGCAGCTGCAATAGCCTATGGACCTGGTGTTTTTTGTGGTTTCGTGATCGGATACATCTTCACTTCACACTATCATGAATGGTTTGCTGAAAAATTTAGTCGAAAAAAACTCAGAGTTACTACAACTGCTCGTTAAGCCCATCTCTTGCAATCTTTGTATAACGTCTTGTTCGTGTTTGTATTGAATTTAGCAGGTGTGTTCTCCAAAAGACTCGTTCGTGTTTGTAATATTCTATTTTATGGTTTTGTGATAAATGTACGTATTGGGTGGTATTTAATATACATCTTGGCTTTAAAATGTATACGTTGTGTTTTGCAATTCTCGCAAGTGTGCTACAAATAGTGGCTATCTGATTCATGACATAAGATGTATAATATGATTTTAAATCTATATGCTAACACCCTTCTATAGTTTACTTAACCAGGCTATAGAAAATACTAAAGAAAATAATAAATGAAGTTCGAGAATATTAATCATAAATAAATATCAACAATTTGAAAGACATCGTCAGTATATCTCACGCCTGTTTTCTTCTAAAAATACTAGGAAACAAACGCGCTAAAATTGAATTTCTTATCTAAAAATTATTAAATATTTAATTAAATGAATACAAAAAGATATTTTTTAATTTTCTAAACTTTCATTGTATTGATATTTATGTAGTTTAATAATTTATAAAATAGAAATTGTGACCTCGAAATTATAATAATTATAAGTGAATATGCACAAAATGAAAAAATAGTTAACGCATCTTCATCAAGAAGTTGTCGTGTGAGTTTCTTCTACAAAATAAAATATAAAGTCTTCGTCTTTCTATTTTGTACGTTACATATAATATTATGTCACTGAAACATAAAACCTACGTACACTTGCAATGTAAAAGGGGATGAAAAGCCAAAATTCTTTGCAATTTTCCTAATTTATATTGTACGAAAACATTTCGGTTGTAGAAAAGTCACATATTAGTAAACTTGTTACTTCATTTGTGAATCACATATTCATACTGACTTTTTTGTTTATCATATCTTACCGCATGAACTTTCATTTCATCATTATCACCACGTTCATATCGAGCGCTGGCTTTTCTAAATAATTTCTCAAATGTAGTATGTGTATATAACAAATAAAAATCGATTATCGATTTTGATCAACATAACAAAACAACTCAACTACGATTGTTTAGTTTGAAACCAGCTCTAACCTTCAACCCCAACCCTTGTTCTCTCATACTTTCTATTGATTCTGAGCGCAGAACAGGGCAAATATGAGACTGAATAGTTCTTCTTATTAATTGAAATGAAACAACGATACATCAAAGACTCAAATAGATGAAAGCTAACAACCCTGAACTGACTTCGTAAGAAAGCTGAAACTTATTCAAAACGGCTCCTATAAGTTAGGAGGATTTATTCTTAAGACTTGACTCAGTAAAAGTCTTGCCAACAAACGACTAAGACTCAGGCTGTGAGTCTTTATTCTTCACTTTTTATCTATTCTTCTTTTTCTTTTTTCTTTGCTTAAAATTCAACTCTCCTACAAAATACAGAAATTGAGCCTGTCGCGGGCAATAGCCCAATCCACCTTTTACGACAGTTCTTAGAGATGACGACTCCAACACACCTCCTTCTTCCTTAACGTTGGTGCAAATTCCTTTCGTAAACTATCTTCCTCTGCTTATATTGGGCCTCTGGACAAAAATGAAAGCCCAATTTTGTGTGGTTGCTTTGTTTGCCAGCAAGGATTGTTGATTATATTGTCCAACACAAAGCCTTTATTATCTCTTTCAGATTTTATCTTTTTCTGGATAGAGAGAATAATGAGCTCCTTGGGATTTTCAGTTGGGACTTGTTCTCCTCCAAGTAAGCAAAGAAAATGCAAATTTCTTGTGAATAGTAGCTTAAACAGAGTAACAGATTCTATTAACTTGAGAAACAAACAACAAGTTTCTTCTGATCCTGAGTTAAGTCTTGTCCAATTATCATCATGTGGTAGAAGAGAAGCAATTATTGGCTTTGGTTTCTGTATTGGCTTTGTTGATAATGTTTCAGCATTAGCTGAAACTACTTCTTGTGAATTCTCTGTGTCTCCTTCTGGTCTTGCTTTCTGTGATAAAGTTGTTGGTTATGGTCCTGAAGCTATCAAAGGGCAACTAATCAAGGTGATTAATTATATAAATTTTATCTCAAATTACATAAAAATAAGTTTTGAAATTTCTTTATGGTGTTTGATGATTATTGAATTGTTTATTGCAGGCACATTATGTAGGGAAGTTGGAGAATGGGAAAATCTTTGATAGTAGTTATAATCGAGGAAAGCCTCTAACCTTTCGAATAGGTGTTGGTGAGGTAATTTAGGAAAAGTTGCTTTGCTTAAACTCATTTGTTTAACACTAATTCTGTTAAATCAGAAATGTATAAACTGATTCCATTGTGTACATATATTTACAGGTGATAAGAGGTTGGGACCAAGGAATCCTTGGCTCTGATGGAATTCCTCCTATGCTTACCGGTAAAATCTCAAAATATTTTTGAGTATTACAGTATAATTTAAATTCAATAACATGTATCTCAATAGTGATTAACACTAGGCTTATACCGTAATACCCGAATAACTCGAAAGAATTCTTGAGTATGAAAAAAATTCTTGGAAGATACTTAGAAAAACCTTAGGAAGTTATGTGTTGGAACACTCTTTTGTTTATTTGTCTTTTTATAGTTTGCCTTGATTCTACTTGATTATCAATTTTATATATTATGGTATCCAAATCTATGTACTAATATGTTAAACTTCTTCTCCTAATCGAGATATTTTTATACTAATATATAATGTTTAAAAGATGACACCAATAATTGACTTATAACTAAACTTAGCGATAACGCCGATAAGTCAAGTTTAATTTCAATAGAAATACTGTTATGTTTTCACCATGGCCTTGTTCTAATTAGTTTCATTTGGTCTTGTTTCTTCAGGTGGGAAACGAACGTTGAAGATTCCTCCAGAACTCGCATATGGTGATCGAGGCGCAGGTTGCAGAGGAGGTAAAAGGAAAGCCAAAAGGCTAAAACCTTTCTTGATTAATTTTTTATATATATAGAAAGTATGTTAATTGTTGATATATATAATTAGAGAACTAATTAACAAAGCCTAAACTTGTTTTCACGCAGGCTCATGCCTTATTCCTCCAGCTTCGGTTCTTCTCTTTGACATTGAGTTCGTAGGTAAAGCTTGAGAGAGCTTTTTGCTTTGCCTTTTCTAAGCCATCATCTTTATAGAAAAATTATTTTCTGTATTTTTTTCCTCAAATGTATAACTAAGTGAATTTCTCAGCTTCTTTCTAGTTTTCTTTGGTTTTATTCTTTCTTTTTATACCAATTGATGAGTAAACCAACTTTAATATATCATCCTACATTTTTTTATTTCGATTTCAAATCCTAGAGACAGAAAAAATTATACAAATAAGATTTTTCAATTCAAAATGGCTTAACCCATACGGATTTCTCAATACATGACATTAAATTCCATCTATGAACTAAATATTGCAAAAACATTATCCTATCTCATTTTGTATACTAAACCTACTGAAAAATATTTAAATATGGATAATTGTTGTAAACTAGAGAGAATTATGGGGGAATTTCGTGTGTTGTATTATCGATAATGAGGTTCCAATAGAACCTTTATATAGGAATCAATACAAGAAATAAAAGGTAAATCCTATTCAGAATAGGAAAAGTATAAACCGTCTTAAGTTTCATTGGATATGGGCCTGATGGGCCAGAACTATAGTTTGACAATCCACAATGATTTATAACACTCCCCCTTGGATGTCATAACTCTAAGAGCTCGTAATACGCTTTGGATGTTGCCTCATTAAAACCTTTCTCGGAAAACCCAGTTGGGACAAAACCGAGATAAGGGAAAAGAGTACAACACGCATTACTCCCCCTGTTCCGAACATCACTGAATGTCTTTCAATCTTCGCATTCTAATCTGATGTATTAGCTTCTTGAATGTCGAGGTTGGTAGAGACTTTGTAAATAGATCTGCTGAATTTTCACTTGAACGAACTTGTAGAACTTGTACTCCTCTCCTTTTTGTAGATCAATGCGTGAAGAAGAATTTTGGCAAAATATGTTTCGTCTGCTCCCTTAATATATCCATCTTTGAGTTGTCTATGCATGCTTGCATTATCCTTGTACAATATGGTAGGTTCCTCATTTCCTTCAGACATGCCACAATCCACTTTAATATGTTGAGTCATTGATCTCAACCAAACACATTCACGGCTAGCTTCATGCATCGCCAAGATTTCTGCATGGTTGGACGATGTAGCAACAAGAGTTTGCTTCATGGATCGCCAAGATATAGCCGTACCACCATGAGTAAAAACATATCCCGTTTGGGATTTAGCATTGTGTGGATCCGAGAGGTAACCTGCATCCGCAAAACCAATCAAACCATCTTTGTTATGGTTAGTATAAAATAATCCCAAATCTTTCGTTCCTTGTAGGTAACGAAGTATATGTTTAATCCCGTTCCAGTGCCTTTTGGTCGGACATAAGCTAAATCTTGATAATAAATTCACGGCAAAACATATATCTGGCCTAGTGTGGCTCGCCAAATACATCAAAGCTCCTATGGCACTTAGATATGGCACTTCGAGACCAAGGACGTCTTCATCATCCTTCTTTGGACCGAATGGATCTTTATCCAAGTCAAGGGATCTCACAACCATGGGGCTAGACAATGGGTGAGATTGGTCCATGTTAAATCTCTTGAGTACTTTCTCTGTATATGCCATTTGATGCACAAGGATTCCATTATTCATGTACTCAAGTTGTAACCCCAAACAAAATCTTGTTTTTCCTAAATCTTTCACCTCGAATTCTTTCTTTAGATATTCGACTGTTTGGGAAATTTCCTCACAGGTTCCTAGGATATTCAGGTCATCTACATACACCGCGATGATTACAAACCCCTTAGTAAATTTCTTTATGAATACACACGGATTTATGGGGTTGTTCTTATAGCCATCTTTGACTAGATATTCACTTAGTCTATTATACCACATTCGACCTGATTGTTTCAATCCATAAAGACTTTTGTTCAACTTTATACAATGTTGTTCTCGAGAACTTTCTTTATCTTTGAGCTCAATTCCCTCTGGGACTTTCATATATATTTCATTATCCAGTGGACCATATAAGTATGCGGTTACAACATACATTAACCGCATATCCAAATTTTCTCTTATGGCCAGACTTATTAGGAATCTAAATGTTGTAGCATCCACCACAAGGGAGTATGTCTCCTCATAATCTATTCCTGGTCTTTGCGTGAATCCTTGTGCAACAAGCCGTGCTTTATGTCTCACGATTTCATTATTTTCATTCCTTTTCCTCACAAAGACCCATTTGTGTCCAACTGGTTTAATATCAAGAGGTGTCCGGATTATAGGACCAAATACATTCCTCTTCCTTAATGAATTTAACTCCACGTTAATAGATTCTTTCCATTTAATCCAATCTTTTCTCTGAGTGCACTCTAATATTGACGTGGGTTCTAGACCCTCGCTTATATCCATAATGTCAAGTGCTACCTTGTATGCAAATATTTCATCAATGTCGACATTCTTTCTATTCCATTATTTTCCAGACATGACATAATTTATTGAGATCTCATTATTGTCAAGAACTTCAGGACCTTGAAACTCAGCGTCCCGAGTATCAATGTTTGGTTCCTTTGGTTCATTCATGTCTAGGGTTCCAATAACCTCGGATTCTCCCATTGCACCTTTCTTTGATTTCCGAGTGTTCTTATCCTTGGAACCTAATGGTCTACCTCTCTTTAAGCGCTTTAGATTCTGTAACAACTTGATTGTGTCCCTCTTGGACATCAATTCTTATTGGTGCATTAACAGCTGGTATATATGACTTTGTTACTTCTCTTGGTCAGCAAATGAATCTGGCAATTGATTAGCTAGCTTTTGTAAATGTATAATCTTTTGGACTTCTATTTCACATTCTTTAGTCCGAGGATCTTCCCATGTTAAGGATGTTTGATTCCATGTAATTTCTTTTACCAGTCTGTTATTATCTCCTCCTAATGTTGGATAGTTGGATTCGTCAAAGTGACAATCCGCATACCTGACCTTAAATAGATCACCCGTGGTTGGCTCAAGGTACTTAACTATGGTGGGAGAATCATATCCAACATATATCCCCATCCTCCTTTGAGGTCCCATCTTACTTCTCTGTGGTGGAGCAATTGGTACATATATGGCACATCCAAATGTCTTAAGATAGGATATGTCTGGCTCATGACCCGTTAGCAATTGTAATGGGGAATATTTGTGTTCACTAGATGGCCTGATGCGAATTAGTTCAGCTGCATATAAAACTGCATGTCCCCAAGCTGAGACCGGGAGTTTTGATCTCATTAGTAATGGCCTCGCAATTAGTTGAATGCGTTTGATAAATGATTCGGCCAATCCATTTTGTGTATGTACATGTGGCACAGAATGTTCTACACTTACCCCCATGGACATACAATAAGTATTAAACGCTTGGGACGTGAATTCACCAGCATTATCTAGACGTATAGTCTTTAAAGGAAAATCTGGAAAGTGTGTTCTTAGACGAATTATTTAAGCAAGTAATCTCGCAAATGCCAAATTTCGAGTTGATAATAGACATACGTGTGACCATCTCGTGGATGCATCAATAAGTACCATAAAATATCTAAACATCCCACAAGGTGGGTGAATTGGTCCACAGATGTCACCTTGTATTCTTTCCAGAAAATTCAATGTTTCCTTATTCACTTTTACTGGTGATGACCTGACTATGAGTTTCCCTAGTGAACATGCTTCACACGTGAGATTCTTTGGGATAACTCTTCTTTCTTTCAATGTGTGCCCATTTGTATTTAATAACAATTTTCGCATCATGTTAGAACCGGGATGGCCAAGCCGGTTATGCCATAGAGTGAAATTTTCGGAAAACACTTTGTTTACCGTGGCATTTACTTCTATCATATTTATCTTAGCACAATAAAGGCCTGTAGATATGGCAGGTATGGTTTCTAGGATTTTTTATGGCCATTGGCGAGTTCAAATATCATAAGGAATTCTTTATTCCCTTCGTCCTTAGTTTCAATATGCAAATCATTCATTCGAATGTCTTTAAAACTCAATAGACTCCTCTTTGAGCTCGGTGAGTATAGTGCATCACTTATTTCTAGATGTGTACCCTTAGGTAATAATATGTTTGCTTGACCATATCCTTCTATTAAATTAGCCATACCCGCTATGGTACATATATTGGCACTTTTGAGTGTGAGATTTATGAAATATCTTTTGTCTCTTAGAATCGTGTGGCTTGATCCACTATCCACCACGAAAATATCCTTGTCATCACTCATTCTTCAAAATCAATAATCATATTTTAGAGACTTAAAACAATATCCTTTCATTAAATCAAATAAATCCAAAATAATAGCAATAACAAATAAATTCAAGAACATAAATCCAAGCAAATAAAAACACCAAAACCAAACATAGAAACTAAATGTCGAGATCAACTTTATTCTTTTAGACAATCTGAAGTCTCATATTGCATTAGATCATCTTGCTTCATGATCAAAATCATTTTCATGATCTTAATGGACCAAATTTGCTTCTGGATTCTTCCCTTTAATACTCTCTTGATAGAGGTCAATCAAATACTTGGGAGTTCTACATGTTTTGGCCCAATGATTCCCCATTCCACACCGATGGCATCCATGCTTGTTGGCGAGTTTGTGGCTGAGAAAAATTACCACGGCCTCTTCCACGGCCTTGATTAAAGTTGGGTTGATACCCTCGGCCTCTGCCTTGTCCTCGGCCATAGGGACTGTAGCTGCGCCACGTCCTCCTTGCCATCTTCCACGTCCACGGCCTCGGCCTCTACCTCGACCATTAAACTCTTTATGGACATAGTTTGTTTCTTTCTTTTCTTCAGCGTAAAGGCTTCAGGAGTGGGGTTGATCCGGAGGTCTCATTTCACTATTTCTCATCAATAACTCATTGTTTTGCTCAGCTAGCAATAAACAAGAGATTAAACTTGCATATGTCTCGAAACCCTTTCCACGATATTGTTGTTGTAACAATACGTTACTTGTGTGGAATGTAGAGTATGTCTTTTCAAGCATCTCTTCTTCAGTTATTTTCTCACCACACAACTTCAATTTAGAGACAATCTTAAATAGGGCCGAGTTATACTCATCCACGGATTTAAAATCCTGGAACCTTAGATTCCTTCATTCATACATTGCCTTTGGTAATATCACCGTTCTATGGTGATCATATCTTGTTTTCAATTCGTTCCAAAGGTCAAGAGGATTTTCAATTGTCAAGTATTGATCTTTGAGACTCTCAGCAAGATGATGGCGAATTATCATAATTGCCATGTATCGATTTCTTTCATTCTCATTATTATTCTCAACGATACATTCGCCAAGTCCTTTAGACTTTAGAGTGATCTTAATATCCAATGCCCATTGTAGATAGTTATCTCCCGAGAGAGTAAGGGCAGCAAATTCCAAGTTTTGGATATTCGGCATCTGAAATTATGCATCATACTCTTAAGTATCACAAAATTTTAATATTCATGCATGGTGTAAAACAATTTACGTGATAATATTCTAGCAACCTAGCATGCTCAAAATACAAGTTCAAATTATCATGCAAGGTTCTCATGCAGCTTAAATATTTATATATTGATCAGATTTTAATTTGTAACAATTATTATCATGCAACCGATTTAACAAAATAGCAAGGTTATGTAAAATAAATTCATGCGATAATATTCTAGCAAAATTATATGATCGAATTTTCATGCAAGATCTTAACATATCTATGTGCTTTGATCGGATTTTAATTTATGATAATTAATCATGCAATCAAATTTATCAATCAAACAAACAATCATATGTGGATCAATTAGGGTTTATACATATATGTGCAATATCCATATTAATTAGGGTTTCATAATTATTTAACCAAATTCATAACCTCATCGTGAATATCAACAAACAAATAATAATTAATCACACAAGAATATCCGTGTCTTGCGACACTCCAGCAATCATACAATTAATATTGAACATGAAAAACCGAACATGCTATATAATTAGGGTTTTTATCGGAACAGCCGGATCATACATCCGAACACATGACTTCCGGTTAGCCGGAACAACCGAGCATCGGAACATATATCCGAATATAGATCATCTTTTAGGGTTTTGGAGATTTCCTAATTTAATTAGGGTTTACCGATTTTATGGTTATATATGTTCTAGAGTTTTAGAACTTACCTTAGAGATTCGGTTTGAAGTGGAAATCACGAACCAGATATGTTCCTCAAGAAATACACTCAATCAATCTTTTCACAACCCCGTTACCATGTATTGGGGGAACCGAGTCTCAGAGTGAAGTAAGATTGACTGGTTTTAAGAGATCTTCTTTGCTTTGCTTTGATCCGGTTGCTTTGTGATCGACGGCGAGATTAGGATTTTAGATGCGGTGGCTGCTAGCTAGGATTTTAAAGACTATCGTGCTGATAACGTGTTGTAAACTTGGAGAATTTCATGTGTTGTATTATCGATAATGAGGTTCCAATAAAACTTTTATATAGGAATCAATACAAGAGATAAAAAGTAAATCTTATTCAGAATAGGAAAAGTATAAACCGTCTTAAATCTCATTGGATATTGAACCTGATGGACCAACAATCCACAATGATTTATAACAATAATAAGCTAAAAAAAAAACTCTGAAAATAAGGACACATCACCTAACTCTGAAAATAAAGACACATCACCTAACTCTGAAAATAAAGACACATCACCTGTAGGAACATCATGATGGACACAAGACCAAAGAGGACAAGCTAATGCATGATTTTTGATTTAAAATTTTTCCTAAAAACCACACACATCTAAAAGTGTTCATTACTAACACATACAAAGGATCATTATTCTTACTTATTAGACATACAAACATTATATTGTATTCGTTACACACCAAATACATATTTAAGGGAATGGAGCGCATTTCTTCATCTCGGTTTCGATTATATCAACCGCTAGTCCTTTACCATGATGAACCCAATAATCAGCCATTGGATTTTTGTTATCCAATCCCATAATCCCATCTCGAGATGCCTTCAAAGATTCCGTCGAGATTCCATACTTATCGTCTCGTTTCTTAAGTAGCCCTGGCTTGATCTTTCCCATATTCACATCTTGTGGTGACATCATTAGTGACGGTGCACCTAATGGCAATTTGTCTCCTACATCACATATTAAACAAACATTAATCGTTTCCTACTAACTAAAACTAAATTTATATAACAAGCCTTATATAAAGGTTTCTAATTATTCATTTTTTCGATTTTTGGTGTTACTATTTGCAAGAATACTATTTGCCAGAATACATGTATATAACAAAAATTAATTACCGCGATCGGTCTGCCAAGTGCACCAAAACTTTCCATAGCTTTTGGCAATTTTTTGGAGCTCTGGCTTAGCAACAAGCTCAGGGAGCCTTGGAGTTACTAGAAGACCTGTTTGGATCTACAACAACGAAGATTAACATCAAAGTCTCATCTGTAAATGATTATTTAGGAATAAAATGATTAACTAAAACTTATAGAGAAGTTAACCTCAAAGTCATGAGAGTGCCAAAGCTTTTGCTCCTCCGACGAAAGATTATTAAATAACCTCTCCGATACAATATACTCGATCCCTAAATTTAAATATGAAACATACACAAATCATACATAAAAAGTCGATATTTCTTCAAAAATATACGTGTTCATGTAGACTCAATAACATATATTTAGTTATGTAATTAGATGATCGATGAAATAATAGACCCTTTCAACGTTAATTCTTCGAAAACAATATACTATATTAATTACGCCCCTTAAATATCTCTTTTTAATAAGGTTTGAATTTTCTTTTGATTGGAAATTATTATTATTCATTTTTTAAATATTTTCAGACGATTTTTGGATGCTATAGACAAAAATATGTTGTTGTTTTCTTGTCAACACTAGGAATATAAAACACGTAAATATGTAATCAATGACTATGATACGCATGCATACTTCGACTTTAAAATAATCTTCTTTAGTGAAAAAATAAATATATACACAGACCGATGAGATGTGGTTTAGAGGTGTCGCAATCGTAAACAGCACATTGAAGAAAGTCTTCGTTGACTCGTTGAACATAGAAATGGACTTCGATCTGACGACTAGGATCATGACCATAACAAGCAAAGGAACACAAATGAAGACTCATCTGTTTGATTGGTTTCATCGACTGAATCATCGCCGCTCCTTTATCAATCATCATCGACTTCATCGTCGTTGGATCTCCCGGAGGTAAGTTATCTCCCTCGTCACGTGCCGGGTATGCTCCCGGAAGCTTATCACTTGACGCCATTATAACACTCTAAACGAGAACGTTATGTTTTGCTCTATTGAAGAAATTTTAGGTGTCTTTCTCTTGGTTTTTATAGTGGTGGAATGTGTGTGTGTGTTGGTGTCATTGTTGCATGAGGAAAATGTGACGTGGATGAATTGAGAAGGACACGTCATTAAGTTTTTAGTGGTAATGTGGCGAGAATTGTTTGAGATTGAGATACGTAGATGACACGTGGATGATGTTAATGATGGGGATTAGTTCGATTATGACACTTGGCATGTTTACTTCGATTATGAGTTATGAACTTTAAGATGCTTAAATTGGAGTCTTGGTATGGACTCAAGGTCGTTTTGGTATGTTCTCAATTTGCTAATTCATCAATTATGGTTTCACCAATTTTAGGAGGTTTATTTATAGTTGGTGGGTGTTTTCTTTTCGGTACATTTCACACATATACAATATAAAATTTGCTTTAAATTGTTGAAAAACAAAAAAAAAATCAAATTATGACACATTGACAATAAATTTCGATCACAACAATATAGTTTACGTACAACTTATAAAAGTATTAAATTTATGTAGTTACAGTTATAAACTATTAAGAACATATACATAGTCGAAGAGCTGGTTTATAATTTTATGATTCACCATTAATAAATATCGTTAGTTGTATCTATTGTTTTAAGTAAAATATTGATATATTAAAATGTATAAACCTAAATAAGTTAACAATCTCCATAATTTTTGAATACAGACTTTTATGATTCACACAATTAGTTGTATTTCTAGATGATATTTTGTCTATTTTGTGCTCTCTTTATATACACATACATATTTTTCTCCTTAATTTAGGATATGAATCGACAGATTAATATAGAATTCCCAACGGTAATAATAAAACGTAAACTCCGTGTTGTAGGTCCCCCAAAGTTAAACACTGCTTTCCGAATCTTAGCTACGGATCCGAACCTAAAAAAATACCACATGACCGTTACACCGAACCTAATTTAAATACCATCATCACTCTCATCTCTTCTCTTCCACAAATCTCTAAAACTCTCTCATCTCTCTCTCTCTGTTTCATCAATGGCGACGAAGCTCATACTCAAGAAAACGACAAAACCAATCAATCGTCACCAACGCAACTACCTTCGTCGCCATCGGAAAACTCAGATCGGATGTACACCTTCACCGGCGGCAACAACCGTAATCGCCACCATCAACAAATCGATCTACAAATGTCACCGAACCTTTCTCTGCTTACTTTCCCGCCTCGATAATCGTAAAGGAACAAAAGGATTCAAAATCCTCAAAACTCGCCACGATTCCGATTCCGACTCCGTGATTTTTCAAAATCCATATTCGTTGTTTCAAGATAGGTCTGGTAAATCATTCGACGAGACGAAGAAGACGATCGTGTTAGATCTAGACGAAACGCTTGTTCATTCATCGATGGAGAAACCAGATGTTCCGTACGATTTCGCCGTGAATCCCAGAATCGACGGTCAGATCTTAACCTTTTACGTGATAAAACGGCCAGGAGTTGACGATTTTTTGAAGAAGATCGGAGAAAATTACCAGGTCGTTGTTTTCACGGCGGGATTGAGAGAGTACGCTTCGTTAGTGCTCGATAAATTAGATCCAGAGCGGCGCGTGATCTCACGCAGTTTTTATAGAGACGCGTGCAGTGAAATCGATGGAAGGTTAGTGAAAGATTTAGGGTTTGTTATGAGAGATTTGAGGCGCGTGGTGATTGTTGATGATAACCCAAACTCTTACGCGCTTCAACCGGAGAATGCGTTTCCGATTAAACCGTTTTGTGATGATTTGAATGATGTTGAGTTGAAGAAGCTTGGTGAATTTTTTAATGGTGATTGTGAGAAGTTTGAAGATATGAGAGTTGCTTTGAAGGAGTTTGTTCGAAGAGATGAATAATTTTAGTTGATTTGATTAATTTTTGTATTAGAGGATTTGATTAAGAAGATAATTGAACAATAGCTTTGTTTGTTCGATTTGTCTTGTGTAAAACCTCTTCATGAAAAGCATTTTGTTAATTTGTCTGTTTGATTAGCGTTTCTCTGTGGCTGCATAAAAGTGTTAATGAAGATTTTACATTTGAATTATAGATAGAGTTGGTTTGGGCTTTTAATGGGCCCATTATTCATCTTTTACCAGTGTAGTTTTTACATTGGACTTATGGATAAATCATAAATGTTTGTCAAAAGAGTGTTTTGTTCTTCTTTTTTTTGGGACAAAATTTTGAAAATATGCTTAACATATTAAGTTTCATAAATTGATTTTCAATTGTTAATTGCACATATTAAAATAAGAAGTTGCATTCTCTAATAACATACAGCAGTATTATGTTTTTTTTTATCAGTGTCATTTCATGTTCTGTGTGAGGTAATAATTTATTTAATACGATAAAAATGATTTTAACACATATTAGTGAAATTTATCAATATAAAATAATAGATATATATATGCTAAATAAATAAATAACGGAAAAATAATATTTTAAACCTTGAAAGTATCTCTTGCTAGCACTTTAAACCTCAAAAGTATTACAATAATATTTTAAACCTTCAAATTATTTTTACTAACACTTTAAACTTTGAAATTATCTATTTTTTTCCGCCACAAAATTTATTACAAATACTTACCAGAAAACTAACGAAATTTATGATGGTAATATGAAGAAAATTTTGGACGGTAATCCGATGGATTTCTGAGAAAATAGTTCCGTCAAAATTTTTAAAATTCAAACAATTATATCAACGTACATATTTTCCAACAAATTTCTGACAGTTACTTAAAATATGTCAGAAATTGTTCCACAGATTAAGTAAAAAATCCATCGAATTAAGATCTCTTAAGAAATTCTGTCAAATTTCCGTAACTTTTTCTTGTAGTGATAAAATCTCGAAGGGATCTTAATTCGACGAATTTTTGACATAATAGTTCCGTCGGTAATCCGTCGAATAATTTCTGACGGATTTTCGAGTGATCATCGGAAATCTGTTGGAAAATATGCATATTGATATAGTCATTTAATTTTCTAAAATTCTGACAAAAATATTTTGTTGGAAATCCATTGGATTACCGTCATAAATTTTTTGGATTACTATGAGAAATTCCGTCGATTTTTCGGTAACGATTTTGTAATTAATTTTATGGCGGAGAAAACGTGGGAGATAATTTTAAGGTTTAAAGTGTTAGTAAAAATATTTTGAAAATTTAAATTGCTAGTATAATACATTCAAAATTTAAAGTGTTAGCATATGCCACTTTCAATTTTAAAAATGCTATTTTCCAATAAATAACTATCTAAATCGTAGCCGATTTATTATCGGATATCTGATCAACAATGTTGTCGGAATCTAACTCTCTATGTATTATTTATACCAAATGAGAAAAATAAATGTTGTATAAATTCATTTTTATGTTAATTTCTTCATGTTTAAATTTTGACTTTTTCATTAATATTCACTTAATTCATCCAATTAAAATATGATTATCATTAATAGCAATTTACTTCTGTTTTATATAATAAGAGATCAGATGTGATGTGACACTCTTATTAAAATATATCCAAATTTAAATAAATACACTTAGAAAATCTAATTTCTAGTGTTGCCTTTTGGTTTCTTACATATTTTACAATATTAACACAATTTTATCTAATTTCTTCTTTTCTTTTCTTTCTCTCTATCCCTGTTTTTAGAAAATCTTTAACTAGGATATGTTTTATTAAAGTTTTTTTTTTCCTGTTTTGGCTTTTCATATTTTCTAAAATTTTAACATATGTTGAAATATTCATTTCCCTAATTAAATAATATTACATGTGGTCAAACTATTATGATGAGACTACTTAAAGACATATCCAAAAATCGCCTTTTTTATTTATTACTGAGCTGCATGAGCAAGCCACTATATATAACTGCAATCAGATTCTTTTCTATCATCTCTCTCCAACTTCCAAGCTTTTCAGTGTTAATATTTTATTTAACACAAAAAACTCTTCCAAGTTCTTTGATTTTTTGGCAAAATGGTCATAATTCATGTAAGAAGCCTCTAAAACAAAATAAACATATAACTATACAGACTTGACGAAGTTACTGCTTATATAACAAATTTATTAAAGCTTTGATTTGATTTTATTGTTTGCAGAAGGAGGAACTTCAATTCAAGGTTGGACCTATTGACGAAATGGCCAGATATGAAGCACTACGACACATCGCTCGTTGTAAAGGTACACACACCAACACAACCGATCGAATGGGTTATACATGCTATTTTTTTATGGATCTGCATCATTTTATATAGGCCTAAAACATATTTAGCTATTTATTTACTTTGGTAAATAACAAGAATCATAATGTATGTAATGTACATGGATATACGAATAAAAAACACGTTAAAATAGTACTATAGATTCAAAAATGGTCATGTTTTTTTTTTTTTTTTTTTTTGATAAACCGCCGGAGATAATAGATCGTGAATCCATGTTCGATGGTTAAAATGAAAGATTATATAATAAATCATATGTTAACATACAAAACATATATGAATATTTCTAACAAATCCTAAAATTCGAAACTGACAATTCCAATCCCAAAGAAGAAGAAGAAAGAAAGGGAATCATTTTGAAGAAAAAGTTTTTTTTTTATATATATTTCTCGGCGGATTGCTTCTTCTCATATGTCTCCTATTCGTATATTGTATTAGTGTAGTAGGAATGATCTCTACATAAATAAATATGTGTTCCATAATGTTTAAATCACATGAATAAATATGTTTATATCCATTTGTAAAACTCACTTTCATTTCTTTAATGTCTACTAATTTTTTTGACATGGACTGCAGATATATATCTATATGATTTTTTTCTTTTTGTTTTGTTTTTAGGAGTTTCTTTTGTAGATTTTGATGAGGATGATGTCACACTCATTGTGAAGGGAGAAAAACTCAATGAAGATAAAATCAAGAAGAAATTAGATAAGTTTCTGAATGAATATGAAAGTGGAGGAGGGTGTCTATCGTGTTTTAATTGCTAATTAATATTTGTCTGGTGTTTATATATGTTTTCGTATTCTATTTAAAGTATTTGAATATTTGGTTCAAATAATAATTTTATTATTTATGTCTTCCTATTCTAATCAATGTTTCAATTTTGGTTCAACTATTACGATATGGTCATCTAAATTATACTTAGTCAATTCGTATGATATTCGATCTTGTTCAAAAATAAATTTTTTGATTTTTTGTAGATGCATTTATTTGTTCTACGAGAATAGTGGAGAAAAGAATAGTAGTCTTTTGTATTTGTGAAAACAGCAAAATAGGATTGGTTGGATATTCATTGATTTCTATCTAAAGAAAGTAATACACCAAAACAAAAATATATCTCTCCAACTGTGATACATCAGAACTTTTATGTTACAGAAGCTAACATCTCATTTAGAAGATAAAATCAATAAAATTAAAACAATTAATACATATCACCTATCATCTTTAGCCTTGTACATGTCAACAACAAAGTGTAGTATTTCAACATCTAGTCGCTTCCTATTTTTTTTTTAAAACTTAATTTACGTTTCCGATTTCATATATTCTAAAGTTAGAGAGTATATCGATTATGACATATATTTAACTTAGATTTTAAAGAGCTTAACTTAAGACGTGGATGTGGTTCCCTTTTCCTTTTAATTAAAGTCTCAACAGAGTACTGTTTTCCATCGTCTTCACAATCCTTTGTTGTCTATGTTTTTTTTTGAATATGTGTTAGAATTGAGACTTATAGGTGTTAGGGTTTTCAAACCTTTGTGCCACTTCTTATTTTTATGACCTTGTATTCTTTTGGTGCCATTGATGTATCATAAAGCAGTGGGACAAATTTGGTGCTTAAGATTTCATAATTCTGACAATGTCTACCTTAGAACTCCAATTATGGGGACAAACGGGACAACCCTCTCTTTTTGGAACCTCTTGTGGCGTGGCGGCTCGACCAAATTTGGTTTATGTCCCCCTCTATAGCCTTTTTTGGATTTGCTTACGGGTCATTCTATATATTCTCGATCAAATGTTTCTTCACCTTAATTTTTAGGTATACTATCTCGTCAAAGTGGCTATATTCAAATAATTTCCCAGTTATGTTGTTAATTTTTAACGAATTCATACATTTCTAGGTTTTTTTCTCATTTTCTTTTTACCATGGACTGGTGTAGAGTTTAAGTGTTGTTTGGATCGAAAACTAAAGCTTGAAGATGTTTTAAATCCTTCACGATTCAAACTCCGTTTGGTGAAATCATATAGACATATATCGGTGACACTACAAGAAAACATTGGGAATTCCAACTCCACCCATGAAGCTTTGGAGGATTTAAGGAAGCAATATAGCAATAGCCGGCACCACCCATAAAGACAAACCACCAACTCCTAAATGGAAAATTATGCATGTAGATCAACATTACTTAGACCCTTAATATGTTTTTTATTCTGTATGAGTATTGAATCATATATATACTTTCTTAAATGATTTAATTCTTATCAAATAACTACCTAAACTATAAGAACGGGAAGAAAAAAAAAGTTCTCTAAAACTTTGTCGAACATAAATCTCACACGAATTATGATATAGGTCATTATTCAATGTTCGACTTTTTAGTTACTAAATTTAAGCCTTCAACTTTTCTTCTTTCCCGTTTGCGATGATGTTTACATGTAAAGTTAAAATTAGGAAATATTGGGAATAACTAGAGATGTATTTCTCTGAGGCGATTAACCGCTATCGTTGGGCGATTTCTATCGCTTCGTTTCTTCTCCCACAAACACAACGGTTCGTCTTTATAACCGCTATTTCTCCCTTCCGTAGAGTGCTTTTCCGGCGATGGTGTTCATCTCGACTCTTCTGCCGGTGCCCATTACCGAAGATCTCCAAAACAGCGACGTATTCGAAAATCTTACAGGATTTAAATCATAATAATGGGTTTCATCTCCCTGGATTTCGAGGCAACCTCCTCCGATTATTCCGACGCCGTTTCATGTATCCTCCTGAAAAACCGCCGTTTAGCCAGAATCTCAGTATTGATCTAGAAGAAGGCGAATCCGCCATACGTTTTACAAGTCGAAATGTTGTACGGTGCTCCATTAATTGCAAGTCTCATACGCCCAACGAAGTTTTTATGCCAAACCCTTCGCACCATTATCTGCTTCATGCTCTTTGTGGAGCTGGTGATTTTTCTCCTTAGAGAACATTCATGGCACAACTCAAGTCAAATTTTCACTCTGTTTTTCCACAACGACAAGCCTGCACAAAAAGCAATTATTTTAGAGACCAATAATAAGGTTTCAAAATCTCAAGTACAAGACTTATCTTTTGAGGATACACGTCAATGGCATCGAAGGTATATGGGATACATTGATCAAGACAGAGATATCAAGAACTATTGGTTCGTGAGGCTGCTACAACACATATTTCTAGTGGAAGCATGATGTAGATCTTTGATTTGGGATCAACAGGGAAGAAATATAAAGTCAATTGTGATACAGCAGTTTTGGTATCTGTATGTCGATATTTCAGAATTATTGACGAAAGCATCGAGTTTTGTCATGCTGTGCGGAAGATGGAGTTTCGGCCAAAAGATGCTACTTACGCACACTTCGCATAAGAGAAAGATCGAATATAGAGAAAGAAAATAATCTTGAAATTATGATGGCTTTATTTTGAAAACAACCACTCTTAGATCCACCATGGAGAACATTAAAGACAAGCGACAAATATGACGGGAAGAAAAAGTCAAAGCCAAACCCTACTAGAAGGTCTTGGATACGGAAACATTGATATCTAATTGTAGAATCAAAACTTCATACGAAAGCATTAGATTTAAAGATTTTGTGTGGAATTATGAAGTTTAGCCAAGAGTAGCTAATCAACCACACAATTTGCATTAGAAGAATATCGAATACCAAGAATGAAAATAACAGACGTAATATACTGTTAGCGAATAAGCCTTTACTTCAAAAAAATCATCAAATTCATTTCTCATGTTGTTATCGTTTTCAATATATGACCCATATATCAGTTTATGTAATAATTTGTTTTTCGTAAGTTTTTGAATATAGACTTTGTAATCATGATTTGTGATTAATGATACTTAAATAAACTAATAATGTATCACATCAACAAATATTGGTGTGACATAATGAAATCTTTTAAAAATTTAAATATTATTATTCTGTTTATTTTATTCAAACGACATAATGAAATCTTTAAAAAATTTAAATATTAGAAATAACATAATTTACCCAAAATATCAATATATAATAAAAAAAATTTTAAAAGTTTAATCTATATTTTTATGCAAGACCAGTACAACCAGCAATATTGTCGCTAATTTTGCCTGATTTTCCAGATTTTTCTGAATTTATAATTATCAGATTTTAGCAAAAAAAAAAAACCGAATCGGTATAGTGAGAGAGTATGAAACATATGTTTGAATCAAATGATATAAATTTGCTATTGTTACATGAAAAACATTACTATCAATACTGAATATATTATACACTGTAAAGAAAAAGAAAAAAACCTACAAATATATATTAAAGGAACAAATAAAAATATTTATAAACAATAAAAAATAACAAGATAAAATTATACGCAAATAAAAATATTTATAAACAGTAAACAAACAAAACTATAAATTTACATTAAAACAATTGATTCATGGTACACCGCGGGTTCGAATATAGTAACATTAATTGTTATCTATTCACAATTAATTTAAACTTTAAAGGTTAGAGATTATTCCAAATTCAAATTAATAAAATCCAGATACATGTAATTTGTCCATAAGAACTTTTTTCTTTTTGTTAAAGAGATTTAACTTGTCCATAAAAACTTAGATTTAACTTGTTGATTCTCATCTCTTTTGTTGATTCACCATCTTCTACATCCATATCAACACTTCTTCTAATGACATATAACTTATTTTTATCTTCAAATATAAAGAATTAAAAATCTTAATATCAATTTCAGAAAACTAGTGGACCTATTTTTCTTTGACGGACAAAAAATTCAGGCTTTGGATTCTAACCCTATCTGTCACGTGCAATCTTAACATGTTCTATGCGTATTTGTTAAAAATTCATAAATTTAGATGATTGGCTCACGCCAAAATCTTTAATACTCAACTTGGAAGGATATGTTTGACTTCCATCTAGCTGAAATTGAGTAATCAATTAACCGACAAAAGGCAATTATTTATCTAAGGTTTTAATGTTAGTCATCTACCAAACAAGGACAGTTGAACCCTTTTTCACGTTTGAGATTTTCCAGTACATAAAAAAACCTCCAAATCATTCAAAGTGAAGCAGAAATAAATTCAAATATGAGAAATCTAAGCTTTGATCTCAAGGATCTGGAGGAGTTAACTTCCAATGCAAAAGAAATACAAGACAATGTATTGGAAGAGATACTCACACTTAATGCCAAAACAGAGTATCTCCAAAGCTTTCTCCATGGCAGCACTGATAAAGAGTTGTTCAAGAAGAAGGTACCAGTCGTGAGCTATGATGATGTCAAGCCTTATATAGAGCGTGTCGCGAATGGAGAGCCCTCGAATGTGATTTCCGGTGGACCCATTACTGGATTTCTTAAGAGGTATATACTTTGAAATTTTTTAGAAAGCAAATATATCATCTGATTGAAACGTCTTCTTGTTATATATATGTAAAACTAAAATTCGACATTGCTGATGTGTGTAGCTCTGGAACTACCGGAGGGAAACAAAAGATCTTCCCTGTGAACAACAAGTACTCTGAAGACTTGACATTCATCTATGCTCTATCCGCTCAGATTATAACCAAGTAATTCTTTAAGATTTCTCCTTTTTTTTTTTTTGTAAATTTGAAACTTCGAACACAAATATCAATCGCTTTAACTCCGGTTGATAGGCATATCGATGGTGTCCAACAAGGAAAGGCGCTGCCGTTTTTTTTTGCTGCAGCGCAATCTACAACCCCCTCTGGTTTGCCAGTTTCTTCCGCGTTTTCGAGCTATCTACTGAGTGATTATTTCAAGAATTGGTCATCAAATCGTTTTACCAGCCCTAACGAAGTGACCATGTGTCCTGACTACAAACAAAGTATTTACTGTCATCTTCTTTGTGGTCTTGTTCACAGAGAGGTGGTTGTGAGTGTGGCTACTCCCTTTGCTTCTTCTTTAGTTGGAGCAATCACTTTTCTTGAACATCATTGGAAGGAATTGTGTGGTAATATCCGATCTGGCCATGTTAGCGACTGGATCACCGATCTTAGTTGCAGAGGCTCTGTGACTAACATCCTTGGAGGACCTAATTCCGAATTAGCAGACCTACTTGAAGATGAATGTCGCAAAAAATCTTGGAAAGGTATAATCACACGTCTATGGCCCAAAACAAAATTTATTCAAACCATTGTTACAGGACAGATGAGTCGTTACATCCAAATATTGGAGTTTTATTCCGACAGACTGCCTCTCTACTCCCCAAGTTATGCCTCTTCTGAATCAATCTTTGGGGTGAATGTGAATCCTCTATGCAAACCACAAGAAGTCTCCTACACATTTTTGCCCAACCTATCCTACTTCGAGTTCCTATCTGTTGATGAAGGAAACAATGAAGGAATTGTTGATCTTGTGGATGTCAAGTTGGGGTGCTTCTATGAGCCCTTGGTCACAAATTATTCGGGTGAGATATAATTTTATATGTGTATGGTAATATTGTAGTGTATATATATAAATTCTCAACTAATAAATAATTAATTCATTTCCGTTATTTAATGTTGTTATTAGGCTTACACAGATATAGAATGGGAGATATTCTACAAGTGTCTGGATTCCATAACACTGCACCTCAATTTAGATTCGTACGCAGGAAAAATGTGGTTCTAAGCGTCAGCGTGGATGCAACAACTGAAGAAGACATTTTAAAGGCATTGAATCATGCGACACTCGTTCTTAAATCTTCAGATCTAATATTGATGGGTTTCACATGCTATGTTGATATCTCAACTCTTCCAGGTCACTACGTTTTTTATTGGGAACTCAAAGGCGAAACCACAAATGACATTGTTAAACTTGATACCAAAGTGTTGGTGGAGTGTTGTTGCGCAATGGAGGAGTCATTTAATGTTGTTTATCGATCTCTTAGGAAAAGAGATGAATCTATAATTGGAGCTCTAGAAATAAGGGTGGTGCTACAAGGAACATTCGATTCACTCATGGAGTTTTTTATCTCCCAAGGTGCTTATGCATCTCAATACAAGACACCTATTTGCATCAAATCTTCTGAAGCCTTAGCGGTTCTTGAGAAGAGTGTTTTTGCTCGTTTCTTTAGTGACAAGGTTCCTCTCTGATCAGATTTGCACCACGATGATCCACAAAACAATAAGATCAGGTTGGGTGAAGAATAATGAAGATACAAAATGATTGGGAAAGTTGAGTATTCAGTGGAGTTGAGTTGAGGTTGCGTGATTTGTGTGTTATCTTTTCCTTTTGTCGTATGCTTAAAGATTATTTCTCATCTTTTTTTTTTCCTTCTTGTTCTAAATTATATATGGATTCCGTTTATTTTTCCTTTTTATTTGTCATTTCTTTTATCAGCTACCCTATTTCTTTCTGACAACATACTTAATCATATTTTAAAACTAACTTTTTCCCTCATTAATTTTGCTTTTTGCCGGCAAACCCCCATTTTAACTTTAAAAGTTTAAATACAACCTAAATGTAATCAATAACTAAAAAAATAACATGTGTTTTAAAAAAAACAAATAACATATAGAATATTTATAAAACTAGCCAACACACATAGTTAATTATATAAATCACACTTTTTAATTGCATTATACAAGTAAAACTTAATATGTACTTAGTAGTTATATTTTTATATTTCTTTCCATGAAGAATTTCTTACATCGAAAATAATTGATATTAATTATTAAATTACAAAACGTAAAAATTCAAAAAACAAAACAAAAGATGAATAAACGTGGGCCAGTACATATTCACTATCTTCCTTTAGACTTCCAAATAATACAGGCCCGCGGGCCATATACTTTAAAGCATTCCTATTGCACATTTAAGGAGATATTTTTTGGATAAAAAAATATAAATGGTGCAGGTGGAGCCCACATTTGGTGTCTTTTCGAGCGCGTCTGTGTCTTCTGCAAGACACCGGATCTTTCCGATTCCGCCACGTGTCGCCGTTCGATTCACCGAAACAATTAAAAATTAATAAATATAATATTGAAAAAAAAAATTTGGAAGATGGGTGTCTCCGATGTGGATGCTCTTAAGATGCTTTCGATCATGACAAAATAAAAAATAAATGCTTTTGGTGTCAAAAGTGTTGTCCGTTCATAGGATTTTTTTATGGAAGAAGGTTTACCGTCTCGCATCGGCTAACTTTATATCACTTCGAGTAGCATAACCACTGGCGGAGCCAGAATATTTAATCATGAGTGTCATTATAATTTTTTATTTTAAATGCATAATTTTATTGAAAAGGAATAAAAACATCTATTACAAATAATTCTCCCTTTTATTTGTTAAAAAGAAAAAGAGTGGAATTCTCCCTTTTAAAAATGTATCGAAAAGGGAGAAATTGGTCGGAATATGTATAAAATTTCCGACCAATTTCCGACTTTTTTTTTGAATAATAATAATAATTTTGTAAGAAAAAAAAAGTTTTCGACCAAAGCCCCGGGTTGGTCGGAAATTTTTCCAATAATTTCCAACCAAATATTTTCAACTAATTTCTGACTATTTTCTGACGATTTTAAATTTAGTTAGAAAATTTTCTGACCATCCGAATTGGTCGGAAATGGTGGTCGAAAAACACTTTGTTTTCTTATAGTGGTGAAATCCAAATATCTACAATGGTATCTATATAATAGTATCAGCTTTAACATATCAAGCCGATACTAGATCACATTGGTATCTATATAATAGTATCTACAATGGTATCCAAATATCACATGATCACATTTTGCAATAGAATGGTTTCTCTACGTTGTTACGATAACACGAGACTTGACATTTGTGTTTATGTTAAACATAAAAATGATGTTATTTCAATAAATAGCGTAAAAAATAATTTTAAGTAGTGGCTTTTTAAGTAGGGGAACCTTGTTCTCTACGTTGGTGGGGTCAAGTTCAATCACTTGAAACCTTTAAATTACTTAAATTATCATCACCATCTTAACAAACATAGCTCATATATGCTTAATTTGATTCACATCTTCTGTGATTTTCTAGTATCGAAACCAACTTAGAAAGTAGAGTTAAGTAACGTTGTGACGAATTTCGTTTTTTGTTTTGGTATTATGTACAGAGTGGTTTCTTAAATAATATTTGAGATGGGAGAGCTCTTAAAATGTAGATCACATAAGAGTCAAAAGATTTGGTGAGATTATATCTAAGCTCAAACATGAATTGTCGTGTTGCAATTCATGTATGCGGTTGGAACATGCTTAACCAGGCTAGGACCAAAAACTGTGGATTGTATTTTTATTGGATATGCACACAATAGTAGTGTTTATTGGTTTTTTTATATAAATCAGATATACCACTGATTGAAATAAAAATCAAATTAAAAGATAGAATCTGAAAAGTTTGGAGAAGAAATTGATTAATTGAGTATTGAATAAAATCAGAAAAAACACATGTAGAATCACCATTCTCGATAAGTTCATCAATAAGACTCTTGTAAAATTGAATTCCTTCTTTATTTACCCCATCACTTATTTTTCCATCTGAAAATTTCAAAATTCAAATAGGTAAAACATAATTGTGTGTTAGTTTCTAAACTTAAAATAGGTGATCTTTTGACCAAAAAATGTAGGATGTTGTTGTTTCAGAGAAGAAACTCGAGTTTCTGTGATCGGGAATCTAACGAAGATCCCTGAATCTCTCCTCCTCACAATCCAAGAGATAGAGGAAGCTACGAAAAGCTACAAGAATAAGCATCTAATCTTGGCAATAGATTACAGCGGGAGATTCGACATCGTCCGTATTGTGAAGAAATCTGAAAAAGGTATCTTTCTCGTGATTCCATGAGCTTTAGCCAGACGTTCATTTACTACCCAAGGTACACTATGGCAGGGGTAGAATCGTAATTTGAACAGAAATTGCCTGTTCAGACATATGACAGATATGCTTTGTCAGAGTTTCAGAAGCCTTCCCATGCTTACATCTCTCTCTCTTTCCTTCTCCACTGCAACCTCCCAATTCCAAAAATTTTAAACCTCAACTTCGATTCTATATACAAACACAAACTCTACAAACCAACTGTATATGTCTAAAGTATTCAGCCTGAAAGTGGAACAAATAGTTTTCGAAATTTACTTTTTATTGGGCTTTTCGGCCCAAATTGTAAAACTCGATACAATGGTATCTATTGCATAATAGTATCGGATTGCATAATAGTATCGGATTTTTTACACTATTTATTGAAAAATATCAAATTAGTTTAACATGAACACAAATGTCAAGTCTCCTGTTATCGTAACAACGTAGAGAAACCACTCTATTGCAAAATAACGTGTGATATTTGTGTTCATGTTAAACTAATTTGATATTTTCTTGCTACTAATTGCAATAAAATTGACTACTCATACATTTTAATACAAAATAATTAATATATACTATATTAATCTATTTATGTAAATATCTATATTAATACTGACTTCTATTTAAATAATATTTTATCTTACATTTGATGGAAACATTTTTGTAAAATTTCTGATCAGTTTCATGTGTCTACTAGATAGGTTCTCACTTGTGACAATGAAACTATATATATGTTTAATTTCATAGCTTCTAGCTTATATGCTGGATGTTGCTCTGGTTGTTAGCTTTTAAACGTAGCTTTCTTGCTTATTCCAGTTGATCCCGAGATGATCTTGCTAAAGTACATGGTAATATATGGTACGCACTTATATAGGTTTCATACAATTTTACATGTTGTTATTGTAAGTCAGTATAGGAAAGTTGCCTTTGTTCTACAGAGCAAACGAAAAAAAAAAATGGAATGTGAAAGTATATCTCCAAACACCGTATGGTTGTCCAAATGTTCACCGATAACATTTTGCGTAGATTAAACTACGATTGATAAATCAAAACTTACAATTGCTAATGATTAAAATGTATAGTCAATTCCGGAAATCTTTGCCTTCGTTCAAGGACAAAGAAAGACTTCTTCAAGCTATTGCTCGGAACCAGGTGAAATTTTGAGATGATAATCTTTGTCGCTGGTTTGTTTCTTATAAAAAAAACTCTAAATTGTTTCCTTCTCTGAACCTGCTTAAGCAAAGTACACATGAAAAAGTAGAGGGAAGTGTATCTATGTAAACTTGATTGACATGTCTAAGTCTAGTTAAAGTATTTTGCTTTCAAATATAAATATAGGGGTCCCACTTTTGCGACGACGTGGCACAAAAAAAAAAAGAAAATAAACTTCTTCCCACGTCTAACTCTACGGCGTATGGTCCAACAAAACAATTTATATTTTTAGTTTCTTCATTGTTATATTCAATACAACACAAATTAACGGTAACAAGGTGCTACATAAATTATGGGATAAAACTTGAGAGCCTCATCACCTTGAAGATGCTATAAATCTCACGTTCAAACTGATATATGACATATAATCTAAAAGTTTATTATCAATTAGCTTTAAATTAAAAATTTATGTACTTTCGCACAAGATAAATTATCGGATACGAATATAATCGATTATCGATCCAAAACCCATATGACATTATGAATTCACAAAACGAATGGAATAATAATAACAAAGAACAAATTATGAACAAAAAGAAGATAAATATGAAGTTGGAGAAAAAGAAAAGAATATCAAAGTTGGTTGAACTCCCACGCTTCGGACACAAGCAACCCTATCTTTTAATCTTTTTTTCAGGATTTGCATTGCATCCACTGGTACTTTCGTCCCTTTTTCACCGGTTTTAAAACCTTATGTTGGGTCAAAGGCCATATGGTATGGATTAGATGTATGTATAGGCCACAGTGTATGGATTAGATATATGTATAGGATATAGATGAGAATGTATGCATAGATGAATGTATAGGTTGCAAACGTGGACCGTTGCAGTCTGCAATTGACAGAATCTAGACAAATAAAAAAGGCAATAAAAGAGTCCAAGGGTAAAAAATAAACAATTGATATTTCAGGGGGAAAGTTTAAAACAAATCAGGAAACATAATGAGGGCTAGCTATGGATTTCAAAAGGATATACGGTAAAAACTAAATAAAACATAAAGATAAGGGACTTCCGACAAAAATCTCTCGATCCACTTACACTTCCACAATGTCCGTTCGAAATATATGACCGTTGAAAGTAATTAAAATTCGAAAATAAAAACTAAAATAACCCCTTTCTTCTTCATCTTTCTCAACCTCTGTTCTTCTCAAAAATAAAACTTCCCTCAGTAAAAAAAAATCAAGAGACAGAGAGAGAGAGAGAAATATGGCAGTTTTGAGGATCTTTATCGGTAATAACTACGATATCAAAAAGTGGGCCGTACTAAAAGCCCATTAGTTTTAGTTTTCAACCATAATTGATCCCATTATAGTTGGGCCTAAATGGACCGTAATAAACAAAACAAAATAATGAACCCAGCACATTTTATTATGGACATTGTATAATCCCAAACACAAGAGCCTTCTCTCTTTTGATTAAAGTAAAACAATAATAACCAAATCTTTCTTATTATCAAACTATGGTACCAAATCCAGAAATTTATAACACACTCTCAAGTAGTCCTCTTTCTTCTTCATAGGCCAACGACTCGGTCCAGTACATTTGTTACTTTTACTGCAAAAGAAAAACCAGAATCGGTTAATTTGGTTATAGAACGTTAACCGGAACTAAGCAAGACAATGGCTAAGCCTAACATTAAAGAAAACATGAAATGAAACCGTTTTGATCGTCGCTTCCTTCAAGGTCTCATCTAAATCGGTACATTACAGTAACAGTTTTAGCGTTTTTGGTTTCAGATTCTTCAAAAATCGCGTTTTGACGGCATTGCGTTTGTACTTTGTAGAGTGTTGATATACTTCAATTTCCTCAATTAAGGAACCCTTTTTCTGCAAAAGAAATTTCACAACAGTAATTAGGAGTGCTATTCTAACAGCCGTTGGCTTGCAACTATTTTAACATCAGGGCAATCCAGTAGCAGTATCTACCTAGTTGAAATATTTATATTGATGGAAATGAAAGTCACCAGATAAGAAAGAATTGGATTCATGACGAATCAGGATATCTCCATGCTTAGAACCTGTGCTCCAGCTTCTCTTGTTCTTTGTAGTATTGAGCATATCTGAGTTCATTAGCAAGAAAAACAAAACATTTTCAGAATTGGAAACAAGAACAATGATTGATAGACTATGTAAAATGAGTGCCAACGTAACAATATGTATAAGATACAAGCAAAGTTTTTATCAGAATAGTCATTGATCGTTTGATGAAATCATTGTGTTGTGGCAAAAAGGCAGGGTGCAAAATCCGTCGTTTGCCACCGTAGAGCGGCAGCTGAAGCCTGAAGCCTGAAGCCGAAGCCATGAATATCTTGCAAAGGACAGAAATTTTACATAGTAGAGGTTTACTTTCATCTTCATAGATCACATGATCACATAACCGAAAATGGGCAAGGAAGATGGGTTCAAGACTCAGAAGCGCATCTCAACCGCTTCCACCGTCGCCGGCGGTGTTCTTCCGACGACGATGGCCAGTGGCGGAGGAAGGAGACCACCACCACGTGGTAGACAGATCCAGAAGACGTTCAATAACGTCAAGATGACTATCCTATGTGGCTTCGTCACCATTCTCGTCCTACGTGGCACTATGGGCGTTAACCTCGTTACCTCCGACGCTGACGCCGTTAACCAGACCCTAATCGGAGAATCTTCAGACACTACATGTGACAATCAGAAACCACAAAAAGATTAGATGCGTTTTTTATAGTCCGCATAACCCATCTAATGATTGCTTAATAACCGTATAATCCGTCAAATTTAACCATTCGCCTAATATGATCCATTTTTATAAAATTCAAATGGTTTAGAAGTGTTTAGCGCCTAATCCGCTTTTTTGAACACTGCAAATATACGTCATATAGCCATGGACATTCGGTTTGGTTGTATCTTGAATGTTTGTTGTCAGTGATGACGAGCTGATGCAGCGGTAGTGGTAGTAATGTGGGTAGAAATGCAGCCGCTGTGATCTCGTGGTGTCATCTGGGTAGAAATGCAGCTGTTGATCCATGAGTATCGCCTCGTTAAAACTGATCAAACCCCTAAGGAGGTTCATATTTCTTTTGAGTTATATTCAAAGCACAAGCTTCAAATCAGTGGCACTCAAAGAAATTTCCGAAGATAATCAATTAAAAACTGTTATACATTCATTTGTATCTTCATTCATATGTATCTTCGAAGATATACCAGACCGGAATCAACATCAATAGTCTGCAGCCAACGAGCCTCTGTTGCGAGGACATATAAATGCCTGAATGCCTAAAAAAAGTAAAAATTGCCTTGTCAGATTTATTCTGGCAAAAGCATGGATATCACAACAAAAGTTAGAAACCAACTTCCAAGCTTGGCATGTCTTTTAATGAGGCAGATATGTTCGATGTGCCATCTGACTCCACCAGCGCCAATATGGATTTCATGTACAGTCCCCAATCTGAGCTGAATCATGTGCAAGAATTGGAGAAAATGTTTAAGATTCCACCTATCGATGCCATTCTCAATGATGAACTTCTCCGGTCTTCAACACAAACATGGCTCCAGCATTTTCAGAAAGATCTTTTTTGTTTCCTTTCTTTCTTGGTTGTTGTTTTCGATCATAAACCCTAGACAACTCTGTTACACCGAACCTAATTTAAATACCATCATCACTCTCATCTCTTCTCTTCCACAAATCTCTAAAACTCTCTCATCTCTCTCTCTCTGTTTCATCAATGGCGACGAAGCTCATACTCAAGAAAACGACAAAACCAATCAATCGTCACCAACGCAACTACCTTCGTCGTCATCGGAAAACTCAGATCGGATGTACACCTTCACCGGCGGCAACAACCGTAATCGCCACCATCAACAAATCGATCTACAAATGTCACCGAACCTTTCTCTGCTTACTTTCCCGCCTCGATAATCGTAAAGGAACAAAAGGATTCAAAATCCTCAAAACTCGCCACGATTCCGATTCCGACTCCGTGATTTTTCAAAATCCGTATTCGTTGTTTCAAGATAGGTCTGGTAAATCATTCGACGAGACGAAGAAGACGATCGTGTTAGATCTAGACGAAACGCTTGTTCATTCATCGATGGAGAAACCAGATGTTCCGTACGATTTCGCCGTGAATCCCAGAATCGACGGTCAGATCTTAACCTTTTACGTGATAAAACGGCCAGGAGTTGACGATTTTTTGAAGAAGATCGGAGAAAATTACCAGGTCGTTGTTTTCACGGCGGGATTGAGAGAGTACGCTTCGTTAGTGCTCGATAAATTAGATCCAGAGCGGCGCGTGATCTCACGCAGTTTTTAAAGAGACGCGTGCAGTGAAATCGATGGAAGGTTAGTGAAAGATTTAGGGTTTGTTATGAGAGATTTAGTGAAAAATTATCGATATTGTTAATTTGTCTGTTTGATTATTCTCTGTGGCTGCATTTAAGTGCTAATGAAGATTTTACATTTGAATTATGGATAGAGTTGGTTTGGGCTTTTAATGGGCCCATTATTCATCTTTTACCAGTGTAGTTTTTGCATTGGACTTATGGATAAATCATAAATGTTTGTCCAAAGAGTGTTTTGTTCTTCTTTTTTTTGGGACAAAATTTTGAAAATATGCTTAACATATTAAGTTTCATAAATTGATTTTCAATTTTTAATTGCACATATTAAAATAAGAAGTTGCATTCCCTAATAACATACAGCAGTATTATGTTTTTTTTTCTATCGTGTCAAACATGTAAACAATAGGTTAACCCTTTCATGTTCTGTGTGATGTAATAATTTATTTAATACGATAAAAATGATTTTAACACTTATTAGTGAAATTTATCAATATAAAATAATATATATATATATGCTAAAGACATAAATAACGGAAAATAGCATTTTAAACTTTGAAAGTGTCTCTTACTAGTATTTTAAACCTCAAAAGTATTACACTAATATTTTAAACTTTCAAACTATTTTTACTAACACTTTAAACCTTGAAATTATCTTTTTTGTTTTTCCGCCACAAAATTTATTACAAATACTTACCAGAAAACTAACGGAATTTATGACGGTAATATGACAAAAATTTTGGACGGTAAAATAGTTCCATCATAGTTATATCAACGTACATATTTTCCAACAGATTTCTGATAGTTACTCAAAATATGTCAGAAATTGTTTCACGGATTATCGACAGAACTATTATGTAAAAAATCCGTCGAATTAAGATCTCTTAATAAATTCTGTCAAATTTTTGTAACTTTTTCTTGTAGTGACGAAATTTCGAAGGGATCTTAATTCGACGGATTTTCGACATAATAGTTCCGTCGGAAATCCGTCAAACAATTTCTGACGGATTTTCGAGTGATCGTCGAAAATCCGTTGGAAAATATGCACATTGATATAGTCATTTGATTTTTTAAAATTCTGACAAACATATTTTGTTAAAAATCCATCGGATTACCGTCATAAATGTTTTGGATTACTATCGAAAAAATTCTGTCAATTTTTTGGTAACGATTTTGTAATTAATTTTATGGCGGAGAAAACGTGAGAGGTAGTTTAGAAGTTTAAAGTGTTAGTAAAAATAGTTTGAAAGTTTAAAATGCTAGTATAATACATTTGAAATTTAAAGTGTTAACATATGCTACTTTCAAAGTTAAAAATGCTATTTTCCCAATAAATAACCATCTAAATCGCGATTTGTTGTCGGATATCTGATCAACAATGTTGTCGGAATCTAACTCTCTATGTATTATTTGTACCAAATGAGAAAATAAATGTTGTATAAATTCATTTTTATGTTAATTTCTTCATGTTTAAATTTTGACTTTTTCATTAATATTCACTTAATTCATCCAGTTAAAATATGATTATCATTAATAGCAATTTACTTCTGTTTTATATAATAAGAGATCAGATGTGATGTGACACTCTTATTAAAATATATCCAAATTTAAATAAGTACACTTAGAAAATCTAATTTCTAGTGTTGCCTTTTGGTTTCTTACATATTTTACAATATTAACACAATTTTATCTAATTTCTTCTTTTCTTTTCTTTTCTCTCTATCCCTGTTTTTAGAAAATCTTTAACTAGGATATGTTTTGTTAAAGTTTTTTTTTTCCTGTTTTGGCTTTTCATATTTTCTAAAATTTTAACATATGTTGAAATATTCATTTCCCTAATTAAATAATATTACATGTGGTCAAACTATTATGATGAGACTACTTAAAGACATATCCAAAAATCGCCTTTTTTATTTATTACTGAGCTGCATGAGCAAGCCACTATATATAACTGCAATCAGATTCTTTTCTATCATCTCTCTCCAACTTCCAAGCTTTTCAGTGTTAATATTTTATTTAACACAAAAAACTCTTCCAAGTTCTTTGATTTTTTGGCAAAATGGTCATAATTCATGTAAGAAGCCTCTAAAACAAAATAAACATATAACTATACAGACTTGACGAAGTTACTGCTTATATAACAAATTTATTAAAGCTTTGATTTGATTTTATTGTTTGCAGAAGGAGGAACTTCAATTCAAGGTTGGACCTATTGACGAAATGGCCAGATATGAAGCACTACGACACATCGCTCGTTGTAAAGGTACACACACCAACACAACCGATCGAATGGGTTATACATGCTATTTTTTTATGGATCTGCATCATTTTATATAGGCCTAGAACATATTTAGCTATTTATTTACTTTGGTAAATAACAAGAATCATAATGTATGTAATGTACATGGATATACGAATAAAAAACACGTTAAAATAGTACTATAGATTCAAAAATGGTCATGTTTTTTTTTTTTTTTTTTTTGATAAACCGCCGGAGATAATAGATCGTGAATCCGTGTTCTTATATTATATGGTTAAAATAAAAGATTATATAATAAATCATATGTTAACATACAAAACATATATGAATATTTCTAACAAATCCTAAAATTCGAAACTGACAATTCCAATCCCAAAGAAGAAGAAGAAAGAAAGGGAATCATTTTGAAGAAAAAGTTTTTTTTTATATATTTCTCGGCGGATTTCTTCTTCTCAAATGTCTCCTATTCGTATATTGTATTAGTGTAGTAGGAATGATCTCTACATAAATAAATATGTGTTCCATAATGTTTAAATCACATGAATAAATATGTTTATATCCATTTGTAAAACTCACTTTCATTTCTTTAATGTCTACTAATTTTTTGACATGGACTGCAGATACTTATATGATTTTTTTCTTTTTGTTTTGTTTTAGGAGTTTCTTTTGTAGATTTTGATGAGGATGATGTCACACTCATTGTGAAGGAGAAAAAACTCAATGAAGATAAAATCAAGAAGAAATTAGATAAGTTTCTGAATGAATATGAAAGTGGAGGAGGGTGTCTATCGTGTTTTAGTTGCTAATTAATATTTTTCTGGTGTTTATATATGTTTTCGTATTCTATTTAAAGTATTTGAATATTTGGTTCAAATAATAATTTTATACTAGTGTTTATTTATGTCTTCCTATTCTAATAAATGTTTCAATTTTGGTTCAACTATTACGATATGGTCATCTAAATTATACTTAGTCAATTCGTATGATATTCGATCTTGTTCAAAAATAAATTTTTTGATTTTTTTGTAGATGCATTTATTTGTTCTACGAGAATAGTGGAGAAAAGAATAGTAGTCTTTTGTATTTGTGAAAACAGCAAAATAGGATTGATTGGATATTCATTGATTTCTATCTAAAAGAAAGTAATACAGCAAAACAAAAATATATCTCTCCAACTGTGATACATCAGAACTTTTATGTTACAGAAGCTAACATCTCATTTAGAAGATAAAAATCAATAAAGCATATTAATACATATCACCTATCATTTTTAGCCTTGTACATGTCAACAACAAAGTGTAGTATTTCAACACATAGTCGCTTCCTAATTTTTTATAAAAACTTAATTTACGTTTCCGCTTCGATTTCATATATTCTAGAATTAGAGAGTATATCAATTATGGCATCTCTTTAACTTAGATTTTAAAGGGCTTAACCTCGTTTACTTAAGAGGAGGATGTGGTTCCCTTTTCCTCTTAATTGAAGTCTCAACCGAGTACTGATTTTCCATCGTCTTCACAATCCTTGGTTGTCTATGTTTTTTTTTTTTTTGAATATGTGTTAGAATTAAGACTTATCGATGTTAGGGTTTCTAACCTTTGTGCCACTACTTCTTTTTATGACCATGTATTATTTTGGTGCCATTGATGTATCATAAAGCAGTGGGACAAATTTGGTGCTTAAGATTTCATAATTCTGACAATGTCTACCTTAAAACTCCAATTATGGGGACAAACGGGACAACCCTCTCTTTTTGGAACCTCTTGTGGCGTGGCGGCTCGACCAAATTTGGTTTATGTCCCCCTCTATAGCCTTTTTTGGATTTGCTTACGGGTCATTCTATTCTCGATCAAATGTTTCTTCACCTTAATTTTTAGGTGTACTATCTTGTCAAAGTGGCTATATTCAAATAATTTTCCAGTTATGTTGTTAATTTTTAACGAATTCATACATTTCTATAGGGTTTTTTTTTTCTCATTTTCTTTTTACCATGGACTGGTGTAGAGTTTACGTGTTGTTTGGATCGAAACTAAAGCTTGAAGATGTTTTAAATCCTTCACGATTCAAACTCCGTTTTTGGTGAAATCATATAGACATATATCGGTGACACTACAAGAAAACATTGGGAATTCCAACTCTTAATAAATTCTGTCAAATTTTTGTAACTTTTTCTTGTAGTGACGAAATTTCGAAGGGATCTTAATTCGACGGATTTTCGACATAATAGTTCCGTCGGAAATCCGTCAAACAATTTCTGACGGATTTTCGAGTGATCGTCGAAAATCCGTTGGAAAATATGCACATTGATATAGTCATTTGATTTTTTAAAATTCTGACAAACATATTTTGTTAAAAATCCATCGGATTACCGTCATAAATGTTTTGGATTACTATCGAAAAAATTCTGTCAATTTTTTGGTAACGATTTTGTAATTAATTTTATGGCGGAGAAAACGTGAGAGGTAGTTTAGAAGTTTAAAGTGTTAGTAAAAATAGTTTGAAAGTTTAAAATGCTAGTATAATACATTTGAAATTTAAAGTGTTAACATATGCTACTTTCAAAGTTAAAAATGCTATTTTCCCAATAAATAACCATCTAAATCGTAGCCGATTTGTTGTCGGATATCTGATCAACAATGTTGTCGGAATCTAACTCTCTATGTATTATTTGTACCAAATGAGAAAATAAATGTTGTATAAATTCATTTTTATGTTAATTTCTTCATGTTTAAATTTTGACTTTTTCATTAATATTCACTTAATTCATCCAGTTAAAATATGATTATCATTAATAGCAATTTACTTCTGTTTTATATAATAAGAGATCAGATGTGATGTGACACTCTTATTAAAATATATCCAAATTTAAATAAGTACACTTAGAAAATCTAATTTCTAGTGTTGCCTTTTGGTTTCTTACATATTTTACAATATTAACACAATTTTATCTAATTTCTTCTTTTCTTTTCTTTTCTCTCTATCCCTGTTTTTAGAAAATCTTTAACTAGGATATGTTTTGTTAAAGTTTTTTTTTCCTGTTTTGGCTTTTCATATTTTCTAAAATTTTAACATATGTTGAAATATTCATTTCCCTAATTAAATAATATTACATGTGGTCAAACTATTATGATGAGACTACTTAAAGACATATCCAAAAATCGCCTTTTTTATTTATTACTGAGCTGCATGAGCAAGCCACTATATATAACTGCAATCAGATTCTTTTCTATCATCTCTCTCCAACTTCCAAGCTTTTCAGTGTTAATATTTTATTTAACACAAAAAACTCTTCCAAGTTCTTTGATTTTTTTGGCAAAATGGTCATAATTCATGTAAGAAGCCTCTAAAACAAAATAAACATATAACTATACAGACTTGACGAAGTTACTGCTTATATAACAAATTTATTAAAGCTTTGATTTGATTTTATTGTTTGCAGAAGGAGGAACTTCAATTCAAGGTTGGACCTATTGACGAAATGGCCAGATATGAAGCACTACGACACATCGCTCGTTGTAAAGGTACACACACCAACACAACCGATCGAATGGGTTATACATGCTATTTTTTTATGGATCTGCATCATTTTATATAGGCCTAGAACATATTTAGCTATTTATTTACTTTGGTAAATAACAAGAATCATAATGTATGTAATGTACATGGATATACGAATAAAAAACACGTTAAAATAGTACTATAGATTCAAAAATGGTCATGTTTTTTTTTTTTTTTTTTTTGATAAACCGCCGGAGATAATAGATCGTGAATCCGTGTTCTTATATTATATGGTTAAAATAAAAGATTATATAATAAATCATATGTTAACATACAAAACATATATGAATATTTCTAACAAATCCTAAAATTCGAAACTGACAATTCCAATCCCAAAGAAGAAGAAGAAAGAAAGGGAATCATTTTGAAGAAAAAGTTTTTTTTTATATATATTTCTCGGCGGATTTCTTCTTCTCAAATGTCTCCTATTCGTATATTGTATTAGTGTAGTAGGAATGATCTCTACATAAATAAATATGTGTTCCATAATGTTTAAATCACATGAATAAATATGTTTATATCCATTTGTAAAACTCACTTTCATTTCTTTAATGTCTACTAATTTTTTGACATGGACTGCAGATACTTATATGATTTTTTTCTTTTTGTTTTGTTTTAGGAGTTTCTTTTGTAGATTTTGATGAGGATGATGTCACACTCATTGTGAAGGGAGAAAAACTCAATGAAGATAAAATCAAGAAGAAATTAGATAAGTTTCTGAATGAATATGAAAGTGGAGGAGGGTGTCTATCGTGTTTTAGTTGCTAATTAATATTTTTCTGGTGTTTATATATGTTTTCGTATTCTATTTAAAGTATTTGAATATTTGGTTCAAATAATAATTTTATACTAGTGTTTATTTATGTCTTCCTATTCTAATAAATGTTTCAATTTTGGTTCAACTATTACGATATGGTCATCTAAATTATACTTAGTCAATTCGTATGATATTCGATCTTGTTCAAAAATAAATTTTTTGATTTTTTGTAGATGCATTTATTTGTTCTACGAGAATAGTGGAGAAAAGAATAGTAGTCTTTTGTATTTGTGAAAACAGCAAAATAGGATTGATTGGATATTCATTGATTTCTATCTAAAGAAAGTAATACAGCAAAACAAAAATATATCTCTCCAACTGTGATACATCAGAACTTTTATGTTACAGAAGCTAACATCTCATTTAGAAGATAAAAATCAATAAAGCATATTAATACATATCACCTATCATTTTTAGCCTTGTACATGTCAACAACAAAGTGTAGTATTTCAACACATAGTCGCTTCCTAATTTTTTATAAAAACTTAATTTACGTTTCCGCTTCCGATTTCATATATTCTAGAATTAGAGAGTATATCAATTATGGCATCTCTTTAACTTAGATTTTAAAGGGCTTAACCTCGTTTACTTAAGAGGAGGATGTGGTTCCCTTTTCCTCTTAATTGAAGTCTCAACCGAGTACTGATTTTCCATCGTCTTCACAATCCTTGGTTGTCTATGTTTTTTTTTTTTTTGAATATGTGTTAGAATTAAGACTTATCGATGTTAGGGTTTCTAACCTTTGTGCCACTACTTCTTTTTATGACCATGTATTATTTTGGTGCCATTGATGTATCATAAAGCAGTGGGACAAATTTGGTGCTTAAGATTTCATAATTCTGACAATGTCTACCTTAAAACTCCAATTATGGGGACAAACGGGACAACCCTCTCTTTTTGGAACCTCTTGTGGCGTGGCGGCTCGACCAAATTTGGTTTATGTCCCCCTCTATAGCCTTTTTTGGATTTGCTTACGGGTCATTCTATTCTCGATCAAATGTTTCTTCACCTTAATTTTTAGGTGTACTATCTTGTCAAAGTGGCTATATTCAAATAATTTCCCAGTTATGTTGTTAATTTTTAACGAATTCATACATTTCTATAGGGTTTTTTTTTTCTCATTTTCTTTTTACCATGGACTGGTGTAGAGTTTACGTGTTGTTTGGATCGAAACTAAAGCTTGAAGATGTTTTAAATCCTTCACGATTCAAACTCCGTTTTTGGTGAAATCATATAGACATATATCGGTGACACTACAAGAAAACATTGGGAATTCCAACTCCACCCATGAAGCTTTGGAGGATTTAAGGAAGCAATATAGCAATAGCCGGCACCACCCATAAAGACAAACCACCAACTCCTAAATGGGAAATTATGCATGTAGATCAACATTACTTAACCCTTAATATGTTTTTTTTTTCTGTATGAGTATTGAATCATATATATACTTTCTTAAATGATTTAATTCTTATCAAATAACTACCTAAACTATAAGAAAGAGAAGAAGAAAAAAGTTATCTAAAACTTTGTAGAACGTAAATCTCACACGAATTATGATATAGCTTAAAAGGAAACTATCCGAGCTTTGCAAAGACTTTTTGTAAATTGCGAAAATAAAATTTACAATTTTCATGTGAAAATAATTTTTTTTTTGGATAAAGAAAATAATTTTTTTAAAATAATTTTTTTTAAAGTGTGAAAAGAAGATCCAACGCATTTTCTCAAGTGTTGTTATCTAAAATTCTGACTATCATTTCTTAACTTGATCCATAATCACACAATTCACAACTCACAAGTCAAAACTCAAAATACAAACAACAAAAGAAAAACCAAAAAAGGACAAACAACATTTATTATTTTTCAAAGTATGTTTTCATTTAATTATTGTTAGTCAACAAAAGTATATAAAAAAAGAGCTGATAATAATTAAACCACCAAACCCGTCTGTTGTTAACTTGTTATTGCCATTCTCATACGCGCTTCAATCTCAAACCTTTGGCAAAAAATCCAAATCAATCCTCAAATTTCGAAATTTTTCTTTTGCTTTACGTTCTCTCTATTCTTATTTCTCTGAAATTTTGTTCCTTTAATCAATCAATCAAAGAAAGATTTGAAGATTTTCCCAATCTGCTTCCTTCGAGATCGGGTCAAATCTTCTCCAGTTCATCTTGGTACGTTTTGATAATTCCAAATTATAAACATCAAACGAACAATAAATATCTAATCATTTGATGTTAGAATCTGATTGATTTGTCTGATTTGGAATCATTTGGTTGGTGATGCAAAAAGGGTTTGGTTTATCCACTAAAGTTTGCAACTTTTTAGATTTTGGCTTAAGGGTTCTTTGTAGATTCATTTGGTGTGTTTAATTTCGAAGCTTGTGTGGGAAAGTATTGATTTTGATTGTAAATTATGTTTTTTTTTCCTCTCTTAAATCTTGAGAAATTGATTCGTAGATTTATCAAATTGTGATCCAAACACTTGATTTTGTTTTTGTCGAATGTTAAACTGGAATTGTTGAGTTCAAATTTTAATGCTTTCAATGATTCAATCTATTAGTTATCTGATTCTTATCAATGAGTCTTTAGTTGAATCAAGGGATTGGGATTTTCTCTGGTTTTGTTTCAGGTTTTGGTTTCAACCTCCTTGGTTAAGGAAATGGATGAAAACAATGCAGCTTCAAGCTCACTTCCACCTTTCCTTACTAAAACATATGAAATGGTTGATGATTCTTCTTCTGATTCCATCGTTTCTTGGAGCGATAACAATAAAAGTTTCATAGTCAAGAACCCGGCAGAGTTTTCTAGAGATCTTCTTCCGAGATTCTTCAAGCACAAGAATTTCTCAAGTTTCATCCGTCAGCTTAATACATATGTAAAGTTTTTGTTTTTTGGGAGTAGGTGTTTGCTGCATTGCTTTGGTTAACCCTTTCGTGTTTTTGTGTTTTTGTGTTTTGGTAGGGTTTTAGAAAAATCGATCCTGAGAAATGGGAATTCTCAAATGATGACTTTGTTAGAGGTCAGCCTCATCTTATGAAGAACATTCATAGGCGAAAACCGGTACATAGCCACTCGTTACAGAATCTACAAGCGCAAAACCCGTTGACGGAATCAGAAAGACAAAGCATGAAGGATCAGATTGAAAGATTGAGAAAGGAGAAAGAAGGACTTCTCTTGGAGTTACAGAACCAAGAGCAAGAAAGAAAAGGTTTTGAGCTGCAAGTAACAACGTTGAAAGATCGGTTACAACATATGGAAAAACATCAGAAATCAATAGTGGCATTCGTTTCACAGGTTTTAGAAAAACCAGGACTTTCTCTAAACATCGAAATCCACGAGAGAAGAAAACGAAGATTACTAGAGAGTAGTTCTCTTCACGTAGAGCAAGTCGAAAAGTTAGAATCTTCTTTAACGTTTTGGGAGAGTCTTGTATCAGAATCATGCGAAAAGAGCGGTGTACAATCATCAAGCATGGATCTTGATGCAGCTGAGTCAAGTCTAAGTATTGGTGATAGAAGACCCAAATCATCAAAGATTGATATGAACATAGAGCCTCCTGTTACCGCGGCTGCTGCTGCTCCAAAAACTGGAGTTAACGATGACTTTTGGGAACAGTGTTTGACAGAGAATCCAGGATCAACCGAACAACAAGAAGTTCAGTCAGAAAGACGAGATGTTGAAGCAAGAAATGGCGATAATGATAACGGTAATAAGATTGGAAATCAAAGAACGTTTTGGTGGAATTCAAGGAATGTAAATAACATTACAGAGAAAACTAGAGGTTATTTTATGTAAAATAGATTTATTCTTACTCTTGAGATTATTGTATTTACGTTCATTATTACTCTGTTTATGTAATATATTGTTTTGAGACAGTAGTGTCATAGATGCATTATTCTGAATTGATCAGTTATAATTTACAGAGCTGATTTTGTTTGTAACACATGATGAACAAAGAGTGACAGAGAACAGTTTAAGGGAAAAAAATCAAAAAGCTCCGTTGCCGGGAATCGAACCCGGGTCTCCTGGGTGAAAGCCAGATATCCTAACCGCTGGACGACAACGGATTTGATGTTCACCTTAAATTTAATAAGGATATAATTTTCTGTTTGTTGACAATTAACAAAACAAACCACCAAGAGATCAAATATGACCGTTAGATGATAAAATCGCATTATTATGCAAAATGCTAATTAGCAATGGGTCCCATTTATATAACCGTCTCTCAAGGGTTTATTCTTCACTTTATTTCTCTGCGATTGTTGCCAAAAAAAAATATATATCTGAGACTAATAGCCGGCGATTTCAAGCTTTCTTCTCTGCAATTACGCCGGCGATTCCATTGAAATCACTGTAAATTTATCGATTCTTCACTTTCATCTTGATTTTGTTTACAATTTCGTTTCGCTTTTTTGTTTGTGAAATCGTTGATTTATCTTTCTTTTGGGTTAGTTATTTTCATTATCGTTCTTTAGGGGTTTCAAAATTACACTATCGCGTTTCAGTTCTTTCACTCAATTTGGTTTTTCTTCGTCGATTTAACTTGTTAGGGTTTCGTTACTTATATAAAATTATCTTTCTCTTGGGTTAGTAATTTTCGTAATCGTTCTTCAGGGGTTTCAAAATTACATAACCGATTTTCTTCATCGCATTAACTTGTTAGGGTTTCAGATTTATGTTTGTTTGTTGTTATTAACTTGTTAGGGTTTCATAACTAATGGAAGATTTATAGAATCGTGTTGTTTCTTTAAAGTTATGTCTCTCGCTGTTGTTTGGGAAATTTGAAGATACATATCGCTTGAGCAATTGCATCTGTTTTCTGGTGAATATTAAGAATTAATCGCTTTTGTTCTTGTTTGTGCAGCCTATTGTGTTGATTCTGCTAGAAGACAGACTCGTTAAGGCTGCAACTGCTCAAGCCAACAACTTGAATAAAGAATATAGGTACAGACTTTTTTATTGCTATTGAACTTGTTTGGATTATCCATTTGACCTCTTGAGGCTCTAAAGGTCGAAACTGATAAAGCACATGCAATATTGCAGATAAGATTATGTAATAAAAGGATCACCCTGATGAGATTAGCAAGTTTGCTAAGGTGTCTGAAGTTAAAGGTGTAATGATGGGACACATTGAGAAGGTTCGAGTCTGACCTTTTTTCTTGTTGCTATAATTCTGAGTAAGGTTACTCAAAGATTGTGTTTTTTTAACAATCTTCTTTGGTCGAACTTGTATAGGAAGACAGAAAGCATTCTTCTCATTGATCACAATTTTTCTCAAGAGGACCATTCTACATTATCTCTTCAGGTAAATATCTCTAAACTGTGGTTTGTATTGTGTGTTCAAAACCCAAAAGATCAAACATACGCATTATTATGAGCTATATAATTACAGAATTCTAATGAGAGTTGCCTAGATTGATAAATCTGAAACCAACGTGGCTTAAATCTCTAAATGGGGCATGGGAATTGTAAAGCCCCTAAATCTCTAAAGTTTTAAAGCCAATGGCTTAAATCTCTAAAGGGGCAATGAAAATTATAAGAGCCCCTAAATCTCTAAAGTTACAAAGCCAATGGCTTAAATCTCTAAAGGGGCAATGAGAATTAGAATAGCCTCCAAATCTCTAAAGTTACAAAGCCAATGGCTTAAATCTCTAAAGGGGCAATGAGAAATAGAATAGCCCCTAAATCTCTAAAGTTACAAAGCCAATGGCTTAAATCTATAAAGGGGCAATGAGAATTAGAATAGTCCCTAAATCTCTAAAGTTACAAAGCCAATGGCTTAAATCTCTAAAGGGGAAATGAGAAATAGAATAGCCATAAATCTCTAAAGTTCCAAAGCCAATGGCTTAAATCTCTAAAGGGGCAATGAGAAATAGAATAGCCCAAGCCAATGGCTTAAATCTCTAAGGGGGCAATGAGGAATAGAATAGCCCCTAAATCTCTAAAGTTACAAAGCCAATGGCTTAAATCTCTAAAGGGGAAATGAGAAATAGAATAGCCCCTAAATCTCTAAAGTTACAAAGCCAATGGCTTAAATCTATAAAGGGGCAATGAGAATTAGAATAGTCCCTAAATCTCTATAGTTACAAAGCCAATGGCTTAAATCTCTAAAGGGGCAATGAGAAATAGAATAGCCATAAATCTCTAAAGTTCCAAAGCCAAATGCTTAAATCTCTAAAGGGGCAATGAGAAATAGAATAGCCCAAGCCAATGGCTTAAATCTCTAAGGGGGCAATGAGGAATAGAATAGCCCCTAAATCTCTAAAGTTACAAAGCCAATGGCTTAAATCTCTAAAGGGGCAATGAGAAATAGAATAGCCCCTAAATCTCTAAAGTTACAAAGCCAATGGCTTAAATCTATAAAGGGGCAATGAGAATTAGAATAGTCCCTAAATCTCTATAGTTACAAAGCCAATGGCTTAAATCTCTAAAGGGGCAATGAGAAATAGAATAGCCATAAATCTCTAAAGTTCCAAAGCCAAATGCTTAAATCTCTAAAGGGGCAATGAGAAATAGAATAGCCCAAGCCAATGGCTTAAATCTCTAAGGGGGCAATGAGGAATAGAATAGCCCCTAAATCTCTAAAGTTACAAAGCCAATGGCTTAAATCTCTAAAGGGGCAATGAGAAATAGAAAACCCCCGAAATCTCTAAAGTTACAAAGCCAATGGCTTAAATCTATAAAGGGGCAATGAGAATTAGAATAGTCCCTAAATCTCTAAAGTTACAAAGCCAATGGCTTAAATCTCTAAAGGGGCAATGAGAATAAAATAGCCCCTAAATCTCTAAAGTTACAAAGCCAATGACTTAAATCTCTAAAGGGACAATGAGAATTAGAATAGCCCATAAATCTCTAAAGTTACAAAGCCAATGGCTCAAATCTCTAAGGGGGCAATAAGAATTAGAATAGCCTATAAATCTCTAAAGTTACAAAGCCAATGGCTTAAATCTCTAAAGGGGCAATGAAAATTAGAATAGCCCCTAAATCTCTAAAGTTAGAAAAGAGTATTAAAACAGTTCGATCTGAGTTTTCTAATAATAATATAAAGGGGAAACTGGAAAGATAAAACCCCTAAAGATATGTGCGATTTTACAAGTGAACTGAAGCAGTCTTTTTATTTCTGCAGATATGTGCATGAAAATTCCGAGAAGATTTCAAAAGTATGTGTTTCTCTTTACTTTGTTTTTAAATAGCTTATATTTTATAGACTTAAAATATGGCAAAAAGTGAAGATTTTTGCAGATATACAAACCACCAGGTACAACGGGATCTTTTGTTAGAGTGAGATAATCTTTTGAAAAATGGACTCTACATAGCCTTCAGGTATGTAAACGGTTTTTAGATATAAATTTCATCATTATAATAACTTGCTTTCTTGGTGATATTTAGAAACAGTGTGATGAAAAGCATGAAAGTAGTGTAGGGTAAGATATGTTCTTCTTCTATGTTTGTATTTGATTGCTTGATATTGTTACTCATGTTAGAAATCTTCATATTAATGGATTCTGAAATTGATAAGCCTTTACTTTGAATACAGTTCTAAAGTGATCAACTGGAATTGATTTGGCAATCACTCTTCTTAGTGATTGGATCTATGAACCTACAGCCTTACAGGTAAGAGAGGTGAGTGATGTTTTCAACAAATACATAACGTAAATTTTTATTTCTTCTTGCAGCTGTTTGAAAATATGTACACATTCTTGGAAACTTTGAGAAAATTATTTTTAGGTGAGGCCAGTGCTTCGATTATATTGGTTGTTTTATGGTCTTTACTTTAATAAACCTACAACTTATCTATTTTATGGCATTATTTATCTTTTGAGATCTATGCCTGTGTTTTGATTGTTGCATAAGTTTATGAGTTGAATCTTTTGGTTGTTGTATACGCCTATGTGATGGCTGGTGCATGGTCTATGATTTGAATCCATGACTTGAATTCTTTGGTTGTTGAGTGGTATTTTTTTTTTAAGTTATAGCTTGAATCTTTTGTTTGCTCTTTGGTCTATGCTTTGAAGCAATGGCTTGAATATTATGGTTGTTGTGTGGTTTTTGCTTACTTGAATATGTATGCTGTGTGGTCTAATTCTAACTTGAATTCGTTGGTTGCTTGTGTGATTTATGTTTCTAAATTATGGTTTAAATCTTTTGATTGTTGTGTGGTAAATGTTTAAAGTTGTGTGTCTCTATGAATCTGTTTTTTTTTTGTTTGTTGTGTGGTTTAATGCTAACTTGAACATATTGGTTGTTTACATAGCCTATGATTTTTATAATCCGATGGCGTGAATCTATTGGTTGTTGTGTGGTATATGTTTTTGATTGACCGCTGCTTGATTTTATGTGTTACTTGTTCTTATATGGTTTGATAGATTTATATCAATTGGTTTGGTTGATTCAAAAACTATTCCATTACCTTCAGATTTTTTTCGCTCGTTCCATTTCTTCCGTTGAACGATCATATGTGGCTTCAAGCTTGCGATTATAGTTTATCATCTTTTCAGACGAGTTTTCAGAATTTGTTTCTTTCTTTTTTGTTTGTTTGACCTTTAAATCTCTCTAATCCTTTGTTCTTGTTTTCTTCGTTGTTGTTAATACTTCTCGTCTATTTATAGACAGAAATAGCTAAAACACATTAAGTTATGTGTTTCCTATGTTAATTTGGTTCTTTCACAAAAGCCTTTGAGATAGTTGCTTTTCTATGTGCTCTTTTGATTAAAACCACAACTTTTTCGATTGGGAAACTCTTGCACATAAGGTAAATTTTTATTTCTTCATGCAGCTGCTTGAAAAGGTGTATAAATTCATGGAAACTAAAAAAATTCGAGCACTTCTCTTTGACATGTAAGTGCTTCTATGTTATGAATAAAATGCAGGGTATAAAGTAAAGAAATCAATTAACTTACAATAAGATCAGAACATAAATCTGATAATAGAGTTGCATTAAATGCAGTACTCTGATCAGGTAAGTAAACACGATTTATAGAAGAGTCTTGATTATCAATTAAAAATATATCTCTTACTTGTTTAGTAATAATATTATGAACAATTAGATGTTAGAATATCATATTTAGATGAATTCTATAAATGTGAGAATATCATTTTTAGGTAGGCTTATGCAATGAGTTTATTGGTTGGTTTATGGTTTGTATTTTAAACCTACAGTTTCTCCGTTTCCTGGAGCATGGTTTATGCTTTGACGTCATCACTTGAACATTCTGGTTGCTGCATAATTCTATGTGCTTCGATTTAAACTTTTTTACTTGAATATATTGTTTGGAGATTGAATATATTGGTGGGTGAATGGTATATGATTTGGTCTATGCTTTGAAGTCATATATGGCTTACTTGAATATTGTGTGTTTGTGTGGTCTATCCTTTGAATATGTTGGTTGTTGTATGATCTTTGCTTACTTGAATATGTTAGTTTCTTGTGTGGTCTAATGCTAATTTGAAATATGTTGATGCTTGAGTGATCTATGATTTGAACCTATGGCTTGAATATAATTGGTTCACTGGTTGTATGTGCTCTATACTTTGATTGAACATAATATCGCTTGGTTAATTGGTTGATTCAAAAGCAATGACATTAGTAACCAATGACTTGAATTTTTAGTGAATTCTGAAAAGAGATGGTTACTGAATATTGATTGTCCTTTGAATTATCTAGCTTGCTTAGTAGTTAGTAGTGGTTTGATGTGAAATTCTATATATAACAAGAAGTTAGAACAAATCTTTAATGCTCAGTTAAATCTTCTTTGGAACATTTACAAAGAAGACTATTCAAGTTAAAATGCCTAAAAAAAAAAAAATTACAAACACTTTTTTATAAAAAAATTTAATTTATTTAATACAGAACTTTTAAAAAAAATCCATATTTAGACTATAGTAACTTGATTTTAGCAAAGTTAATTATAATTATTTTTATCAAATTAAAATTAAAAAAAAAAAACTCAAATAAACCCTAAACTCCCTAAACTAACACCAGAGACTGTCGTTGATTTTCCTATGGTTTTCAAACATCACTAGGGGTTATCCCATTTATAAATTTAGTTATGTTTAGTAAGTTCGTAGTTATTATCATTTTTCTCTAATATTAATTGATTTTATGGTTTTGTTTTGATTTGTAAAACTACATTATATTACTGCATACAATATTTAAGTACATTTGACACCTCTGCTCCCACATCTGCTCTGTAAACCATATGATTTACAGAAATTAACAAAAAAACATATACTTCACTAACTACTTTGTATTGTTTCCTACTTTCCTTGTGTGGTAACCATATGATTTTATAAAAATTGCTTCTATAACTCGATTAGTTAGTGAAGTATATATTTTTTTTTATTGATCAACGATTTTTAAAGAACATTTTTCTTAGGACTGGGGAAAAAAAAGATTAGGAAAAATGGTTAAACTAAAATAATTATGGATTTTGTTCTTTAAAAATCGTTGATCAATAAAATTTAAATTGGTATAATAAATTCATTTAGTGTTATATTAGTCACTGTAACATTATAAAACAATTACATTACAGTGTTTAGCAAAATTATATAACTTCTTGTGTGTCTTTCTAAAACATTTACATATATGTAAAAATAGCATTCTTATAGTCTGAATGTTCAGGTAACATTTATTCTCCGCGAATTGAATCACTTAAACTATGTCAAAGACTTACCGACATAGAGATGTATTGTATCAATGGAGCTAGATCCTCTAGATTTCAAGTCCTTAAGGTATTTAGCTAGCTGAGAAGATAAAAGAAATTTTATTCTACTAGTCAGCTACAATGATTATACTAAAAATCTGAATGTGATTAAAAAACTATATAAGAGGAGATCTCGTTGATAGACATTTCCCACACGAGACAAACTTCAACAATGAATGTAATCTTAACCTTCTCGTTCTCACCTTCAATTGCGACACCTGCAAGTTCAAAGTTTCAAATTTCAATTAGAAATAGTTTCTATATCGAATAAATCAAATAAAGGTTTGTTCATGATTTTTGCATAAAGACCAAAGTTTCTATATCGAATAAATGAAACTTATAACCGAATAAACAAAATGAGCCAAAAGTTTAACAAAATAAAGTCATTTTGAATTCATATATACAAAAATACATTTAAATATACTGACAATAGATAGTAATTATATTAAAATTAATTAGTTGTTTTTATTAATAGTGTTTTATCCAAATTCAAACTCAACCGGAACCAAACCAAAATATTTCAAACATGAACTGAAAAATTGAATGTTTTTACCTTACGACGTGTGCTTCTCGACGCTTTCCAACATATCAAGCTTCTTGATCTTGGTTCAAGTCTCCTGTGAAAATTAACGACTTATCAATCAAAAACGTTTAAACAAAATAAAACAAATTGAAAGAACAAGTTTTGGTTAATAATTCTTACAAATTCTCTTGTTCAAGCTTATCTGTAATCAACACATCTTTGTGTTTCGACCAACCATTTCCTTCAGCTTGGTTAAAAATCACTTGAGCCAACGAAACTTTCCCTTTCACAATGCTCTGGTTCCTGTTTTGGCTCGCTTCCAAGTGTTTCCTTCTAGCTCGAGTCACTGGAGATTCAGATTCAGCCACTTCAATGATCTCACGGAATCTCTCACCATTGCTTAAACCTTGTAAAGACGATGAACCAACGTTTTTCTTTGACTCTGTTCTCATCTCTAACGTAACTGGAGAACCAAGAACCGCCTCAAACGCTCTCAAAATGTAATCTTTGAAATTCTCAGCCGTTGATTTCGCTATTGGAGACTTAAACTGTAACTGAACCATAGGAGCTGCGAAAACTAACAAGTTAAAATCATCGGAATAAACGGTTTTTTTTTTCCGATATGATCAATGCTATGTATATGTATTTACCTGAACCAATACTAATCGAAAAGATCTTTCCTTCTTTATAAAGAAACTCTCTTAAACCGTTAACTCGAACTTTCTCCATAACCGCTAACCAAATATCTTCAACCGAAGGTCGGTTTACGTAATTGTTTGAAGGATCTTTATTCACTAATGGAGAATGGTTAAAGCTAGCATTAGCGGAAGAACTTGACTGAAGCAAGTACTGTTGATCAGGAGCTAGCTGAAGCAATGCAGCAGTGAGCCAAGTTAGTTTATCGTTAGATACTCTCAACTGTTTTTCTGATTCGGATAACGTGTTTAAAGCTTTTTTCAGCTTCTCCATGTCTTGTTTAGACACTGCAAACGATGGAAAAAATTGTAGTTACAAAACTTTTCATTTAGGATGAGGAAATGTTTGAAACTTACATGGTTGGCGCCGAAAAAACTTTCTTTTACATTGATCTTTAGTGAAATCATAACTTCCCGCGAGAATATCAGTTATGACAGTTGCAAGCTGTGACATCAAAGCTAATGGTTCTAGGCCAGTTTCCATTATTATTCTTACGTTCTTTACTGTGTTTACAGTATCAGCAGATAAGGCTAGATCAAGAAGATCAACTAATTTCTCATCAGAGATTAATCCAACCTGAAAGAAAACATAATTAGGAAAGTCTCAATGAGTAATAATTATAGAAAAAAGTTTTGATTTTTACCATTTCTTGAACTAAAGGAACAGAGATTCTTGTTCCAAGCAAACTAAGTTGTTCTAGAGTCATTTCAGCGTCTCTTAAAGAACCATCTGATCTCGAAGCAACAAGTTTCAACGCATCTTTATCGATATCGATCTTTTCCTTCGATGCAATCTTTTGCAAAGAATCGATGATATCTACGTCTTTGAGCTTAGGGAGGAAGAATTTCTGGCACCTTGAAACTATAATGTGAGGCAAAACATCAAGACTCGAACATACAAGAATGAAAACCACACGACGAGGTGCTCGATCCACGGTTTTCGAAAGCATATTCCAAAAATTCGCTGACATAGTATCACAATCATTGAATATAGTGACTAGGTGCTGCTTTTGCTGCTGACGCATTTCTTGAAAGTCGAAACTTTTAACATGACCTAATTCTCGAATGTACCGGTTCTTACCATTATCATAAGCAACACATGAAGTGCATACACCGCAAGGCTTTGATTGTTCTGTAGAATGACAATTCAAAGCTCTTGCGAAAATCCATGCACACGAAGTTTTCCCGGTTCCATTTGGACCGTGGAATACATAAAGAAGTCCCACTCTTCGTTTCACAACAGCATTAGACAAAGCTTGTACCACAAGATTCTGTCCCACAAGATCATGGAATGTTCTTGGAGCATACTTCTGAGTAAAACTTTGATGCCGCCGAGCATTTCTACGGCTACATTTCTCACCAAAGTCTGAATCTTTATCATTCTTGAGCAAGTTATCTGCAGAAATACCTAATTCCCCTGAGTAATCATGCACCCATTCTTCATTTTCCGCGCTATCAACTAAAAGAGGTAACGCCTCGCGATCAGAAGAGCTTGAATCAGACAGCATTCGCATATCGGTTTCGCCTTTCCTTCCCTTTGAATCAGACATTCCACAAGATAAACTTCGACCAGCGATATCGAGAAAACTTTTGCCTCTATGATGAATTCTTGACCAATTAAACGGTATTCCACAACCGTTTCTTGGAACAGCTCTACTCATATCTTCTTCCTCACCTCTAGGCACTGAGTTAGAAGCAATAGACATATCACTCTCATTACCAACATTATCTCGAACATTAACCGCTCTTCCAGCTCTCTTAAACTTTCGTCTTTTACGCACATTACCACGAGCTCGAACATTACAAGAAACCAAATCATCACTATCACCACCAACCTCATTTAACTGATCAGACAAAGTCTTGAAAATAGCCTCATCATTAACCTTACTAACCCTATCTTTCGATACCGAAGCAACACTATAAACCTCATTCAAATCTTCAACTCTATAACTCTTCCTACTCGACCTATCAAGCTTTTCATCAGGAGTAACTTTAGATGTTCCAAAATTCACAATCGGTGAAGAGTTAGATAACCTAAGACTAGATCTTCTTCTTCTTCTTCCTTCCTCCTTATGATCTTCTTTCAAATTCAAACTCGCTGATGGATCTTTAAGTGATCTTGATCTTTGAAGAACAATGAGATCTCTCATAAGAAGAGACCGGTCAGTTAAAACCGGACTCTGTTTGTTGTTGTTGATGTGCATATGATTCTTCAAGTGAATACAGTTGGTTAAGTGAATATGGTCACGAAGATGCTCACCGATGTCTCTATTTGAATCTTTTAGAATCCGAGCAGAAGCAACCTTAGCCATGATCAGAGCTCAGAAGAAGTGTTCTGCTTTCTTCCACAGATTCTATAGAAGAACCTAATCGAGCTGTATCTCATTTTCTTGTGAGAAATCTTAAAACTTTCCAAATCTGAAACTGATTTTACTGAATTTGGTAATATCAAGATTCACTAAACTTGCTTCAAACCGAAAATTACAGCTTCTGAGAAGGTAATCATCAAAAACTCACAAAATTCAAAGTGAAGATTAAACTGGAAAAATTCAAGGACCCATTTGAACAAAAAGTAAACTTTTTAGCAAAAAATGTAAACTTTTCGAGCTACTAGCTTCTTCTAGTAGTCCACAAAACCACTTGTAATATCAAAAAACAAACCCAGAATGCTAAGTTTCTCAAAGGCTCTGTTTCTTTGGTATGAAAGATTCAAACTTTTCTATAGAGAACAAAAAAGTGAAAACTCAAAGGTCCGTTTCAAAGTAGATGGAGAGAATGTGAATAAAAGGAAAAACGAGAACGACACCGTTTGTGAAAGTAGTCACAGATGTCTCTCCTCTTTTTTACTAAGTACCAAACTTTCACATGAAGAACCTGAGAGAGTTTCTCTGGAAAAAGCTATTGTTTTTTGGCAGGAAAAAGCAAGATAAACGTCGTTTTCAAAGAGAGGGAGAGAGAGAGAGTGGGGAATCTTGAGAAAGAGAGAAAAATGGGTTTTTGAGATCTGTAAAAATGTTTAGAGACACAAACATAGAGGAAACAGAGCACATTGCCAATAAAGCGGTTTGTCCGTTTCCGGGAAGTGAACAATTATTTAATTATAAAATAAAATTGGTTGAATACTCATTTAAAAAAAAAAATGTTTGGGTTTCAAAAAAAAATTGGAAGACCAAAGGATCTGAAGAAAACAAAGTAACAACAATATAGAAATATAAAACTCAGTACTATGTGATAATGATGGTACGATGGTTAATGACACTGTCACGTGAGCACATTTAGTGATGATGATTAGCTTAATGACTCCTTGTGGTCTTTTTAAGATAATCCACTTAAATCTCTTTTTCTAATAAGGACAGTTATCATCTTTTTTGGAACCCAAATAATCAAAGATACTCATTAACCTCATAAATCAATTGCTAAAACATAAGAAAAGTAATCAATTAATTGTAATCCAATCATTTCCTTTAAACGATCAAGGTTGAGATCAATCTGGCCTTTGACATTAATATAAATACGAAATCAATTTAATTGTACTGATAACACGTAGCTATCAATAATCCACCAACAAATGTTAGTATTGAACACTCAATTTACCATCGGTTGGTATGACATAAATTTAACTATTGTTAAATATGTACACCATCATGCACTGTCGTTAATTATGTAGTATTCAAGAAAAATTATTGTAACAAATATTGTAATTGGCTAGTTGATAAATGCGTAGCTCCAAACTCCAATGAACAGAAAAAAACATTATATAACTCGAGAGTGAAGACCATTTCTGACACAAATGTTTTCGAGAGTTTTTGTAATTCTCGAAAATTTTATAGAAAAAAAGTAGAGGGGAATCATTTTGTATCAAACATACAAGTAAAATCAAATAAGCCAAAACAATCACTATTTCTCCTATCACAATTAAGTTTGAATCCTATCCTTAACTCAAAGCTGATCAAGCATAAGTAAAAATAAGTTGTCAACTGCCAAATTCATTAGATCATTTTTACCCCAAAAAATGTTAACAAATCGTGACTGTACATCTATACCTCAACCACCACGTGTCACCATCTCACACTTTGGATTCCAGTAACATATACAAAGAGTGTGTTCTACTAATAATATCGTTTCTAGTCACTATCAATTGCTAAAAAAGTATTGAATATGAGAGATTTACTTAAGATTCTAGTCTTCTTGCATCGCTTGTTGTGTCAATGGTCTTGAAAGTTACTGTCCCTGCTCTCGAATCAGATTCGTTGGCTCACTTAGAACATACCTAGGAAGCTCATATCTAGCACCTACATTAAGTAAAGAACAAACAAGCCAATAAGGTAACAAAACAAGAAACGTGAGAAACAGAGAAACGAATCAGATTTAGCAAACCTCTTTCATCCCAACACAAAGTTAGATCACGGTTCTGAACAATCACACCTGCACTGTCAATAATGGTTTTTGCTAGTTTCAGTTCAGCTTCAGCAGCAGCTCGAAGCGCTTCCCATATCTCTGGTTAAGTATTAGTAACTTAACTCAGTTTCCAAAAATGTTCATAATACAACGTAGATTATATTAGACAAAAAGAGATAGATATTTATATATAAAACCTCTTTGACCACCATAGTGTGGAGAAGTATCCCAAAATTCCTCACGCATATTCATAAGCTGTGCTCTTGTTATTGGTTCAGTATGTGCCCATGCTTTAGGTTTCCGAATTTTCGTTCTTTTCACTGTGTCACCATACAAATTCACATAAAGAACATCACTATTAAAATCATCATAAGATCATCTCAATTTTGACTTTAACAAATGCGATACAACTTTTTATGATCCTATAAAAGGCAGAGTAGCTATTAAGTTTTCAATTATCATAAAGATCATTCTAATTATGCAGATTAACTTCATCATTTGCAATCTTTATAAGCAAGATTATAGAAAATCCCTAAATAGTTGTTATCTTCAACATCTCAAAACTGAATTTCGTTCAAAATCTCTCCAAGAATCACAACAGTACAAGGGTGCAACAATGTATGAATCGTAGCCAAGATTCTAAGAACACGAACCAAACAAATTCAGAGATAAACGAAGCGAGACAATAAAGGTTACACGAAAAAATCAATTTCACTAACCTACTCCTTCGTTTCTGGCCTGAGAAGAACTGATGCAACCCATTCTCGAACAAGTAAGGAAATGCCAGTACAGAATCGGTCGCAGAGTTTCACGGCGGCTAAGGCGGGAGAGTCGCCGGAGGTCTTCCAAGAGTCGTCGTCGTCGTCAATTCTGTTTTGACTTCGAAATTAGTTTGTAAAAAGTGAACTCTCTTCAGTCTTCACTTTTATAGTCACTTTTTCTTAATTTGACTTGCCACGTTATTCTATGAGATGCAAATTCTTTAAAAGTGTAAGGCTACATATGTAGTTTAGTTAACTATGTCTAAAGCGTCTGTAGTCCAACGGTTAGGATAATTGCCTTCCAAGCAATAGACCCGGGTTCGACTCCCGGCAGACGCATTTACGTTTTTTTATTATTGCTAAATAATGGCACAAGAGATAAGATCAGGTACAATGACGAAACTGTCCTCGCATTTTTTGAAGCAAGCCAGCCAACGATCCGAATGCGTGAGATGGGGTTGTTTCAGTAGTTTCAGTCTTTTTTTTTTTCCCTAAAAACAATAGTTTTGTGATAAAGACACAACACAAGTCCTTTCCTTTTCTCGTTTGATATTGTCAATTCCGCGTCTCTCTCTGTAGAAAAAATCGAGAAGATCTTTGGTAACAAAATCTGAGAAAATAAAAAAGGAGAGAAACAAGTTGTTTTCAAATCTCATTAGGGTTTTTCAACTTGAAACGAGAGAAGAAAAAGAAGAAGCATTTTTTCTTTCTCAGGTGTAAAAGTAAAAAAAAAAAAAGCTTTGAAAGGAGAGAATCAATGGCGAATTACAGAGCAGATGATGAATATGATTACCTTTTCAAGGTAGTTCTGATTGGTGACTCAGGTGTTGGCAAATCAAATTTGCTTTCAAGATTCACCAAGAATGAGTTTAGCCTTGAATCTAAATCCACGATTGGTGTCGAGTTCGCGACTCGGAGTTTGAATGTTGATGATAAAGTCATCAAAGCCCAGATTTGGGATACTGCTGGTCAAGAAAGGTCTTATCTTTTTTCTACATAATCTCTCTCATTGTTCATTTCTCGATTCTCGATCTGGTTTATTAGATTTGTAATTTTTTGTTGAAAACTTTTGTAGATCGTTTGAGGTTCTTAGGGTTTATGGTTTGTTCAATTGCCAAAGACAGTAAATTTTGAGCTTAGATTAGATCTCTTTCCATTGGTTTAGTTTCATTGGCTTTATCTCTTTTACAAGAAGAGATCTGGATTGGTATGTCATTGTGAAAACAAGGGTTTTGTGTGAGATTTGAGAAACTTACGATCATGATTCTAAAGTCATCAGCTTTATCTAATTTCTTTAGTTGTTTTCTAAAAGAGCTTGATTGGTTTCTGTAACTTCATTTCTATGACTCTTAACTGGAGATTCTTGAATCAGTGTCGGTTTCTCTGATCAGTTTCTTGAAGCTTTACCAAGTCGAAATTGGTCTAGTTTCGAAATTAAAAAGCTTCTTGCTTTGTATAATATGTTAGTCTCTTTTTCTACTTAGTCTAGTTTCGAAATTGAAAGCCTTCTTGCTTTGTTGCTATTCTCTGTTTCTACTAAGTCTAGTTTCGAAATCGAAATGCTTCTTTCGTTGTATAGAATGTTAATCTTGATTTCTCTTATCAGTTGTGTGCAGCCTGAATTCGAAATTGAAAAGCTTCTTAGTTTACTATAATACGCTATTCTTGGTTTCGTCTTCGCATTAACTAAGCTCTGATGCATTGGTTAACTTAATTCTCAGTTTCATTGACAATGTTCCTGTAGGTACCGAGCCATCACTAGTGCTTACTATCGTGGAGCTGTTGGAGCGCTTCTTGTCTACGATGTAACCCGACACTCCACATTTGAAAACGTTGAGACATGGCTGAAAGAACTCAGAAACCACACTGATCCAAACATTGTAGTCATGCTCGTGGGCAACAAATCTGATCTCCGCCATCTCGTGGCTGTTCAGACTGAAGATGCCAAATCATTTGCTGAGAAAGAATCTCTTTACTTCATGGAAACCTCAGCTCTCGAAGCCACCAATGTTGAGAATGCTTTCGCTGAAGTCCTTACTCAGATTCATCACATTGTGAGCAAGAAGGCGATGGAAGCTGCGAGCGAATCCGCTAATGTTCCATCTAAAGGAGACAAGATCGATATGGGTAAAGATGTTTCAGCTGTGAAGAAAGGTGGATGCTGTTAACTACCTGAGTAACAATCAAATTTGTTGGAGAATATGAATATTGCTTTTAGGTTAATTAATGCCATTTGGTGTATTTCTATTGGTTTTATCAATGTTCTTGCTTCATAATGCTTTTGATTCTCGTCTGTTGTCAAATTTCTATAACCCTAATTTATATTTATCTAAATAAACAATAGGAATGAAAAGAAGAAGTGAAAGCGAAAAAGATTCAGCCTTTGATGATTTCAGTTTGGTTTTGTTTTTGGTTAAGTTTCGGTTCAACTGAATAATTAGAACAATGTCGGTTCAATTTGTTTAAGTTGCACTAAATCGGTTCGATTTGGTTTCATTTTTATATTTTTGAATTTTGAAATAACCAAACCAAATGATTGATATAATGTAATTGGTTTAACCATAACATAAGAGCTGAAACTGAGAAATCGCCGGCGAGTTCAAAGTTTATGGCAATGGCAGTGGAGGAGCCAAGGAAGCTGAGAGGCCACAAATCATCTGCTACTTGTTGTATAGCTTCTCGTGATCGGCCTGGACTTGTTGTCACTTCCGGCGAGGTTTCTAAATCTCTAACTCAATGAATTTAGGGTTCGGTAATTAGGATTTGAAGATTTATTTTAACAATTTGAAAGATGAATTATATAGGATGGTTGCGTTTGTGTGTTTGATTTGAGATGTAAAGATGTGCAATTCATTATGGACGTTGGAACAGAACCAGTTTCATCTCTTTGTTTCAAGACAGGTTTTTGTATCTTTTAGTCTCTCTTAATTTCATCTATTTGATTTCAATTTTGGTGATGAAGTTTATTTGATTTTCAGGTAATGAGAATATTCTCTATGCTTCTTGTGGAAACGAAATCAAGTCTTTTGATGTTCAGACGGTAAAATAAAAATCGAAACTTTAATAAACTATAAACAAAATTCTTCACTCAGTTAAAATTATTCTATGTTTCTGCATTATGTTATAGGTGAGTACTACTTCTTGGAAGCCATTAGAGAGTTACAATTACAACAAAGATGAAGTTAACCAGGTAGAGATCTTAAAAACCCTGACTTTCTGAAAAGTTTTTAAATATACTTGATTGATATTAGTGGTTCTCTTGATTTGTTAAGGTTGTATGCAACGGAAAATCATCATTTCTTGCTTCTGCAGATGATTCTGGCGATGTTAAGGTACCCTTTAATGGTTGTTCGATTAAATAAACATGAATTTGTGGATTTATTTTTCTCGGTTTGATTAGTTTGTTCGAACTCAGATCATCGACATTAGTCAGAAATGTCTTTACAAAACCCTTAGAGCTGGTCATTCAAGTGTATCCTTAATTTTTTTGTTTTGCTCACTCGCCTCTATGAAGTTCTACTTGCCTCAGTAAAATATCTATCAAGTCAATACCCTTAATGTGATATTTAAGATATGCAGTTCTGTGCAATTCATTCCATGGAGACCTTGGGAAGGTAACTAATTAACTAACATCTTAATGTGATTTTTTTATCGTATATGTATCTCTTCAAGGTTTCTAAAATGTATAACATCTTACAGTTATAACTGGTGGACTTGATTCCAAGCTTATTTTATGGGATTTCTCGAAAGGACGCTCGCAAAAGATTATAGACTTTGGTAAGAAACTTGTGCTACTGATTTTGGTTTTATTTAGCCTTATGTTATGTATACACGATAAATCTGATTCCGCGGGTCATTTCTGTAACCCTTCAGGCTCGGATACACATTATAACTCAGGACAATGCCTAAACCCTGCGTTTGTTCACTCGATAGCGATCCCGGAAATCGACATGGTTGATAAGTTAGACAAGATATGTGCAGTGGCGAGAGGTGATGGAATTGTAGATTTGATCAATATCAAATCAGAACTTTCTCGAAAAGGAACTTCATCAAAAGGAAGTAGCAGCAGCAGCAATAGCAATAACAATATGATCAAAAGGTTTTCTTTAGATTACTCTGTTGGTGGGCACAATGCTGCAGTTTCTTGTGTAGCGTTTTCTCTGTTTCAGGAAAAAGGTAGATTCTTGATCTCTGGTGGTAATGATAAGACAGTTAAAATCTGGGATTGCTTTAAATGTCTTGATTCAGACAACAACAACAACAGAGATTTCCTCCATTTGAATATTAACCTACCCAAGAAGGTAAAATTAGTCAAGAGCTCTCTTTGTTCTTTTGCTTTTTTCGAATTCTTTTTCTCTTTTGTTTGATTCTGAAATCTAATGAGCTTTTTTTCTAAACAGGTGAATTGGCTTTGCACGAATCAATCTGATTCTGAGAATCTTGTTGTTTGTGACACAACTAGAGTAGTTAAGGTTTACTCAATCTCTTAACTGGGTCTCTTTATTGGACATTGTTGTTAGTGGAACTTTCTCTAGTGGGTTGCTTGATCCACAAGTTAGTTACTTGCTCTTGATTAACCAAATAATAAATACTGAACTTGGCTTTTCTAAACCAGTAACAATACTTTCAGAAAAATATAATTTTCGCTTAAAAAGCTATCCCTATCAGATTTTACACAAATTAAGAATTTGGTACGAAGTTAAAATCAAATTTACTTCTTCATAAATTATGTTATAATCCTAATTAAAATACACAAAATAACCTACCATTCAAACAATCTCAACTCCAAGCAACAAGTCCTATCTATTTGGGTAATGTGGAGACATGGAAATTAAAGAAATGAACTTAATTTCTGATTAACCAGATTAAACCGGACCAAACCACCATATACGTGATCAAGCCAAATAAAATCAAAAACTTTCCCACTTATAAGTGAAGGTGCTTCAAATGACACAACTCACAAAGCCTCTTCTTTTCAACCATTCCTAAATCTCTCATTTCCACTATGCAGCTGCTACAACCGCAACCGCAACCATCATTGCTCATCCTCCTCCTCCTCCTCTTAGCCACCGTCGTCTCCTCCTCTCCATTAGACCCAAAACAGCTCAAAGTTCTCGATTCTCTAAACATCAAAGATCCTTGCAACAACCACAACTCATCCTCCATAACCATAACTTGCGACACCGCTTCACCTTACCGCCACATTACTTCTATCTCCTTCATAAACTGCTCTTCTCTCTCACCTCCACACCATCTTCCAATCTCCATCCACTCTTTCACCGCGATCTCCTCCTTCCTCCACCACCATAGACAACTCTCCGGCCTCTTCCTAGCTCGTCTCAAAAACCTCAAAAAACTTGAAATCTCATCAACTCCAATCTCAACTTCTAATCATCTTTATGTCATCCTTGGAAACATGCGTAAACTCACTTCTCTCACAATCTCAAACTCAAATCTCTCTTGCAAATTTCCTAAATCTTTCCACTCTAATCTCATCACTCATATAGATTTATCAAAAAATTCACTCAAAGGCTCAATACACAATTCCATTACTCATCTCTCAAACCTAAAGTCTCTAAATTTATCTTATAATCTTCTCTCTGGTCATGTACCAAACAAAATCGGAAGCTTAAAGTTACTAAAAAACTTATCTTTAGCTTCAAATAGATTCTCAGGAATAATCCCAAACTCACTCATTTCGATTTCTCAACTTACACATTTGGATTTAAGTATGAATCAACTAAACGGCACCGTTCCAAGTTTCTTCTCCGAGATGAAGAATCTCAAACATTTGAATCTTTCTCATAATTCCTTCAATGGAGTTTTACCCTTCAACGAAAGCTTTATTAAAAACCTCGAAGTTTTTGAAATTGGAGGGAACAGCGATCTATGTTACAACGAATCTGTTACATCGCCAAGATTGAAGCTTGGTATTGCTCCGTGTGATAAAGAAGATTACGGCGATTACGACAGTGAAGGAGGAAATGAGAAGAAGGAGACGAAGAAGAAGGAACAAGAACACAATGGTTCAAGAAAGGTTTGGTTTGTCATCGGAATTGTTCTTTTTTCTTTTGTGTTAGTAATCATTTTACTTTTTTATCTTGCTAAACGATGTCGTTGGATTTGATTTGATCGATTATAGTTTTAATGATTACATAGAATAATTGAAAAACATATCTCTCCAAGGTTCTTGGAAGATTTAGATATCAAAAAAGGTTTTACTACAAGAAGAAATTCTTTAAGATCCAACGAGATAACAACTTGAAACAAGGCTAGAATCAACAAAAATCCACTAAAGATAGAAACTTGTTTAACCAGTGATGTTCTGAGATTTGTTGAGAATAACTCCTTCATACTTGACTTGGAACCATTTCATTGCGTCGTCCTTGGTTACTCTGTGTTGGATACCAACACGAGCCTTGCATCTACGACGACGAGCCACACGGTATCCTGGGCGTTCAAGGACAACGTAGAAGTCCATTCCGTAGATACCAGTAGAAGGATCATACCTAAATACACAATGAAAAACAGATGAGAATCACAAAAAGAAGTACAATGCTTTAATCAAATCCAAATCTAACATTACACAACAAAACCAGTAAAGTATTCATCTTTAACGAATTCCAAATCTAACATTCCACAAAAACTAAGTAAAGAGTTCATCTTTCAAGTAACCCTAATTTAAAGTCTTTGTAATTTCTCAAATACAAATCTAACATTCCACAAAAACCAATTCAAGTTTTTATCATTAATCACCTCCAACCATAATACGCATAGACAAATAAAACAACACAAAACCAATGATGCATTTCAGAATTTGAATGAAATGCAAAGATCATTGAAATTGAAAAGAAGACTTACTTGATACCAAGATCGATGTGCTCTTGGATACCAAAACCAAAGCAACCAGTGTCACTAAAGTTCTTCCTAAGAAGCTCATACTCCTTAACTTTCAAACCACTCTCAAGAAGCTGCATTGCCTTCTCACCTCTCACAGTCACATAACACGCAATCTTTTCATTACGCCTAATACCAAAAGACCTCACAGTGTACCTCGCTATTATAGACAAAACCATAACACAAATCAGACTCAAATTAACACAAAATCAATTTGTATAAACTGAAAACATTCTCGCATACCCTTGGAGAAAACAGGGGTTTGACCACTGAGCTGTTCCAACACCTAAACAAAAAAAATGACCAAAATCAACAATGTTCTAACATAGTATGACCTAAACTCCATTGGTTTTAGATTCATTTCAATGATGGGGAATCATAAAGTAAAGATTTATAGTAACAAAGACAAACCTTAGAGGCACGAGTGAGACGATCACCACTCTCACCAACGGAGATGTTCAGAACAAGTTTCTGAACCTTAATGTCCCTCATAGGGTTCGAGAGCTTCTTATCCGATGCCTGAGAAACAAAACAAAGCCTAACCATAAACCCATTGAACAAACCATATTACTATTGAATCGATCTATAGAGAAAGACGAAAATTTTACCATTTTAAGGAGATCAAAGTTGAGCAGAGAGGAAGGAATAGAGAGTTGCGGAATCGAAACTGCGTTGAGTGATATGTGAAAGTTTTATATTGGATGGTGGTACTTAGGGTTTCTTATACCTTCGCAATTACGAAATTATCCTTTTGACAAAATTGAATTATTAAAATGATGGCCCAAAGTTACAAAGCCCACGACAATAACATAAGCAATATGACCTCAGTTATGAAGATTGAAACACATTAATTTTTAAGCGTATCTTGCGGAGTAGTGGAATAAACCATTAGCGGTCTAAACCATTATATTTTTAAGACGGTTCATAGTTCGCCTTATTTTTAGTTTATTTTGTTGTAAAATTGGACTGTAGTTAGTCCGTAGCAGATTATTTTACTTTTTTATATCTGCACTACTACAGATTATATAACTTATGAATGGTAAAAAAAAAAATATATACTCAGCAAATTCTTGTCTGCCGTATCCATACGAAACTTTAGTTCTCTTAGCCTCTATGTTTCTTAAAACTGGTCTTAAAGGGGATTATCCATCTAAATCCCATTAGACATCCATTAAAACATACTAATCCACTTACCTCTAATTTCACTATTTCTATTGAAATAATATACTTTTGATTATTGGAACAAAAGAATGGGAGAGTAACAAACAAACAAAGAAAACACAATTTACAGTTAATGACAATGACAATAAAACCAGGAAAAGATTAGATACTACAATTAGTAGAAGTCTCATCTTGGTCCAGAGAGCTCAATAGCTTCAATAATAAACGAATGCTCTTCATGATCATTACTATAATTCCTAGAGACACTTGGACCTCTAGCTTCATACCCTCCTTTACATTGTTCAACTAAATCTTCTAGAACCTTCATTACTTCAGACATCTTCGGTCTTAGATTCGGATTTTGTTGTGTACAAAGCAAAGCCAATTCCACAACTTCTTCCAACACCAAATTATCAAACTGTCCTTTCAAATCTCTGTCCACCATCTCAGCAAATCTTTTCTCTGCTTTCAATGTCCTTACCTGATTGTTTTGATTCAATGGGTCAGTCTAAAACAAGTAAAGTTTCTTGCTTTATGTAAATGACTCAAAGAATATAACAGAAAGATTCAATCTTTTGACTTACCCAACTCAAAATCATTCCTTTTCGAATTTGACCATTGCCTTGATCAATCATCTTATGACCCGTTATGAGTTCAAAAATTAGTATTCCGAATCCGAAAACATCGGTTCTCTCTGAGGATTGTCCAGTGGAAAGATACTCAGGAGCAATGTGTCCAATGGTTCCTCGTACTGCGGTTGTAACATGTGAATCTCTCTGGTCTAAAAGCTTTGCGAGACCAAAATCGCCAACTATTGCTTCAAAGCTCTCATCAAGTAGAATATTTGCAGCTTTGACATCTCTGTGAATAATCTTTGGATTACATTGCTCATGCAAGTAAACTAGTCCTCGAGCTGCGCCAAGTGCAATGCATATCCTTCGATTCCAATCTAGAGACGGCTTTTCTCCATAGTTAACGTCTGAAAAATTCCATAGTTTAAAGAACTTTTTTCCCATTTATATATATCGAAAGAGTAACAAGATTAGAAAAGTTTAAAACCTCTTAGGCGATCCGCGACACTTCCATTTGGCATATACGGATACACGAGCATTCTATCTTTCCGTGTCATACAGAATCCAAAGAGACGTAAAAGATTACGGTGAACAGCTAAGCCAATCATCTCAACTTCTGTTTGAAACTGAACTTCTCCTGTATAATTTGGATCTTTCAATCTTTTAACCGCCACAATAGTTCCATTTGGGAGATACCCTTTATAAACCATCCCAAATCCTCCTTGTCCAAGAATGTTCTTTGGACTGAAGTTGCTTGTTGCGGTTTGTATTTCGCGATAACTGAACCTTTTCAGATGCCCGATTTCAAATTCGTAGTCTTGTTGCACTAAGAAACCCATAAAAACAAATGCAGATTTCAGCAAAGTCTTGATATTTACTGTAAATGACAGACTGAGAGAGACTATGAGATGTGTACCGTATGATCTTGAGAGATATGATCGATGCCAAAGCACCCAGAAGAAGAGAAGCATTAGAGAGATTATAAAGGCGACAACAATGCCAAATGCAAAAGAGAGCACTAAGCTGTGATGTTTGCTATTATCCTTTTCGGACAAACCCGACTCTGCAGATCAAGTTACCATAGGTTAAAACTATTCAAGTTCAACATAATAAAAGCTTATTGATACAACATACCATTTCTCACAGGTGTAGCATCTGAGCAAAACTCTTGGGAAGCTGAAGCACAAAGAAATACATTTCCTACAATCCTACAACAGAAAAAAAAACTATCAAGAAGCTTTCATATTCACTGTAATGGCTGCATTTTTTCGCATATGTTACCTGTAGTCTTTTGCTTGTATATTCGGAGTTGGTCCGCTTAGATTATTGAACGATAGGTCCCTAATTCAAAATTTTCATACAAAAAGAAAAACTCTAAGAAGCATTATACCAAATAGTAAATTTTGATCAAATTTAATGTTAGGTAGAGCAAGACATACAAGAATGAAAGACCTGAGAGGCCAGCAACAAGGTGAGGGATTCGCCCGGATAAAAGATTCCTACTAAGCCTCCTACAAAACTTAAAAAAGGTCTTGTAAGATAATAACAATAACAACATTAACCAAATCAAGAATCAATAATATCAAACTCACAAGTAGTTTAAGTGAGTTAAGAACCCTAATGAAGCTGGGATTTCTCCACTAAACCTGTTCCCAGATAGATCAAGCGTTTCAAGCTCAGAAAGTTGACCTAACTCAGAAGGAATTGGACCGGTTAACTGATTATTCTGCAGTAACCTACAAAATTAACAAATTAAGACATTAGTTACAACAACAACGCATTCTTGATTGTGCAAGATTGACCACAAATCTTTTTTACTCACAATGTACGAAGATGAGTTAATTCCCCAATACTAGTTGATATTATCCCTGATAACCCTTTACTAGCCATTTCTCTGCATTAAAGATTCAATAAAACAATTCAAAATTGCAGCAAAAATGTTTCTCAGAAGCATTTAATCGAACAAGTGGTGTGAAAAGAATACATACAGAGAAACCACAGAACCTTCAGAGGAACAACCAACCATATTCCAAGTACAAGGATCAACAGAGTTTATATCCCAACCAGACAAAACCTTTGTTTCATCTTTCATCTTGTTCTTCACTGACATTAAAGCAGCAACTACAAAATAAAAATAAAAAAATTGGATAAAGTCTAAACCTTTTTCACAGTAAAAGAACAGATTTTTGAGTTTTTTTTCACCTTCATAGTTAACACCCTTTGGAGATAAGAGACTATCCATAGCAAAAACAGAATCAAGAACAGAGTAATAAACCAAAAATCCTAAAAACATAAACTTTATCAAATTCTCCATCTTAAGAGAAACACAAGAAAAATCTCAAAACTTCTTCACAATTTTTTTTTTTGTTTTTTGTTTATTAATGTTGTTATCGTTTTCCCGCAATTATTTGTCTACTGGGTTTTTGCCCTTTCGTCTAGGGCAGGCCATTAAAAGCATTATTATTATAAATACATTAAAAACAAAAAAAATAATTTCATTAAATTGTCAATGAGTTGATTCAGATGACAGATGAAGACAAATAAAAAAACTGAAGATTTAGCAATGGAAGCGGGAAAATCCTCGAAACTATCAAATGATTGTTCCCTTGTCTCTGCTCTTGAGACTTTTTTTGTTTTCATGTCTGACTTTGACAGTGAGTGAGAGTAGATCCTCTGTAGTCAATCTTACGATAACAATGGTACAACCACACATTCTTGAAGCTGATTTGATAAAATAATTAACATTGAGGAAATCAATGTTCCTCAATGTTTAAGCTTCAATCAAGAAGAATGGAGTGAAGATTTTATTGATTGATAAACAAAAATTTTAAGCATTAATGTATAGTAGTTAGTAAGCAGAATCATCAATACAAGTGTGGGATTCTCAAGTGTGGGATTCGTCACATTACATACATACTGTGAATAATATGGGCTTGGGCCTTTTGTATTAGCTGAAAAGCCCATAAGCCCATTACATTGAACTTGTTTGTTCTTCTTCTTCCTTCCTCGGCGCCGCTCTATCTCTCTCTCTCTCAACTTCTCACACGGAATTTATTGTCATCTTATAGTTAACCAAAAACCCTGTTATGAAATCACTGCATCGATATTATTATTATCTCGCTGACATAGAAACCCTAATTTAGAAATGATGATCGATTTTCATGTTTGAAAAGTTTTGCCTTTTCCCCCAAAATTTTCAGTGGAAGATATGAATTCTCTAAAATCTTTGAGATACAATAGCATTAAAGAAGCTATAACTAATCAAAACCCAACAAAGTCTTCATCTTTTTTCCCTCTTTACTTCTACAATCAGAGAAGATGGTTAAAGCATGTAGATTCAGCACAAACTCGGTTAGAGAATCGAACTCGAGATCATAGATTAGACAAACTCATCACCCAGATTAGGAAACTTAACATCATTCTCGAGATTTCAAAGCTCATATCTTACAAAAAGCGTGGTCCTTTTGTTTCTTTACAGCTTATGTCTCGATGGAAGAATCTCGTTGGTTTGAATGTAAAGTTTGGAGCTTTTCTAAGTAAGTATCCTCATGCTTTTGAGATCTTTACACATCCTTTTAGGAAGAATCTTTGTTGTAAAGTTACTGAGAGATTTAAGGGTTTGATTGAGGAAGAAGAGAATGTGATTAGAGAATGTGAGATTGATGCAGTGAAGAGGATTAAGATGTTGTTGTTATTGTCTAGAAACGGTGTTCTTCGTGTTCATGCTTTGAGATTGATTAGAAAGGAATTAGGATTGCCTGAGGATTTTCGAGATTCGATTTTAGCTAAGTATAGTTCAGATTTTAAGTTAGCTGATTTGGAGACTTTGGAGTTAGTTAATGGAGTTGATGATGAGAGTTTGTGTGTGGCAAAAGTTGAGGAGTGGAGAGAAGTTGAATATAGAGAGAAATGGTTGAGTGAGTTTGAGACGAAGTACGCGTTTCCAATTCATCTTCCAACAGGATTCAAGATTGAGAAAGGGTTTAGAGAAGAGTTAAAGAATTGGCAAAGGGTTCCTTATGTGAAACCTTACGAGAGAAAGGAGATTTCTCGAGGGTTAGAGAGGTTCGAGAAGCGAGTTGTTGCGGTTATCCATGAGCTTTTGAGTTTAACAGTAGAGAAAATGGTTGAAGTTGAGAGATTAGCTCATTTTCGTAAGGATCTTGGAATTGAAGTTAATGTAAGGGAAGTAATATTGAAACATCCTGGGATTTTCTATGTATCGACAAAAGGAAGTGCGCAGACTTTGTTTCTTAGAGAAGCTTATAGCAAAGGTTGTTTGATTGAACCGAATCCGATATACAATGTGAGGAGGAAAATGTTGGATCTTGTGTTGTTGAAACCCCGTCATTCGAGAGAGTTGTTACAAGCCGGAGATGAAGAAGAGAAGAGAGATGCTTTGGTTAGCTCTGATGAAGATTGGGAAGGAGAGAGAGATGGAGATTGGGTCTTACCAATTCTAAGGAAATGAGGTTTGTGCACAAGTCCCATCTTTTTGTATGAAAAATTGTAAACTGTTATCAGATTTTAGTTGTTTGTGAATTAGATGACCTTGTCTCATATATCTCTACAAATTATAGTTTTAGTGGCCATAAGTGTAATTGTGATGAAATTGTAGCAAACAAGAAACTATTTTGTGGGTTTTCATAGGAAGAGAAACACAAAATGAAGATTACTTCATCAGAACATCATCACTTGGCTTTATGTGAAGTCTCAAGTCATAAACAAATTTGGTAATAACATAAAAACATTTGAGGAAAGATTGATGGAAAGAAAACGTAATCAAACTTCCCAAGTAATATTATAGTCTTCCATTATATTGGATCAGTTCCAAAATTTGCTCTTTTGTATACTTTCTTCCTAAAAGCTCAATAAGGCCTATTAATGTAGGTTCATACTTATCAAGGCCTTATTATTAGCCCATATTACTTTTGAAAACCATGATATATGTCATGTGCGATATATATAAAAACATTTTACTTGGTAAACAGAAATCCCAAGAGTGTTTTATGATATGAAAGTTAAATATTCACAAACTAGTAAAACTAAAGAGTAAAGAGATCAAATAAAAATATTTTGTTTATTTTTTATATTTTAAAGTGACGAATTTTATTTTAACTAAAGAGGGAAAGGAAAAGTGAAAAAGAAAGTGAAGAAGAGAATGAAAGGATGTGAAGATATAGACGTGACGAAAGTGGTAACGGATTAAGTACTTTGGTTTATCTCTTTTTGTGAATGAGAAGAATATATATATCAACATCGAAATATGATATAAGAAAAGAAAAAAAAAGATTAATTGATATAGAAATAAAAAGTTTGAAAGCGGAATAAAGTAGACTTCATAACAAAACAAAGAGAAAAAGAGGAAAATTTATAGATCAGACAAAACAAACAAAGGCAGCCAAGATAAGAGAGTCTTTTGCCTAGAAAAATATATTCATACGATTATAAATTTCATTATTGAGAATATATTTATAGTATTTTGATTTGTATAATATTGTTTTGTATTTTCCCCTATATTAATTTCATCCGTCCAATTACACATGAAAATCCCAATTACATACTTATCAAGGCCTTATTATTAGCCCATATTATTGGTGTAGATGATTAGTTACTAAATTGATTGGTGTGGATGATTAGTTACTGAATTTATGACATATTTGTTATTAAAAAGTGTAGAATGTGATTTTAATTGGATACTCACTCACTGTTTTTATAGATATACCGTGTGAACATGCTTATGGAGCTATAATATATGCATGTTTTGAAGTTGATGACTATGTCTCTTTGTTGTTCTCCAAAGATATGTTGGAACTCACTTATCAGACGAACATGAAACCAGTTAGAGGACCACGATTCTGGATGAAGAGAACTGATCGTCTTGTAATAGAGCCTCCGGAACCTGACTTGCCTGGAAGAAAGAAGAAATCGAAAAGTATCAATAAGAGTATAAAAGGTAAGCATGAGTCACCAAAGAAGAAAACTAAACAGGTTCAGAAATTACCTAGGACTGGCCGCATTATTCATTGTTCGAACTGTGGTGAAGAAGACCGCAATTACCTTGGTTGTAAGCAACATCTGAAGAAGAAGCCAAGAAATTTTCAAGATACCGAAGAGGTATCATTTATTCAATTTTAGTGTTTAGTTACACTTCTACCTTAATGTTATTAAATCTCTCAGTTTTAATCTCTATTCCTTCTTCTTTTCGGACCACAAGCTCATCTCCATACTCTTTCTAGTCATCTCACGAGCCATCTTTTGAATTGTTGCATTCACCATCACCATCTCTACTTTTATCTTTGTCTTCATCCCTTCCTTCATCTTCTCTTTCATAACTTCTTCCATATCGAGCACAATTTTATTCTGATTCTCAAAGCTTGTCGACATTTCCTTTCTCAATTCTTTCACTTCGTCAACCAGTCTCATGAGCTTCGCATCGATATTCTTGTCTCATCGAGCAAAGCTTCATCAACCTATTTAAAGAGATGCTCCTCATTTTTTCTCTACCCAATCATTAACATTAAAATCTGATTATGATTATTACAAATGCAATCCGATACTCAACATAGATCATCAACTCAATGTAATTAATAAACTAAAAACCTGAACAAAGATTCTCACCTGCAAAGCGATCTCACACCTATAGAATCGCCTAAATGGATTTTCATCTGTCTGTGAACAGTATGTCATTATTTTTCTCCCACTTCAACATTTCGTTGGAACTCTAGTCACTTGTCGATGATTAATACGAGAAGAAGCTGAAGAAGTGGTGCTCATGATTCTCGATTGATCTCTTTTTCTATCTCTCTCTCTCAATCTCTTGATCTCTCTTTCTATCTCTCTCTCAAGCTCTCTGCAACTTCTCTTTATCGCGAAAAAGACAAAGCTAAAAACTCCCAAATCGATTTAGGTTATATCGAATTAGGTTTATTGGGTTTACATCATGGTTTAAATCAAGTCAATGACTGTTTGGTTTAAACATGATTTAGTGAATTGATCGCAGTTACGATTTTTATAAGCATGTGTAATTGGGCGGATAAAATTAATATGGGGAAAATACAAAACAATACTCCCTCCGTTTCAAAATATAAGACGTTTTAGAAGTTTTGTTATGTTTCAAAATATAAGGTGTTTTCACATTTCAATGTAACTTTTTTACTTTATTGAATATTGTGTGACCAATAATAATTTACAATTTTTTTATAATTGATTAAATTATTTTTGTTTATATATTAAACAATAATTTTTAAAAATAAAAGTAATTTTTTAATATGCGTGTTTTAAACCAAAATGTTTTATATTTTGAAACGGATGAAGTATTATACTATAGGAGATAAAATCAAGAGTTTCTGAATTTGGATGGAAGGAAGTAGAATCGGCAGAGGGGTACACATGCAGTCGTCCCATTCATTTTAGCTTAACTATGATTAAAAATTGCAATAGAAAAACTCAAATCGCATTCTTCTTATACCATATTGAATCTTTCAACGCTAAACCACTACAAATTAGTTTCATTATCATTTTATTTTTCATCCAAATTAAATACTTCGACTAAAACAAGGTATACATTGTAAGGAAACAAAAAACAAACAAAAAAGTACAAATAAGCTATCAACAGCTCCTTCAGCATTATCTTACCAGAATACTTTTCCACCTTACCCACTTTGTTTTGTCTCCTCCATCTAACTTTTTTTTTCCTCAATCTCCGATCACGTGGACTAGTACGGCTCGATAGAGGACAAATAAATCAATGCATTTGACTAGAGTGTTTGGGCTACTTAGTTAGAAAATGTTTATGTAAATTGTATGTGAACAAATGTCAATTTTGATTAAAAAAAACTGACAATTTTAAAATAATTTTCAGAGGGGGAAAAAAAGATATAATACATAGTACCTCGACAAAAGACAATGTATCTCATCTCACACACCTTAAAATCCATAACAACACCAAAATCTAATTACCCACACGTCTCGTCGAGTGCAACCACTTTCCACTTATCTTAAACACAACTTTGTTTTTTTTCCTAACTTAACGCGAAACCGTACGTATGTCTTTAAGAAGACCCAAGACTTGTTGCATTGTTGGTCGTTTCCCTGGAGTCTCCGCCGTGCAAAAATAACCAATCCGAAGACTCTCAATCATCTCATTAACCGATTCTTCAACCGCTAACCGTAATCTCAAATCAAGAGCTTCCTCTCCTCTTCTCTCCTTAACCAACCGTCGAACCGATTTAACATTCTCATCATTCCCTTGCTTCCCGGTTAATAGCTCAAACAATATAACCCCGAAACTATACACATCGAATTCTACATTGTTATTATTAGTATCATCGCGGGTTTTCGCGATGTTTTTGATACCGAAATCCGAGATTCTTGGCTCTAGGGTTTCGGTTAGGAGAATGTTGGTAGCGACTAAGTGTCCATGAGTAGTACCAACGTGATGAAGATATGCTAAACCACGTGCAACTCCTATGGCGATACGGTGACGTATTAGCCAATTTGTTTTTTCCGGTGATGAATCTCCGACGTGACTCTCCCATGTATCGGCACTCCAATCTTCCACGTTGGTTTCTCCTGCCGGGAGCTCGTGAAGCCATCGGTGAAGATCTCCGTTAGCCATAAATTCATATAATATAAGCTTCTCTTTTCCTATAAACAACAAACAACATAAGTATTAGGTAAGTATAAAAAAAATCATAATACTCCGTTGGACATAAATTTTTTCATAAAAATGAACATTTTCAACTATCTACGTAAAACTAATTATTTCACTTCCTAAGCTCAATAAAATTCCAATCTTTCTTAAATTAAATTAATAAAATGATGTTAGACTTGGCATTGCAAATAATTTTATAAAAAAGTGTGAAAATTCCAAACATATAAAACTTATAGAAATGGAACAAATAGCTGGAGAAAAAATCATAATGAATAAGAGTAAAAAGCTGATTTATTTTCCATCAATAAATTTTTTCATTCGACCTAATTATGTTAATCTATATGTTCATTTTTAAATGAGGATAAGTAAGATATGCGTCAAAATATTAGATTATGAATATAAAAGTTTAACGAAGGGTTAGTTTGCGTGATAATTATGGTAAATAAAATTAGAAAGAAAAATAATTTCGAAGCCCGACAAGCTATAATCTCTACGAGTCCCAAAGCATTATGGATGTGACTTGTCTGCACATTTTTTAAAGTCGTCTCAGCCACTAACAAAAACACCAAAAGAAATTTCCTAAAAATAAGTCATTGTAAGAATCTACCACACACACATTACTTTTTCTGAAAAACTTTTTGGAATAATTATACATTTCTACGTTAAGGTCACGAAAATTCATAAATCTTGTAATCATGCCACCAAAAAAAATTTGATTTTTTTTTTTACGTGACGTTTCATCATTACACAAACTGACTTTTTTCGTCTGTAGTACAGTTCATACGAAGATACTCCTAATGAATACGACACCGTTCAGCATTTAATGCCTCATTAATGGTTTATCCAAAAAACCCGTGAAAGTAGAGACAAAAATTCATTAAATGATGTATAGGCCTTGATATTTTGTTTGATTTAAATTCCAACCCCCAGCAAAAGTATAAATAGTCAAAACCTAGTCTTCACTCTTAATATTTTTGGTTATAAATTGGCTTAATTCAACGAATTAATCAGGGGAGAAATTTAAGTTACATGATTTATAGTATTTTGTTACGAAAATTAAAAATTCAACTAGTATTTTTCTAATTTTGTGCTTCAAATATTCTTTCCACTACAAATACTAGTTTGCCGAAATTTTTGTCATTTTTTTTTTACCTTTAATACTTTGTTTAGTAACTTGGTCTTGGTCTAAAATGGAATATACGTTGTTACATTACATAATAACCAAGGTTATATTATTTAAAATAAAACATATTTTTACTGGATTTGCTACTTGGTCAAAACCAAGTATGTCCACAATTAGCTGAAGTAGTTTTTCTAGATAAGAGTCTTTAATGGGTTTTGAAGTTGATTTCAAAACTTTAGGTCATAATTGATAAGAAATTATAAATATGAGGACAGATTAGTAAGAGTACCTGCGATGCAGTAACCGGAGAGAGTCAAAAGGTTCGGATGTTTAAGCCGAGTTAGTGCTTCAAACGCCATAACGGCGTCGTTTTCATCAACGTCTCTGATCGTTTCAAGAACTTTGATTGCCACGTGGAGATCTCCGGGTAGAACGGCACGGTAAAGTGGACCACACGTGCCGTTAGAAATAACGGATTCCGTTCCGAAATGTGACGTGGCAACAATCAGATCTTTAAACGTCAGATTCATCAACGGCTTAGATGCCATAACAACCGGAGCCGCCGTTGGCTCTTTTATATCAGCGACCCATGACGAACCAGACTCCGTTCCGAATTCGAACGGTCCAGATTTCTCCATCTTGACATCCAACGGCTGAGGATCCGAAATCGCCCATCGCGATTTCATCCTCGTCGCTTTCGATCTACGGCAGACTAAACATACAGTGACGGCGACGATTAGAATAATCAGAGCTCCTAACGAAGACGACAACCCAGTCACCAAAGGAGTGCGATTAAAACGGTGCGTTTTTACGGTTCGATGACGTGGCGACGGAGGATGACGGTGAGGGGGCGGTTGGCGACGGTGCCGATTAGGGATTTTAGAGACGTTGAAGACGAAATCGCCGCCGTGTAAAAACGCCGATTTGCCAAATTTTCGGTATTTGTCGAATCCAACCGAACCGGAAAACCGGTTTGCTGATAAATTAAAGAACCAGAGATGGTTAAGATTCGGAAAATCTACCGGGAACGAACCGTTCATTGAATTCTCCGACAAATCCAAGTATCTCAATGACTTTAAACCGGAAATCGGTTTAACACTACCGTTAATTTTACATCTTGAGATATCAAGGTGCTCTAAACCGGAGAGAGAGCCCAAACCAAGAGGCAAAACACCGAGATTGTTACGAGAGAGATCAAGAGCTGTGAGGTTCGTAAATCCGGTTAAATTAACCGCGTTGGTAAACCGATTAAACGAGAGATTCAACTCCTTAACCGAAGAAACCGAACCATTAAACGAAATCACCCGGATAGAACCACCAAACCGGTTCCGGGATAGATTAACGGAGACAAGACCCGGTTTAGACCAGAGCCAAGTGGGAAGAGAACCATCAAGAGAGTTATTGGAGAGATCGAGAACACGAAGGCGCGTGAGATTACGTAAACGGTTCCAAGAAACGGTACCGTTTAAGTTTCTTGACGGAAGAACGATGTCAGTGATGACGGCGGAGCAGTTAGAAGAGAACCAAGAAGAATTGAAGCCAGAGACGTAACGGAAAACTCTGGTTAATTGACGGAAGTCTGTGCCGTTAGAACAAGAAACTGTGGAAGTTTCTGAATGAGAGAAAGAGACTAAAGATAAGAGAAGAAACAACTTTAGAAACATGTTTTTACTTTAGATTTTGTTTTTTTTGGTGTTTATGATTGTTCTTCCATGGAAGAAGAGAAAGAGAGGTTTAGTAGAAGCTATAGTTGAAAGGAGCTGGTGAGGTTTAGGAGAAGGGAGAAGGAGATAGATACATAAAGGTTGATAATATTCCAACAATGATGTGGAATATGGATTATGACGTTAATAATAATATAAATAAGATTGAATTGAATCATGTGTGTTTTTTTTTGGATTATAGATTCTGGTAATCATGTGTTTATTATCATTATTATCTTTATAAGGTACTTTTTTCTTTTGTAAAAAGCTAAAAACTAAAGTTTATAGGAAATAAATAAATTTAATTATGTGAGTCAGTAAATTAACTTTGTGTAAATTGACACTATTTTTATCAACAATTTATATCTTCAAATTATATAGATTAAACTTAGTGAATCAGCTCAATTTTTTTTTTATTCAGATAATTGATAATTGTCCTTCGAAATAATTTCGTTTCGCTTTTTTCTTTTCAAAAGAAAAGAGGGGGGGGGGGGGGGAAAGTATCGTAGCAAAGATAATTATGATATTGGTATCATATAAATCCTATAAATGAAAAGTGAAATCATTGGATTCATTTCTTTTTCAGTCTTTAAAAAGGACAATTTCTGATAGATAGTAAATTGAATCATAAATATAGAGATTAAATGAGTTTCCCCATTGTTTGGAACTTCAATTCATTAACTTATAAATTATAAAGACATAAACATAAAATTAATTAAATTCATATTTAATTTAAAACGTAAAAATACAATATAAAGCTAAAAAAATTATATATTCTGATCCAATTTCACTGATTTTGTTTTTCAATTTGCAAGTTTGTTTGATTTATCAAAAAAAGATTACATATGAATTAAAAATCAACTAATTGATGAAAATTCAAATTGAATTAATATGAAATTGACTAAAAATAAGTTTAATACAAATAAATCATAAAGTAAAATATTAAATACTGTTCAATTAATTTTTATGTATTTGTTACCTAACATTAGGTTATAACCTAATATTTAATTAGTCACTATATTTTTATTAAAAAGAATAATACAAAACTTTAGTGTGCATAATCTAATACACGAAGGACATGAATTATTCTACTAATTGTCGATTGGTTTGAAAATGTAAATCGGTGCACCTTGACCTTGTATTAGAATTTTACATTGGAAGTTGATTTGAGGACACTCTAGGCTCGTAGCTTTGTCATTACTTCATTGTATACAGAAAACGTGTTAAATACTTCTGTCACGTCAGAAATAAAACAGTAAACTAGTCTATATACTGTTTTTACTTTTGAGAAAATCAATTATTTACTGCATTACATCATATAGTTTACCACACATCAAATTATATCAACAAATAATACTTGTACTTTAGTAAGTTTAGTAACTATCTTTATAATTGAATGGGAAAGAAAAAATCAATAACCATAATACACATAACTCGAAAACGTTTTATTATATATTAGATATACAAAAAAGTTGTGTATTAAAAGTTTCGTATTCTATTGTTGTTATTTATGGGTTTGAAACTTAAGTGAAGTAAGCAAAGGGGTATGGTTGGTGCGATGACTTTGTGTGGTAGTTGATACAGATGCTGAGAAATGGAAATGTGGACCCTATCTTTTACAAAATTCATTAAAATATCTAATTTTATTCGAAGTTGTATCCTAGGAGTAAATTAATAACAGTTTAAGAATTTACTAGTGTTTCTGTTCGCCTTTATAATAAATGCTTATATTTATTGCGTTTTTGTGCAAATAAACCATCAATTTTTATTTTTAATGTAAAATAAACCCTTATTTCAATTTAACGCAAGTCAAACCTTTAACTTACGATGGTCCCGTTACTTGCTGTTATAAACTAACAGAATGATTAAAAAAGCGACGTTTTGGATTAAAAAAATGACATGATGTTTTGTTAGTCCCTCGTTGTTTTTTCATAAAAAAAAAACATGATTTTTAAAATATCATAAATTAAGTTTAGAATTGAAGAAAATTAAATTGGGGAAAAATTAAAATTAGGGTTCATCATTCATCTTCATCATTAAATCTCAAAAAGTCAATACCAATCTTCAAAGTAAATAAAAACAAGGAGTGAGATTTCTGATTTTATAACTCATTCAACCGAGGAGGATGATGGATCTTAATTTCTGGGTTTAAGTTGATATAGATCTTCAGTTTGAATCTCAATCTCAATTTGTAGTTTTTAGCTCATAAATTTAGGAATTTTGTCTTCTTGTTGATCTGAATCTTCAATTTTAATGTTCGGTTGCAATTTGGGTGTTGTTTGATAATTATTGTAATGGATTGAATTATTAATGTTGAGTGTCGTTATTTCCTTGAATTTAGTTTGTTTATTCCCAAATTTTAGGTTTTCTCAATTTCAATTTTTCCTAATATTATTATTTTATCAAAAATCATGTTATTTTTTTTACGGTAAATAATGAAGGACAAACAAAACATCATATAGTTTTTTTAATCTCAAAACGATGTTGTTTTAATTATTATGTTAGTGTTTTAATAGTAAGTAACGTGGTCACGTTAACAATATAGCAGATGATTATATAGCGGATGATTTCGCAAATAAACGGTTTGACTTACATAAAATTGAAGTGAAAGTTTATTTAAAAAAAAAAATATCGATAGTTTATTTGCACATAATCCTATTTATTATTATCGGTTATTTGTTGGTGGGTATGGTTGAAAGTAAATACTCATGATGTACTTGACGACAAAAATAAAATAAAATAACGGCGTGTTTTGACTAACAAGATTTTACTCTCAGTGTACTGTTTGATCTAACATTTCGATTATTGAAGAAGTTCCAAAATTTGCATTTGATTATATATTGATAATTGCGTCGTATATCGTTGTCCAAAGGACCAAAACATTCCCATGATCAAAATCACACAAACTCAAAGTTGCGTTGAATTATATGAATATAATATTAGTGTCGTTGCTATTTTCAAAGTTTTCGAATGTTTGCCAATTTTATGACTTAAAGAAATGTATTTTATTAATATACTCTACATCGTATTTTCAAAGTTCTCTTCGGTTTCATTTTATTTGTATTTTAAACATTTTATATACTAATTTAAAAAATGAACTTGACTATTATATCCTTCATTAATATACAATATATCATTTTTATTGGTCATTAAATTAAAACAATAAGTATAATAATAGAAAATTTGCCAAAAATACATTAGATATACAAAAGAACACTTAAACAAAGTTTAAACTCTAAAACTACAAATAAAATAAGATAGAGTATTTATTTATTGTTTCCCTTTAGTGTTCTAAAGTTAGTGTATCATAACATGGTACTTGTAACAAGAGGATCGTATCGGATTATGTGGAAGCATATAGTATTAATATAAACTGTTTTATTTCAGCTCACTGTCGTTATTGTTTCTAATTTTTATTTCAAAATTAGGGCATCACAATGTGTATATATATATACGTCTAACAACATGTAACTCTTTTGAAAAATACTATTTTGTTTCCTGCTTCATATGGTTTATATTAAAAAAACCTTGGAATAACAACTAATTAAATTAAATAAAGGAAGAATGACATTGGGAAATTCCAAACAAATCCACTAAATCCCAAGACAAAAAGATCCATAGAAAGCCAACTAATATTCCACAAAGTTTCTAACACATTCACATTCTCCTTGAGCAACCAAACCTAAAAGTTAATCCACATTCTTTATTTTATCATTTTAACCACTCACCCCAACATGTTTGGTCCATGTGCTTAGTGCTTACGCTCTTGCTCTATTTCAATGTAATTGGTTATTCTTATGTCATAGACTCATACTACATTGAAACTGACTCGAGTTTTGACCGGAGTTTTCAATTGAAATTATATTATGCAATTTACATGCTACCTCGATTATCAACTCATTAACAATGAGGTGTAGAAGTTGCAAACAGAGTTTGATTAAAATTACATAAAATTGCATTTTTTTCTTATTTTACACTATTTTGGGGGTTTAGATTGACAAAATAATAGTTTTTGTAACTACACCATTGGAACGGTTTTGTGTAATTTCTGTTTCCAATTCCAATAAAATCTCTAAAGGAAAAAAGAGAATAAACCATTATACACAGTTACACACTTCTATAGAATTAAAAAAATCATAATTTTGTGATAATAAATTCTTCTGGTGAATACAAGTTTAGGTCGAATACATTCACTTTGGACTCATGGGCCTATAAGAAAGAAAATAAATACCAGCCCAATTTTCTGGTCCGTTATTATGTACATATTTACTTAAATATCTTATTTAGCCCAAATCTCAAAAGAGAAAGTTCACAGTACATGAATTTTTTTTTTGACAATTTTACAAAATCCTCAATAGAGTAAAGTTTACATATAAAAAATAATTTTTAAGTAATTGATCTACTTCACGAATTACACCTGTCAAAAAGGTTATTGTCAAAAGTACGTACGGTGCAAAAAACATTTGATTTAAAAATTTCTTAGCACTTAATAATTCAAACAAGATTTTGTTAGTTGGGTTGGGTAATCTATCAAAAACAGCAAATTTAGTTCAATTTCACGACAGGTGGAAAACTTTTCATTTTTGTCAATTTACTTCTCTTTAAATCTTGACCGACCATTATGTTAGGTGGTTGACCCAAGCCAGTTTCCTTATAATCTCATTCATACTTTTGACTTACATATTTTTTTTTTCAATTTAAAACAACTAATATAAACAAATCTTGAGTTTTCTGACTAGATTAAAAAAAAAGTATGTTTACTTAAAAAGTTTGAATTAGTAATGTAGGAGTAGGACTAAACACCTGTCAATTTTTTTTCTTTTTGATAAAGAACACCTTTCTAATTATTTTTTGTTGTTGTTGTTGTTTTGTTTCCCTTGAAACTTAATATTTTTCTATATCGTTAGTCATTTTATTTTTGTGTGGTGAATTTTATAAAAGTAATGATTTTATTTTTAGTTAATTGAACTTTTGTTTTTCTAATTAATGAACTAACTTAATAGATTTTTATTAGAAAATTGTCGTTCGGACCTGCACCATATTTTCCTTTTTGACAACGATCTACACTGCTACACCATACATATTTATTCACAGCTGTTGATTCGTTTTGATAAAATGTGTAGGCATTCACGTACAAGACAAGAACTAGCGATCATTACAATGATAACGACATTTACGATGTCTAACTTTCTATCAAAATAAATATTTAATATTCTATAATGCCAAATCATGGTTTAAATTGGAGTTAAGCTCTTCCAAATATTTTAATCGTTAACAAAATATTTATTTCGATAATAACATGATAAAATTATTTTTGTCTGAATTTGAGTGGTCAAAAGCTACCATGTGCTATGAAAGAAAAAAAGATAAGAGAGATTTAATTATGAATTTATTGTTACAGTCTTTTATAAAAAGCATTAAAGTTTCTATTTTAAGTAGAAAATAGTAGGGGTAAATTAAAAAAATGATATATTGAAAAAATAAAATATTTTTTTTTATAACGGTAAATAAATTTTATTAACGAGAACAAATAAAATTATGATACAAACATTTTGTTAACCAGGAAGGTGGATAAATACAATAAGAGAAAAAAGATTATTTGGTGGTCTGTGACTTGATAAAAGATGAGCTGTTTCATTGAAATAAAATAAAATGTTTAAATTTTGAAAAAACTTAAAAAATATCAACCTATGTGTCAAGGAAGGAGTATAAGATCAATAAAAAAAACTTCTGAAACATTATTCTACATTACTATTAATTATGCTGTAAATCAATAAGTAATATGATTTGTAATATATATATATATATATTATTTTGTAATCTATATATATATGCAAACAGTAGAATAATTCAACGCACAATACACTAAAATTAAATTTAACAAATTTTCTACCATGTACAATCACTTGTATTTAGGGAAATCTAAATCCAAAATATGATATTAGCAATTAAAAGCATTTAAAGCAGTTGACCAAATGCCAATAGGTCCAATACGCTATATGTATATATGTAAATATATAACGGTGCATGTACATACACCAAAAGTGAGATTTATTTTGTATAGCAATTCTGAAAAAATGTATTGAATTGAATATTCGAAAAGATTTGAGTTTTAATGAGTTTTGAGATGATTTGGTGAAATTTTGGTGTATTAGAAATTTTGTTATTAAATTTTATAAAATCTCACATAAAACTATGAGATTTAGTTTTTTGTATTTTTAACTAAGAAATTCCTTCAAATCTCATATGAAATGTTTAAATCAAATTTTAATCATGTTTTCAATAACAATAGATTTAGTTGTATAATTTAAAATCATCAATAATAACACTGAATTTTAAAAAGTATTTTAAAATTCATGTTTTAATAACACATGATTTGTCACTAAAACTCAAATCTTTCCATTTCCAAATGTTCAATCCAATACACTCCCAAAAATTCCAAATATACACAAAACGAGAATATTCCTATTTCTAGAAAAAGCCCCCTAAAAACAGAGATCAGGAAGAAGAGAAGAGAGCAAGAGAGAGACATAGATTTCTTCTTCTACAACCTCTCAATAATAAACCAAAAAAAAAAAACTCTAATCGAAACGATCGTGAACTAAAAAAATCTGAGTTTCTTTCATCATTTTCACTAGTTTCAATGGCGGATCTATTGAGAAAAGTGAAATCAATAAAGAAGAGGCATGATAAGAGCAATGCACAAGGTGTAATCCTAGGCAAATACGAAATGGGAAGGCTTCTTGGCCACGGAACCTTTGCTAAAGTTTATCTCGCAAGAAACGTTACATCTGGAGAAAGCGTAGCGATCAAGGTAATAGACAAAGAGAAAGTTTTCAAAAGCGGTTTAATCGCACATATCAAACGTGAGATCTCAATCTTGCGTCGTGTTCGTCATCCAAACATCGTTCAGCTTTACGAAGTCATGGCTACGAAATCAAAGATCTATTTCGTTATGGAATATGTTAAAGGAGGTGAATTGTTCAACAAGGTAGCTAAAGGAAGGTTAAAAGAAGACATCGCTCGTAAATATTTTCAACAATTAATCTCAGCTGTATCGTTTTGTCACTTTCGTGGTGTTTATCATCGAGATTTGAAACCTGAGAATCTTCTTTTAGATGAACATGGAAACCTAAAAGTCTCTGATTTTGGTCTTAGTGCTGTTTCTGATCAGATCCGACAAGATGGGCTTTTTCATACTTTTTGTGGGACCCCTGCTTACGTGGCACCGGAGGTTCTTGCTCGGAAAGGTTATGATGGAGCTAAAGTTGATATATGGTCTTGTGGAGTGATCTTGTTTGTGTTGATGGCGGGGTTTTTACCTTTTCATGGTCGGAATGTTATGGCCATGTATAAGAAGATTTGCAGAGGAGATTTTAGATGTCTGAGATGGTTTCCGGTTGAGATTAACCGGTTACTGATTCGAATGTTGGAGACTAAACCGGAAAGACGGTTTACAATGCCGGAGATTATGGATACTAGTTGGTTCAAGAAAGGTTTTAAACATATTAAGTTTTATGTTGAAGATGATAATAAGCTTTGTAATGTTGATGATGATTATGATATCAAATCGATTGAATCGGTTTCCGGGAGGTCTTCTATGGTTTCTGAATTGGATTTTGAGCCGTCTGATGTTAGGAAAAGAGCGGTTTCAATGCCTAGACCCGCGAGTTTGAATGCTTTTGATCTTATTTTGTTTTCGCCCGGTTTTGATATTTCGGGTTTGTTTGAGGATGATGAAGGGTCTAGGTTTGTTTCTGGAGCTCCTGTTGCTACCATCATATCGAAATTGGAAGAGATTGCGAAAATTGTTAGCTTTACCGTGCGGAAGAAGGATTGTAAAGTGAGTCTTGAAGGTTCAAGAGAAGGGAGTGTGAAAGGTCCATTGACAATTAATGCTGAGATATTTGAGTTGACTCCAGCTTTGGTTGTTGTTGAAGTGAAGAAGAAGGGAGGTGATAAAATGGAGTATGATGAGTTTTGTGACAAGGAATTGAAACCGAAATTGCAGAATTTGTCTGCGGAAAATGGCGAATCGGGTTCTAATTCGCGTTCTTTGCCATCTTATTTACTTTCCGATACTGAGTAGGTAGCTGAAAATGAACATTTTTGTTATTGTGTTCAATGGGAGGTTTAGTTTTAGATTTTTGAATCATGTGTCAGTTTAACGAATTGTAATGTTCTTGTTATTTGAATGGTGTGTGAGAGGCATTAGAATTTAGAGATAAAAAGAGTGGTGAGATATGAACCTTGATGTATCAGAAAGGGAAAACACAGATTCATGAACAAACAAGTTTATTTTATTTTATTTCAAGTTTGATCTTTAATACTTTGGGTTTTCTTATCAATCTTAGTTTGCTCTTAGTTTCTTCAAGTTTGATCTTTATTATTTTGGTTTTTCTTACTAATCTTAGTTTGTTCCTAGTCTCTACTATATTTTGATGTTGAGGTAAAATTTACATCGAAATATGACAAATTTATCACAAAACATGGTCTAGTGTCCAAACCAATGTATCTGTCTGCATCGTTATATTATGTTAGGATGTAAAAGTAAAAAAATGTTGAGTAGATTAATCTTAGTTATAAAAAAAAAAGTTGAGTAGAATAGTTGCTCGAAATAAAAGATCACCTTCTAATCAAAAGTTTTGTTTCTGTCTCTTTATTTTACTTTTAATCTTTGTGTAAATATTGACCCTCTAAAAAAAACAATAAACTAAGAAATATGATGATGATTGCAGCTATATTGCATTATCATAAATCTCACATTACACAGAGATTAAAAGCAAAACAACCAAATTAAGGACAAAAATGAAGATGAAAAAAACACATTTTATCACTTCACACAATCTCCTTGCCATTTCCAAACAATATCTTTCAAAGAAGGCTTAAGCTCACGATCACAAAATTGCTTATACTCCATTGTATCACCTCCACTTTTCTTAAACTCAACCATATGAAAACTCTTTGTCACTTCAAATATCTCAACATTAATCACAAGCTGTCCTTTTCTTCCTTCTCTTCTATCTTCCATCTTCACTCCTACATTGCTTTTCGTCAAATTGAATCTATCACTACTCATTGCTATCTCCTCGAATTTCGACACTATCTCTTTCGCTTCTTTCTTCGTTGTAAACATCGATCCTGATCTCTCTTCTTTCTCAAACAAACCCGAGAGATCGAACCCTTGAGAAAGCGTAGAGATTAGATCAAAAGCATTGTAATGCATAGGTTGTATGTCGAACGCTGCGTGGACATCGCTGATTAATGATTCGATCTGATTACTATCGGGCGATTTAGGCGTTTCAATCTTCTTGAAACCCTTTTGAAACCAAGAATTCTCCATGATTTTGTCAATCTTGATTCTTGAATTAGGGTTAGGATCAAGAATCCGAGACAACAACTTCTTGACCTCTGGAGGAATCCAATTCGGACACTTGAATTCTCCTTTCGTGATTTTCCGATACATGTCAACAAGATTATGCTCGTGAAAAGGAAGAAATCCAGCTAACAACACATACAATATAACCCCACAAGACCAAACATCAGCTTTAGCTCCATCATAACCTTTCTTGCAGATCACTTCAGGTGCCACGTAAGCAGGTGTTCCACATGTCGTGTGAAGCAAGCCATCCTGTTTCCTCGACTCTTTCAACGCGCTAAGCCCGAAATCGGATATTTTCAAATCGCCATTTTCGTCTAGAAGAAGATTCTCCGGTTTGAGATCGCGGTGGTAAACTCCTCGGCTATGACAATAATCGATTGCTCCAATCAACTGCTGGAAATATTTTCGAGCAATGTCTTCTTTAAGCTTTCCTTTAGAGACTTTATCGAAAAGCTCACCGCCTTTAACGTATTCCATGGCGAAATAGATCTTTGTTTTGCTCGCCATTACTTCGTGGAGGAAGACAACGTTTGGGTGACGAACAAGACGCATCACTGAGATTTCTCGTTTGATTTGATCGATTAATCCGACTTTTGCGACTTTCTGTTTGTCGATTACCTTGATCGCTACGCTTTCTCCTGTTTTTAGGTTGCGTGCGTAGTACACTTTTGCGAATGTTCCTTGACCTAGAAGACGACCTAATTCGTACTTTTGCATCAGAACGATGCCGTTTTTATCCATTTGTTTGATGGTTTCTTAGAGAACAAGGAACTTGATGAAAAAACAGAGAATGATGAAAATTATTGAATAACTTCGTATTGTAATGTTTTTTCCATGGCTTAGAAGAGAGAGAGAGAGAGAGCTCAAATTCTGGAAATGTTCATGGGAGAAAAAAAAGACATAATTTTAATTGTTTTTTTTTTCTTGGGTCTCAATTTTCTGCATATATATAAATAGTAAATCTAAATACAAGAGAAAAGAACTAGATTTGTGTGTGTGGTCGTGGTAATGCTTCGAGTGGGCTCTCCTAAATATAGTGGACGGTACTTGTCAATATAGAATACTAATTCCAGATTTTATTTTATTTTTGGTATTTAATAGGTTTTTGTAATTAATAATAGATGAACTTGAATGGTTGTCCATAAATCTTGAGATGATTCATAATAAGAGTTGTCTCAAAAATAAAAATTTTATGATTTGAAAATAAGTGGTGGAGGGCACTCCATTTATCACGAAAAGGATGGTTTAAGACTGACCATTTTACTCGGCCCGGTACTGGCCTGTCCAAATCCCGGCCTGCTGTTAAGCTTGTGGGCGGTTTGCCAAGTCTAAGTCTGCATGGGGAATCTATCCATATAGGTTTTAAACTGCATTTTGTTGTAAATCATTATTTGTTTTTTGTTCTCATCTATCATCATTTTATGTTTCTCAAACCTATCATTTCAAAGGTTTATTATGCAACTTCTCCCTTTGAATCTCTTACATTTGACCCAGTAAACCCTACAATTCATTCCCAAAAGTTTCTTGTTAGAACTCAGATCTGAAGTTGAATCATTTGTGGAGTAATATAAGGTATATGGACCTTTCTACTAATTATCAATTAGTTTTGAGTTGGAAACTCATAATTACTAAAATCATATATAAGTGCATGATTCCAATTTCTTGATTGTAAATTTTAAATCTCATAAACTTCATGCTTTAAAATGTCCAGGCTTAAGCATGAAGATGATGTGTTATAATTTATCCACATCGAAAATTGAGTAATTTATAGAATAATATATGAGATATTTGAGAGCATCTTCATCGGGTGTCTCTAGATAAGAGACACTCTTATAAAAAATTAAAAAGTAATTAAAAAGTATGAGAAACAGACAGGAGACGATGTGAACTCGTCTCTGCCACATGTCATATTTTTCTTGATCATTTTCATTTTATTACTTAAAATTTAATTCAATAATAAAATTGTATCAAAAAGTAATATTTTTTATTGGTGAGAAAATCTTATAGTCTCTCCACCGATGGAGATGCTCTGAGCCTATCCACAAAGTGGTGTCATGGTACTGATTGCTTATTGTTCGGCTTACATGATAATGAACAAAATGAAAAAAAATTTTGATCCCCACAAACAACATCAATTGTTGAACCCAGTATTCAAACAATTATTTATAAAAAGGGATTCAGAGACTTAGGTTATTATTGAAGCTTTACCTCAACGGTTACGAGAAATATTTAGTCGTCGAATTGACGAGCTAACTAAAAAAGAAAAGGATTTAGATGCGTCTTGAAAAATGCTGCATATGTACATTTGAGAAGGGATCAAGCCATTTGTAGTTTGTGTTAATTACAAAAAGTGTTTTTGAATCTTTTGTAGAGATTTGTGGATGTTTTCCACCTTTATTATGTGAATGGGATGTCTCTTCTTTTATAGTGCTTTGAGGAGATTAGGGGTTTTTCTTTTCTTCTAAGAGTTGATTTCATTTTTTGAATAGAACTTCCTTTTTGCCAAAATTTTTTTTTTACAATCTAAATCAGTCAAACTTAATGGGATTTAACATGTTGATTCTTGATTTGGATCGTGTTATGCTGAAGGTGTTAAATCCAGTACCAACAGTCTCCTCTACTAATGCATCTCGATTGTGAAAGCATCCTTTGCACTAACCCCAGGGCCGGTCGTGAGCTAAAGCTGGTAAAGCACCAACTTTAGGCATCAAAATTATTACATATATTTTGGGGCAGCAAAATTTACAAAAATATGTACATAGTTTTGTGGTTCATTCGTTCATGCTCTCATTAGCAACCTAGGTTCAAGGTTTGTAGTTGTATTTTTACGATTTTATCTGATTTTGCTTTAGGCACAAAATATCATTGGGCCGGGCTAACCCACTAACAATAGTTCCTAATAATCCAAGCTCCTCCACACATATCCTTTGCAGTAACCCAGTATACTGCACTTCACAATTCCAGCTGCAGGTTTTATTCAACGCATGTTTAAAGCATGAGCTCCATGACTTTAAATTTTCGATTCCAAGACAAGGTTAGTCTGCTGATGAAACCACTACTCTGCCTCATCAATACCAACCTTGATTAGCACATTAATGTCCCCTTGTTTCTCTTCAATCAAAACCTCATTACGAGTGTAAAACCTCAGTTCAAGTCAATAGATCTTTGTTTTGCTCGCCATTACTTCGTGGAGTAAAAAGTTGCATCTCTTCTCCATAATTATTTTTTATCAACTAATAATAACAATTTTAATAAAAAATTCTGAAAGTTAAATGTCTTTATATTAATTCTTCATAAAAATAGATCTTAAATTCATAATGATTTAAAATACTGAAGATTGTGCTATCATAAAAGCATCGGAAAGTTCGTGTCACTTTATCATAACTTTTTTCCATATTTTAATAAACAAAATTTCATTATATCTTTTGTTCAAAATCAAAACTGATTGAAATTAAATGTATTACACGAAGATATGATATATGTGATTACTAAATATAAAAAAATATTGATATAAAGTATTACAACAAAAGTTAATATGATACGACGGTTCTCAACGAGCGCAGTAACCTCTGAATTGTACGATAGGTTTACTTTGGCGCCTTTAAAATGATGCTTAACCGGGTTGTTCATCTTGATCCAGAGATAACCGGTTGATTTGTTGAAACCGAGTTCTGTCATTAGCTTTTTGCTTGCAGATTGATGCACCATAGAAGATCTCGGCTACTTCTCTTATATTTGAGTTGGTTTCTTCTTGAGACGACATCGATGAGGTTTGTGATTTTTGGGTTGGGGTTTGATAGGTTATATATATATATATATATCTTTATTTTTTTTTGACGTATAGGTTATATATTATTAGGCGAGGACTTTGGAGATGATAAAATTTGGGTATGTGGGTGTGTGTTCGTGGAATAGTTCTTTTTTTTTCAACTACATTATCTTATATTTGTAATAAAATAAATTTATTGTTTTAAATATTTTTTAATAATCATGTTGATGAGTTTAATTTTTGATAAAAGAAATTTTAAACATATACCATTTAATTTTGGGTTATGAAGTTAAATGGTATATGAAATTAAATATTTTTCAATTATAAAGATTAATTTTTGGCTTATGAAATTGGGATTAATGTATCAGAAGAGAACTACTAAAAGGGAAGTTTCAACCTATAGCAAGTAGAAAAGTATAATTGAAAAATTAAAAATATAATAGTGATTTTTCATTAATTAGCTATCTCTTCTCTGATATATTTTTGACTAAAATGTCACTATCATAGTTTCAATGATTACATATTTTTAACGATCAAATATAATTGAAAAAATAAAAATATAGTGGTGATTTTTCATTAATTAGCTATCTCTCCTCTGATATTTTTTCTTACTAAAATTTTACATTATATAAAACATAAAAATTTTTATTATAACATTGAATAAAATGTTATTCTATATGGAGTAGACTAATTCTTTTAGAATTAAAGAAATAACACGTTTTGAATTTAGAATATTTTTTTTTGGTTTAAGATTTAAGATTTGGATTCAGGGTTTAGTTTTGACATTTAGAGTTTAAGGGTCAGAGTTTGAAATTTAGAAAGTATAAATTAAAATAAAAACAATACTTATAAAATAAAAATTATATTGTTCTATATTTAAAATAGGAAATATAAATTTGATGCAACCATGTAAATTCAATATTTCGTATAATATTTGACATATGAAAATAGTTTGCAAATGGTTGATTTAAATTAAACAGTTGAAAGAGTTGAATGAGCATTCATCTAATATTTTACCATTTGAGATAAATAAGTTGAAAAATGGTTCAATCCATTCAGATAAAAAAATTGAACAAATGTACAAATTATAAAGAAAAAGTGTTCAACTCATTCATCTACTATTTTAGAATTGAAAGAGTTGAATATGGAATGATTTCAACTCAAAAAGTTTTCAATTATTTTTTTCAACTCACTCATTTTATTGCTACCATTTGCAACCTATATGTGTAGCTATGTACCGGAAATATTTAGTGTAATTGATTATAATTTATTTGTTTTTTATTTTATTTTTGTTGCAGCTGACTAATTTGTTTATCATTAAATACCAGACTTGTTTTAGCTGTCGACTGAAAGTTTTATTATTTATAAAGACCAACAAATCGTTTACTAATTCAATTTTATGTTAATTAAAGACTAACAGAAGCTACTTGTTTATTTTTCTACATAGGTGTGGTGTAGTGATGTGACATATCAATTCCGGCTGAAAAGGCCACTGTGAGCGGTGGTTCCAAACGGGCCAAACTCACATGGACATACGAACTGATTAGTAGATGTGATATTTTAATCGAGAAAAATGTCGAAAAAGCATAAACTTTCAAAAAGTGTACGTTTTAGTTATGAATTTACAAAATATCATTTAAATCCTAATTTTTTTTATTAACTTTAAAAATAAATAACAAACTTTTGTTGATTCGGATGAATGAGGTATGCTGTTAAACTCACTAACAGAACACGATAACGTACGGGTTAACTTACAGTTAATAGCTCTGTTATGTTAAAAAAACATAGTATTTTTTAATAAGAAAGTAAAAAAACATACATTTTTAAAAAGTGGACGTTTTAATCACGAATTTACAAAATATCATTTAAATCCTAAACTTTTGGTTGACTTTCAAATTAAATAGCAAACTTTTGTTGATTCAAAAGAATGACGCACGTCGTTAAGTTCATTAACAGAACATGATTACAAAGTTAAATTGATGTTAACATATTTGTTAAGTTAAAACAACATTGTATCTCTTTTAATAAAACGATATCATTTTAACCTATTGAAGAAATAAAAAATCCCCAAATCGGGAAACACAATCTAAAAATTTCCAAATTGATTCTCAAATCCCTAACCCTAGAAATCTCTCTGTTGATCTTCTCTCGTTTTCGTTTTCGTATTTAACAAACACAAACCATGTTCATACCACACAATTGTTTTAAATTATTGTGTGTTATGAACGTACAACATGTTGATACCAGATCCCAAACAAAGGGATCCATCCTCTAACAATACGACACGTATTTGCCAACTCGTCGTAGCAAAGGAAAAGCGGCTCGATCTGAAAAATATCAAAGATGGACAGACCTAGGAAGTGTTCGGAAGAGCGGACCAAGACTTCCTTAAATATTGTAACGTCTTGATTCTTGAACTGCATTCTCCGATATGTGTCACTCCGACGTATTCAAGAAAAATCATAGAATTAGTTAGAAATTATTCATAGCATTTAAGTCTCGAATTATGTATAAATATAGTCTCATAGCCTTGTAAGGGGGAGGATTTTTGTCTCAAAGAGAATAATAATACAAATTTACACATTTTTTTTTAGCAATACATTTTATTTTACAAACTCTAGATCATATTTTGGGTGTTGGATTATGTATCTACACAACTTTTGGCTTGAACCTACATTGTTTTAAATTGTGTGTTATGAAAATTGTTTGTGTTTGTTTTTTTCACTTGTTTTCCCTTCTTTTATCTGCACAATTTGAAACCAAACAATGCATTTTGAGTAATTTGAAACCAAACAATGCATTTTGAGTAGTTTGAAACCAAACCGGAAATAATGAAATCAAAAGTGTACAACAATTTTACAACATTGTCTCCGACGACACCCGGTGTCACAGAGCTTGAACTCATCGGAATATTGGGAACAGAATCACAAGGAGAAACCCAACCGAGAGAAGATCGACAGAGAACCCACTAAAACGAAAATGAGAGAATATCGACATTGAGATTTCCAGGGTTAGAGATTTGAGAATCTATTTGGGAATTTTTAGACTGTATTTCGCGATTTAGGGATTTTTGATTCCTATAATAGGTTAAAACGACGTCGTTTATTAAAAGAGATATGGTGTCATTTTGACTTAATGAAGATGTTAACATCAATTTAACCCCGTAATTGTGTTTTGTTAGTGAACTTAGTGACGTGCCTCATTCTTTTCAAGTCAACAAAAATTTGCTATTTAATTTGAAAGTCAACAAAAAGTTTGGGATTTAAATGACGTTTTGTAAGTTCGTGATTAAAACGTCCACTTTTTGAAATTTCATAATTTTTTTGAATTTTTTATTGAAAAAGAAAACTATGTCATTTTGACATAACATAGATGTTAACCGTATGTCCCGTCATCGTGTTCTGTTAGTAAATTTAACGTCGTGCCTCATTTGTCCGAATCAACAAAAATTTGCTATTTATTTTTAAGGTCAACAAAAAGTTTATGATATAAATGAAATTTTGTAAGTTCATGATTAAAACATTTATTTTTTGAAAATTCATGTTTTTTTGACATTTTATCCTATTTTAATTTTAAAAAAGAAATTGAATCTTAATTTTAGATATCGATGTTTATGATTTTCTTAAATAAATTATTGAATTTTATTTTAAAACGCTCTATTATCTATCATATTTACATTTTAGAATGTATAAAAATTTAATTTATAATTATTACATTACAAAATAAGTAAAGAAGAGAAACTAAAATTAAAGAAGATGCCTACCGAAAATAACTCATTAGCCAGATTTGCAGTATATCCGATATATACGCATAAGCGAAAGTCTAATGGACGTTTTGCCCTAAACAAAAGAAAAACTCATAAAAGAAAGACTCATGGACGTTACTTTCATATTTTTAGATTACGAAAAGTCTTTCTTTGGTTAACTAATTGAGACAAGTTGCGATGATTCGACTCGCAACCAATCCCAAACCAATATTGTCAAGCATAGTATTAGTCCATATATTCAGAGTTTTATCACAAATAGTTTCATATAAATATGTTTAGGGCTAATATTAGGTTTGTTAATATTAGTTTGGGCTTGGTTGTGAATCTCTCTAGTAGACTACTAATACGAATTAGTTATAGAGAGTTTATGGTTTATGATTAATTGACATGAATGATCACATATTGGGGCTCGAAGGTCTTTTATTAAGTATTAAGTACCTATTTATATTAACATTACTCCAATAGTTTTCTTTTTGGCTATTCCCTTACACAGAAAATAAAAGTAAAAGAGAAAACGATGTAGAAGATAAAAATCAATTGAATATTGGATCAAAAATCTCCTAGCTGACTTGTCGAGACGAGAGCATGATACTGCCACGTGAACATACCAATGTCAAGTTTTCTATCTATTTGTCGTCGTTGTGCGCTATAATCCACAATTGTACATGCATCAACTACATACTGTATTTCTTATAAGTAAAATGCCACGTGGATAAATATATTTTTCCATTAATATAATATTTAAAACATCAAAATGTATCTTTAAAATTAATTTATTATAATTGTAACAATTTTACGACAAAAGAAAACTACAATTTTATAATGAACCCATAGGATTTATATTTAGAAATGTCGTCTAATAATTCTGCATAAAAACAACATTCTATTTATATATAGATATATCATATATGAAACAAACTTTTAATTATATCATTATATAATCCAACGTAACGCATTGCAACCTGCTAAGATAAGTCTTTGGAAAATAAAATAAACATATATAAGGCTTATATTACCCTAATTAAACTACATGTCATATAATATACCAAGATTATATATCTTGGTGTTATGCAATTTTTCATATATGACACGTACGTTACCTATTAATATAGTTTAAATAGCTACTTCTGTTCCTCTCCACCGACAACATGCACTCCGCCATCAATTAAACATTCACGACGGCGAAGATCTCTCACTGCTCCCCACTCATGCATCGAAAGATGAAGTTTTTTGGCGGCGAGCAAGAAATCAGCCGCTTGTACCGGAGATAGAACCTGGACGATCTTCGCTAAGGTATCGACCCGTAGATTGTCTGCCTCCGCCAGTAAACCAGCCATAGCTTCTTCTTGCTTGTCGAGAGCTTCATCCACCGCCATGTTAGGCTCTCCGACATGTTCCTCCTCGAAAGCCACGGTAGCGATGGGAATATCCGCAGCGTCTTCTTGTAGACTTGAGACTTTCTTGGTCATCTTCTCTTCTTCTTCTGTGACTTTCACATGGAACACATTGATCTTCGCTAGCTGCTCCGCCGTTAGATCGCTAAGTGATATGCCGTCACCACCTGTAGTATCAAACCAATTGAAACAGACCCGGTCACAAAATAGTAAACCAAAACCATGCTACAAATAAATATGTTTAATTCGTCTTTTTTTTTTATGTCAAACAGACCGAACCCATGACCAAGCCAAATTTTTTTTTATGTATCAATATGTACATAGAATATTATAAGCCCGATACAAATTCTTTATTTGAAACCGAACTAATTAACTGGAGTTAATTTATTATATGATCATAGATTCTATTACTTTTATTCGAACTAGATCTTATGTAAGTACACCAAACCGAATAACTTAAAATTCGTAAAAACTACAAAACCTACATTAAAATAATTCCACTAATTTATATATTTTAAATTTTGTTTTATCTATAATTAAACTGGAAAATTATATCGTAAAAGTGAATTAAAAAATTTAAATGCAATATAATAAAAATTTAGTAAATCGCTCACATACTCTATTATTTTTGTAATCCAAAACTTTTGTTTTGTTAAAGTTTTTTTTTTCTTTTAGGATTTTTTTTCTTTGATTATGATTATGATTGATTGTAATCAAAATTTTGTAGCCAAACTCTTTTTTAGCATAAATAAACCTAAAAATAGTCTTAAAACCAAATAAATCAAATAACGGAAATTAATTAGTTACCACGCCAATCCAATATTTGCCGAACCGAACGAAAAAAAAAGAAGTTTTTCTAATAATATTTTCATAAATTCTCGGAACCAAAAATCGAAATAACTGAAATAACCGAACATACCTAAAGAAGTGTAACCGTCAATGTTACGGAGGAACTGAGTCACACGGATCTCAGTTTGGGACCCACACAAAGCATAAACAAGCCTAAAGAAAGAAGATGGTCTGCAACCACCCATCCAACTCAAAGCGTTCTCTAAAGGAGTGTTCCACGACGGCGCATAATAGTTAGAGCTACATCGGTGAGCGAGTTCAGCTCTTTTTCCGGCGTAAGCTTTGAAATCTCCGATGATCTTGTGCTCTAACTCACGGAGTTTTCTATCAGTTTCGGCATCACTTGGAGATTTTCTTTGAGCTATGATTTGTTTGAGCTCAGAGATGCGTTGAGATTGTAAATTCATCCACTGCTTATAACAACTTTCTTGAGCTTCTTCGATGTTCTTACCTGATGATCCTTTGTTCTCCATATTCTTGAAATTTAATGATTAAGATTTTTTTTTTTTTTTTTTTTTTTTTTTGTGTTTGAGTGGTTTGGTTCCATTTCGTTGGGTTTAATACAGAGTCAAAAAGTTTTTTTTTTTTTTTTTTTTGATAAATGTATATAGTTAAAAGTTAATGGACCAGAACCATCTTTTATTTTTTCTGACTAATGATTATCTCTAAAAACAATATTATCTATACAATATAATGTTAATGGGTAAAATGTTGAATCCATAATTAACCGCTAAATAACGAATAACATAAAACATATACTATTTCTGTTTTATTTTGGGGTCATTTAAAAAGTTTACACACATATACAAGTTTTTTTTAAAATATCCTATTATAGCCTTAATTCATTTTATGAATTAACAAACATAAGAATAAAATTTGATTAAAAATTGTAATGAAATAAAAATCAAATCCTGCAATGATTACTTATTATGGAATGTCCGGATATATTGATCATTTCTATCTAAATATATAACATGTAACCCAATTAAATAACATGAATTTATGGTAAAAACGATTAATTTTCTCTTAGTTGAAGAAATATCTGACTCTTTCATTCCGATATCAAAATAGGTTAATTAGTTTTAAGTTAGCTATCGGTGTCCCATTTGTTGTTCTTCTTCTAAAAACAGATATAGTATCTAATTTAGAAGCTCAAATCAAACTGAAACACAAGTTGTATTATTTTAACGAAAAAAAAAACTGTGATATTTAACCGAATCAAATAATTATCGTTTGTATTTTGTAAATGCAGAACATTGACAGCTCAAAAGTCGAAAAATGAACTTGGACAAAAAACATTTAGTTGGATACTTTCTATTAACGAGTATTAGTAATGGAATGTTAAAGATCATACGTGCTTTGCAGCGAATAAATACGAAATAATGCATGCATGCATTACGTGGAAGACTCATAGAGAGTGCGACTTGTCGTTCTAAAAATAGTTAATTTTGTCTTTATTTTTGAGTTAATTTGGTTGTATATATTGACTTCTTTATTATCGGGAAAGAGAAAAGTGAAAACCCTTTCATCTAAGTAACGGAAGCCGACACACCTACTCATTCTATTTCTCAAGAAAAAAAAGAAGATAAGTAAATTCGTATTGTCATATATCAATTCAAAAAAAAGGAGAAAATAAGCTTTTACATGATTATATATATATATATATATAATAATTAGGATAAACAACAATGTATGGTTCTTCTAGGTTCTAAATTCAGAATAATGCCAAATGTTCCAAGTGGCATCTTTACCTCTTTTAAGAGGAAAGCAATTGAGCATATATGTGTCTTTTTCAATAAAAATTAAAATTTGGAGAATATTCACCAATAAAAGTATTTTATCTATCACGTGGCAACTAATTCGTTGGTATTACTAGTTTGTGATTTTTTTAATTTTCTTTGCAGTGGGAATTAGTCCTTTCTTTTTGATTGAAAACGATGATACTAAATAATAAGTTTCAAAATTCATAATAAGTTTTAATGTGTTATGATCGTATATGATTGTAATCAGTATTTAAAAAATAACGTGATCAGAGATTTATAAAGAGGTGCAGAATATCGTGGAAACAAGTCCTTTCTAACTTATGGGATTTTTTATAGTAAACAACTCATTGATTGTTCCGAGCTTATTTTATTTAATTTGTCTTTTACTACGGGAAAAGATAGATAAGAACTCATTATCATGCCCAAGTACAAAGTATATATCATACAAAGAAAATTACTCACATGCATAAAGCGGCATTAAAGAAAGAAAAAAAAAAGAATTCGAAAGGGGAAATTTCATTTTATGAAATGTTTTTCTAAGAAAAAGAGTGAAAAACCATAACGATTAATTTCTTTCCCAGCGATATAATTGGTTCTACTTACAGCAGTGTAGACACGTATGTGGAAGTTTGACACGTGCCACGCGTGTCTCTTTTTCCTGTAAGTGCGTAAATAAAAATGCACAACACGCTTGTCGTTTACTTGTTGTTATGTAGTATGAACATGTATATCACTAATAAATTTTTGTTTTTATTTGTCGCCAAACCGATTAATTTTTTTTTTTTGAAATTTAAAAACTAGTTAGAGATGTATTTGTTACTTATTATTTTGACTCATCCAAATGCTCTAATTTAGTTCATTTAGATGGGTGAACTTTATTTACAAACTCATTCAAATAATTTGTTGTCGTCAAACCGATTAATTACCATAAGCAATTAGTTAAACCACTAATTCCTTCATGGATGAGCTTCTCTTAAGAAATCTCAACTTGATTTATATCTGTACAAGGAAGAAAGCTACAATATTTAAATGTTTGAGCTAATGAGATCTCGTAAGAAGATATGAATGTTAGCTAATATAGAGGCAGTAAAATACATTTCAACTTCAAATAAGATTAGCTACAAAAGCTGGAAAACCAAAGGAGAACTGTAATTAATAATTTGTTCAATATTTTTAAAGGAAACTAAGCCAACGTTGAGCACTTGGGTTCTTCTCGTTTATATATTCCAATCTAACCAAAAATATACATCAGTACATGTCAAATTTTAAATGTAAATGTTAAACTTTGGAACGTTTTTAATGAAAAAAAGATGTGAAAAACACATTCAAGAAACTGTAAAAAAGTTACCTTTGACAAAGTGGTGAATTCTTCGATCAAAATGGCAATACGTTCACTTCTTAAGCACATCGAGTTTATCAAAAATAGCCAATGATATAAGAGCGTTCTGGAACAATATTTGTGATATACAGAAAGACACATGAAGTGAGTTATATTATACTACCTCCGTTCTTAAGAAAATGAAGTTCTAGAATTTTATTTTGTTCCATAAAATTGATTTTATATATATTTTAATTCCTTAATGTTAATAATTTGTAAATTTCAAGAAATAGTTATTAAAAATATTTGAAGTTATGAATTCTTATTGATTTATAAATAAATAATAGTTTTTTTGTAAGAGAAAATAATAATATTTAAAAATAGTAAACATTGTTTCTTAATTTATATAAAAGTTCACCAAACATCAATTTGTTAGGAACATGCTAGAGAAGCTTAATTAGTTAATAATTAACCTCTTTTTAGTCCTCCCATGAACTAAATTGGACCGTTTGAAATTTTCGATGGAGATGATTCAGTCAAAAATAAAAAAATAATATATATATCGATCTCTAACTAAAACTTTGTTTAAACATATCTACATCAACAAAAAAATTTTAAAATTTTAATGGCAAAACTTTTTAAACATGTAAAATCATAAATAAAACTATATTTATTTGTTAGAATTAGATTTATAAATATTGATATAACTATTTTTACATGTAAAAACATAAATAAAGTTATATTTCCTTTTTGAATTATGATTATAAATATTGGTGTATATATATATATATATTAATATATTTATTTTATAAATATTGATGTAATTATTAAATATTACATTTGCTGATATTGTTTTCCCGCTAAAATTACAATTTCATGATTTTGACGGAAGGACGAAATTTCGCAATTTTGCATTTTTAGCTAGAAATTGTCATTTCACCATTTTTCCGTAAAAAACTCAATTTTACGATTTTATAATAAATTTTATCTGTAAATTTTGCGGTTTTGGTAAGAAAATGGTATTTTGTAATTTTTTTGCCAAAACTTTGATTTCACGGTTTTGGCGGAATAAAATCATTTCACGATTTTCTATCAAAATTATGATTTCATGGTTTAGGCAAAAATGACAATTTTGAGATTTTATGGTTTTATCACGAAACACAATTCTACGATTTTGCTTTTTTTTAGCGAAAATTTTTGTTTTACAACTTTTTCAAGAAAACCCTACTTCACGATTTTGAAAACTTGTAATTTTGAGATTTTTTCGTTTTGGTGTGAAAACACAAATTTTTGATTTTTTGCCAAAATTATGATTTCAAGATTTTGGCGGACGAACACATTTGCGAGATTTTATAGTTTTATTACAAAAACTTATTAACACGATTTTACATTTTTAGCAGAAAATATCATTTCATGAATTTTCTGCACTAAGCTCGATATCATAATTTTGGCAAAAATGTAATTCTAAGATTTTGCAATTATGGCGGAAAAATAATATTTTGTGAGTTTGTGGATATTAATTTATAAATTTATATGGATTTTATCTGAGCAAAATCAATTTATAAATGTCAATATAAAAATTTGAAATTATTTAGTTGTAAATATATTTTAGATCAATAATTAAGACAAATATGGTAAAGACAAAAAATATGATTAGATTAAATCATGAATATTTTAGTCATTTTTTTATTAAAAGCATGGAGATGTAGATTTACAAAAATAAACAAAAATAAACCAAACAAACAAATTGTCCATTTTGATAGATTATCCACATAAACAAGTCAAAATGGAAACAAACAACATTCAGATAAATTATCTAGATAGATTTGGATTAAAATACTAGATGAGCAAATGAATGTGTCCATAGTATTCAATTTAAACCGATTCTTAAAGAGTCTTCCAGATGTTATTTAGTATCCAATTTGAGTTTTTCCATATTGTTATTGAATAAATTAGTCTTAGATTGTTTTTTTTTTTCTGTTAAAGGGTTAATTATTAATCTTACATTGTTATTAACAAAAGAAATTCATTTTTTTTTTGATAAAGGAGAAATTCATTTGTTGTAAAAAAAGAAGACGCAGTTAATTACAAACAAACTTTCACCACAAAATACGTACAAACATACGTCATAGGTATATGTATGATAGTATACAATTATACAAACACATCGTTATATTATCTGGATCCGAATACACTATCAAAAACAACCAAGAAAACAAATTTAGTAAGAAGAATGAAAAAAAAAAATAACTTTTAACATTTTATAATAACGTTCACTTGTAAACAGAGAGAGAGAGAGCAAGAGCCTGTGAACCTTTGACACATGTGACGACTCGAAGAGAGAAAAAGAGAAAGAGGAGGAAGAGAGAAACGTTTCTTCTGGTTTATGTAGCTTCAGAAGATAAGATCTCAAGCTCTGCCCACCAAAGAGGAGAGAGTCTAGGTGTTGCTTGTTCTTGAGAAATCTTGATTACTTCTTTCAATTGTTCAACCACATCTTTCATTGTTGGTCTTTGACTTTGATCAATTCTTAAACAACGTCGTGCAACGTCACATATCACTTCAAGTTCTTCTTCTTTAAACGTTGTTAGTGTAGGATCAATCATACCTCCCAATTTATCATTCTCCAGATACTTTGATGCCTATGAGAAATACATAAAAAGTGTTACATAAGTAGGTACGTTTTCAGAAAACTCAGATTTGAACTTTGATGTTTGAGTTTTACCCATTTTATAATTGATTCTTCTTCATCTGAATCTGAGAGATTTCCAGAGATAATCTCAAGCATTAATACTCCAAAGCTATAGACATTAGTCTCTGGTTCAGGTGGTAATGGCAATGAAGATTGGTCTAAGTCACCACTCATCGGTTTTCTCGGTTTAATACCGGTTTGTCCGCAGAAAGGAACCATTCCGAGCTGCAAAATGAAAATCGTTTTAGTACTAGGTCTTATTAGGAATCAATAACCCCATAGAAACTGTTTTCTTATTAAGCAAGAAAGCAAAAGCCGTAGAAACAGTTTTCTTGTTAAGCAAGAAATCAATTAAGAACCTTTGCCGCGTAGTCATCGGTTAAGTAGATTCCTGATGAGACAAGTTTAGAGTGTGTGATTGGTGGATTAAGCTCGTGCATATATTGCAGACAATAAGCAGTTCCCATTATAATCCTCATCCTTGCACCCCAATCAAGATGCTCCATTTCTTTATCTGAAGAAGAAGATGAAGATTGGTCAAAGAAACAAGATCTTAATATGGAGATAGATTTTTAGATGTTTATTACCGTGCAAATGTTCGAAAAGAGTTCCATTTGGAGCATATTCGAAAACCATCATCCTATTAAACGGTTCATTTTCTTCGCAATATCCAATTAGATTCACAAAGTTCTTATGGTTGACTCTTGACATTGTATCAATCTGAAAATTTAAGTGTTTCAAATATCAATCAAGATTCTAAAGAAAAGGCGCAAGAAACGGTTTTAGAAGTTAAAAGAAGAAAAATAGTCACCCTTCTTCGGTAAGTTATTTCCATAGCTCTTGTCCATTCTTTAGTTTCCAAAATCGCGGTTGAAGCAACCGCAATCTCAACACCACTTGACAAAGTTCCTTTGTAGACTGTGTAACCATCAAACGCTTCAATGATATTACTGAAATCTTCACAAGCTGTTTCTAGTTCAGACCTGTTTAGCTTAGGTACACCTAAAAACATTTCTCACATTAGGTTTAATTTACCCGAAAACAGATCAAATATGAGTTTGTTTTAACATTTTCTTTACCGGTAACAAAAGCTTTCTGCAACTGTCCACTCAAACCAGTCTTCCATGGACCTATACTCTTCACAGCTTTTTTCCGGTAAAAGAATATAACCGCTACTATTATCATCATTGCCACAAAAGCAGCAACACCGATAACAATATACAACCAAACGTCTTTAAACCCTTTCGACTTCTCTTCAACTTTTTTTGGTGGATCACTAGAGTTTGTGGTGTTGGTAGGAGAAGGAGGAGAAGACGGAGGAGGGATCAATGGAGGTATTCTCTTCTTTGCAGAAGCTACTGCGGGAAAAGATCCGCTGCTTCGAGGAAACACTTTGGTTATAGGCTCTGGTGAAGGACTAGGAGCATCAGGCGCAGGCATTGCTGCTAAATTACTAGTTCCCTCGAGTAATTCGCGCCTTTTCAAGATACTAGTTTCATTCTCTGAATAACAAAAAAAAAATGAAAGTTTGAGTTATTAGTTTCTTAGTGTTTCCAAATGCAGAAGTTTTTCAGTCTTTTATTAGCTTTACTTGGATGATAATTCACAACATTATTCTTCTCATGAGAGTCCTTTTGCACCCTGGAAAAACATTAAACATAGAAAAATCAGTAACACTAAAGATTGGAAACATACAAATCAAACCAAAAGGATTGAGAGATTTTACTATAAAGAGGAAATGCTTACATGTAATGTCTTGAAGTTTCTTTAATCCTCAATATGATAGCTTTTGCCTTCTTTAGTCTTATTAAGCTTCTTCTTGAAACACTGTCAAATGGATTCAAAAATTTACGAAGATTTCTCCATGTTAACTACTTTTTGCTATATAAAAATTCAAAGTTTTGATTACCAGTATCCAAGTTTTCTATTTACACAGTCGAGGACATCAACAGAAGCAGAAGACAAGTCTCGATTCTTGTTTAACAGGACTTTATAAAGCGATTGAAGTCTCAGCAACTTTATGGTCATAAAACCCGCAAATTTGTTACCACAAAGCAACCTGAATCCACCCAAAAAAAGGGAGATATTTTGTTTATCAACACAAAGATTTGGTTTAAATAAAATAAAAAGCATCATAAGACTTTTTAACTTACAAGTTTTCTTGTGTTAACACTTTGTTAAGCTCTGGTGGAACTTCTCCGCTTAACTTATTATCTCGTAAATCCAAGAACTCTAATTTCGAAAATGTACCAAATTCTTTTGGAATATCTCCAGAGAAAACGTTCTTGGATAATATTCTACCAAAAAAAAAAAAAAAAAAAAAATCAAGAATCTGTTTTAGTTCTTTCAAGAAACAAAGCAAAAAGTTATAATCAAAGATACTTACAGAGATTTTAATTCACTCAATTGACTAAGCTCAGGAGCTAATGTTCCTCCCAAAGAACAACCACTAAGATTCCTACAAAAAAAAAAATCACTAAAAATTGCAACAAAAATCAAAAAGAAAATAAAAGAACAAAAAAAACTTACAGCATTTGCACTTTATTGTCGACACACGTAACACCAAACCAAGAACACAAATGATCATGATCAGAAACATTCCAACTTGCAAGAGTTCCATGAGGATCAGAATCAACTCTTGCCCGGAATTTCAACAATACTATTCCTACAAACATTCAATCATTACATAATATTAAACTCCAAAAACCTTTTTTTAAAAACAAAAACATTCAAAAGATTAGAAAATTTGTTAAATATTGTTTACCTTCAGAATTGAGGGACAATGAAGAACGAGATTGAAGAATAATAATCAAGAACATAAAGCAAGAGAATTGGAATCCAATTGGATTCCATCGACAACCCATTTTAGGTATACACCAATATTGCTATACAAAATCGCCAGATTTTTTCCTAAAAAAAAAAAGAAAAGAAAAAAATAATCCAAACTTTACAAAATCCTTGGTAGGAGAAGAACGAGGTTGATGATTGAATAATCAGGGTCTCTCATTGTATCAAATTTTGCAAAATTGAATTTGCATAAAACCCTAATCATCACAAAATGTTCATATCCTATAAGAGTCAACAACTCGTTTAATTCTCTTCTTCTTGTTAATATCCTTTAATACCTGGAAATATAGCCAACAATAAACAAACAAACATACATCAAAACTTTAACAAACAAAATAAAAAAAAACAATCATTATATAATAAAAAGAATAAAAATAACCTCTTCAAGAAGCAATGTAAAGAAAACATGGAACCCACACAAAAAAAAAATCAATCTTTTTCAACATTTTTTTTTTGGTTAAAGGGCTTAGCATTTTTTGTTTTTGAAATTTATCCTTTTCAACATTGCAAACTATGCATACAAAATGAAATAAATAGCCAGAAAAAAAAATAATAATGAAAGTTTACCTTAAAGAAGAAACTTCTTTACCAAGAATTGGGTAGGGTTTGAGAAACAAAAACTAAAAAAGTATCCCCAGAAATCGAAAATAATTTTTTTAAGAAGCTAAAAAATAGGCACAATTTTCTTTTTAAAGAATATGGAATGTATATTCTTCTGATTTCTTCTTGAACTTGCCCTTGTTTTTGCAGGATAATGATGAAGATGATGATGATGATGATCTCAGAGTTTTCTCTCTTCGACCATCTTTGGTCTCTCCAGGGCCAAAGGGTGGTGAGTTCTCTCTCCTTCCTCTCTCTTTCCTTCTTCTTCTTCTTCTTTTTTTTCTCTCTCTCTTCTCTTTCTAGCCGAATCTTTTTTTCCTATTTTTTTTATTCCTTTTAACAATTTTACCTCACAAAACTGTCTCTGTTTTTTTTTTTTTTTTTTTTTTTTTTTTGTGAAATTCCTAATCAGTGAATAAGGTCTTATTAACTTCCTTTATATACACACAAAAACAATCATCAATTTATTTCATGATTTTCATTGAGAAATTAATTCATTTTGATCAATAACGAACCAGACATATATATGGCGCGAAAGATTAGTAAGAAATTAATTAAGACTTAAATGTAGTAATATGTACCTTAAATTTTAATTTATCAATGGTTGAGTTGACTTGCAACTACGTGCCAGCCAGTCGTGAGTATGTTTTATTAATAAGCTAATAATTTTAGACAGTTGGATATTGTTTATAATTTATAGTATGTAATTATCAACGGTCCAGTGTTTCAGTGTGGTGTATATAATGAGTGCAGTTAACATGAGATTAATTTATAGTACATGCTACCCACTAATTTATATTTTTTTTGATCAATTTTAATTGTGTATTTTCCGGTCAACCTTAATTATTTTCTCCATTTTTTAACTGAAATTTAAATATTGGGTTTAGGGGGTGGCCATTAAGGATAACGACCAATAATCTAGTTTAAGCTTCGACATGTTTGTACCTTCACCAAGTTAAGGTCATCTAAGAAAAGAAAAAAAAAAAAAAAAAAAAACTTCAGGGTTTTACTCCAAGGTAAATATATTACTGTTTGAGTAAGCAGTAAATATATTACTGTTTGAGAAATGCAATTGTTAAAACAATTCATAGCTGCAAGATCTTCACCTTGTGATGATAATTCATCTGCTTTCTTCGAGTCGTGACTTCACCTACAACAACCATATTTATGACAATCCCACCTTGAGAGAAACTTTCAAATGCTAAATACTTAAATGTCATTGTTGATGAACAAACACTAATAATGATGATTAAAGCTCCAAGCACAGAAAACACTAACGATCCAATATCAAAAGATTCAAAACCGATGAAATAAACCAAACAATCGATAATGAAAAGATATTGGAAATCTAGAGGAAGACAATGTAACATAATCTAATATTTAAGTTGAACATGAATTTGAATCAAGCTGTATAAACAACAGAGATTCATACAAATATTTATGAGGAACTTGACTAATCGCAAACTCAAAACATGGTTTTGAAAATATAATGTCTACTTCCAGAAAAAATGGGAAGCATTAAGTTGTAGAGATCTTGAATAGACTAATCAAAGCATATTAATACATGTCCTCGTCCTGTTTTCATCAAACAGTAGCAACAAGAATCTTCCCCAAATAACTTGTCATAGAGACTCTAAGCAGATGATCAAACCATTCAACCTTCCCCCGAATTTCTCAACTTTTGCGCCTTTCAAGCGAAATCTCGGCACACCAAATCAACTTCTTAGATAAGAAACTACAGCCATAAATAGAATTCTCCTCCCACAAAACCGCCATCTTTCCACCATAATCAGCCAATCCAACCCAACCACCAGGACTGAACTTGGGTAGTCCTACCAAACCCTTCAAAATTCTCCATCCCCTTACCTCAGTATCATACCATTTTATCTTCCCATTAGAAAAACAGTACAAAACATTATCTATCTCACAACGAGAATATGAACAAACATAATAAGCTCTCATCGCTGGTTGTGGAACCATATTGTCCCATCTACCTTCCTTGGGATTGTAAGCAACCAACCTTGACCCAGCCATCACATGGATATTTTCGTCGATACATGCGCTGTTGGTGAAAGACTTATCTTCTACCACGCTGTGAGGGATGGACCCAAGATCCCAAACTTGTGTTTTTGTGTCAAACACCTCGAACGAGTCCTTTAAAAATTTGAAATCATCGTCGTCTATGTAACTTCCTGCTACATATATCTTTTGATCAAGAACGCTAGCAGAAAGTGTAAATGGCTCCACATGTAAGCTTGGAGCCTTGTGCCATGTATGAGACGTGCAATCAAGAACCGAGACAGTAGAGGAGAACGCTTTGAACCTGGATTCTGATATGCCAATACTGTAGATATTAGAACCAACCGCTACTAGACTCGAAAAGTTTGCATTAGGAGAATATGGAATTGGGACTTTAGCCAAAACATAACTGCTTGACTTCTTCTTCTTCTCGCTAGTGTCACTGGTTAGGTTTTATCAGGTTTACGGCAGAGGGTGAACCATCTACAAGAATGATTCATCTTTACGCATAAATAGAGACAACTCTCCGTGAGGCCCAAGAGTGACCTGGCCTTGTAAAGCTCCGGTGAAGCCAGCATAGATCTGAAGCTCTTGGAGACGAGTGAGAGAGTGGGATAGTACAATCTTGAGACGCGTGCGATTATGCTCAATACCAAATCATCGGGAAGAGACAGATTTGGAGTTAATGACTGGTTCTTTGAAGTCGTTTTCTTCCTCTTCCTTTTCTTTTCCGGTGAGGTCATTGACGTTATTTGGGTACCGGCGGCAGTGTCACGTTAAGAGGTTAATAAATTGTTGGGGTTAATGTAGGGGTTCGTTGCTAAATTGTTGGGCTTATGGGCCTTGGTAATATGGACCTCGCTATTTTTAATTTTATCCTATTTTTGTTTTCTTTTTTTCGCTTTTGATTTGGATTTTTTTTGTTTGTTTGTTTTGTTTGGATTTTTTTGGATATACAGTATAGAACTCATCAACTCAATTCAACTGAGGGTTATGATTTTTTTGGTTTATTTCAGACTATATCGGTTTTTACGGGGGTTTTTCTTAATACGGATTGAATACTTCTAGTTAAAACCATGAATTTGAATCTAAATTTGTATTTCAACAAAAAATAATTCTAATACAGAATATTAAGACCTAAAGTTTTCGATAGCAAAAGAGTTAACTAACTGAATAAACTTAAAGAATTTTAAGACATATTCAAATATTAATCAAACACCTTAGATTAAATTTTTTTTAAAGATATATTGGGAGATCGGTAAGATCAATAAAAACCGAATCAAGATTCACCAAACCGAGATCAAGAAGGACCTAGAAGATTGTGAATAAATATCAATATTTAGATTAGAAAATTTATCTTTATCTCTAAATATATTATTTACATTTATATTTGTCTTAAATTAGGAAAGTTAGATTCTTCTGTCTCTATATAAAAGATTGTATCTTGTATCATTATTCTCATGAAAATCTAATAATAATTCTTCCTTTTCACCTTTGTATTTTTACTCTCATTAATTATCAAGATAAAATGGACAGCTTTTATTTTGGGCCCTTTTAAAATTTTAGTTTTAAATAAAGTCTCATGTGAAGGTTTTTTAAAAGAGTAAGAGTCTCCATTTGGATTAAAATTACGAAGATGACTGTTTTTGATAATTTTATCTAAAATAATTGAATAACATGAAATTATTCAAACAAAATTTTATTGTAAAAGTTAAACGGATACAATTCCTCATACATACCAAATGTTTGGATGGATACAATTCTTTATCCACTTTTTGTTTCACATTAAGATTCTTTATTCCAAATGTTTGAAATCAATACAATTCCTTAGATACTTATATTGATCATTGATGTTGATATTGGTGAAAATAATGTGGCTACTACCAACCTGGCCCGATCTGGTCCAACACGGAACTGAGATTTTATCCGACATCATTATCTCATTGACGTAGCGGAGGATAAAATAATACAAAATTTTTATTTAGTCTAGAATACCTAAGATCAATGTCTTCCTGGATTCGTTGAGATCTCTCAAAATCTAGAAAAAACAAGAGTTAGAGAATATTTTTATCTGAAAATCATAAAGTTTTATAATTTTATTAATTAATCAATTGTCTACAAAAGATTCCTAAATGGCTAATTTATAATAAAGCATAAAAACCTTAAAAAGATTCTGTAATATTTTTAAAATCCTAGAATAATAATAATTATTTAAAATAAAGATCATAATGAAAATACTGAAAATTATTCAAATATCACGCTGCATCACTCATGTACAAATTCTAAACACACAAATGACACAACACACCACAATCGTAATAATAACAGAAGGTAGAATTAAATTACTATTAAATTTTACTGTACCGGAAAAAAAAATCTCGGTATGGAGAAAATAAGATTCCGGTTTTAGGATTTGTGTTGACGAGAGGGATGAACTACCATAAGCTCCTACACAATTGCACATAATCCAAAAAAAACATCAAATTAATCAAAACCAAAAATTAAAATACCAACAAAAAACAAAGATTCTTCAGAAATTTCTTATAACTGGTACTGATTAATACATACCTCTGAGTAGCGAACATGATCATTGTGCTTATATGATGTTTTCACAATTGTTTCCCATTTTATAGACTGAGGATTAGTCTTTTGCTCTATCTTCTTGAAACCAGTGGCTTGACCGGGGACGATGGAGGAGGCGGCGGAAGCGGCAGAGCTTCTCGGAAGTGCCCGGCAAAGCCAAGACTCTGAAGGGGTTTTAGGTAATGGAGGTTGAGAAACAGAGAGATTCTTTGACCTAATTTTGTTTCTGTTGCTTCTTCTCTCTACTTCTTCCACAAGAAACCTAGTTTCTGGTCTACGAGTCTGATCGGTCGAAGTTATTCGTTGCAACCTCGAAGAATTTCTCGGGATTCGGATTATTTCGCCGGATTTCGATAACGAAACTGTCAAAAACCTTGGTTCTTGAGACTTACTCATAACCTTATTTGATCTCAAGATTCTCGGTGGTCCTGATTTGGATTTATAAACAGAATCTTGAAATTTAGGGCTTACGATTTTCCCCGATTTTACTCCAAGATCCTGACATGTCTTGACCTGAGATAGAACCGGGCTAAGAACATCCAACGAGTTCTTGGAACAAAACCGTGGTAAGTACCCTAACCGAACTTTCTTGAAATCATTTGAGCAAACTCTCTGATCAATACCATCAACATGATTATGATGATCTTCATCATCATCATCATCGTTGTTCAAATCTTGATAAATCGCCATGGAGACTCTCTGTAGAGCAATGCTATGTTTCTTCTTCTTCTCCTCTTTAACTCGAGAAGCTTCTTTCTTCTGTTTCATGGCGATTGCTTCCGCCGCTGGTAAAAACCTCGACATGATGAGATCACGAAATTCAAGAATGACGTCATCTCTTGCTCTGTCTCCATCTCCGTTATTCTCGAACTCGCTTACTCCATTTGTACTGCAATTAGCAGAGAAACTTGCGGCTGAAGAAACACTTCCCAAAGCTTTGATTAAGTCTGATTCTTCGATTGTTGTATGTTGATGATCCTTTGGTGTTTGTTCCCATTTAAAAGGAACTGAAGATGGTTCCACTAGATGATTTAAACTCTGGTCTTGTAATAACCGAATCAGAGTTTCATGGTCTGTTTCTTGACACGAATCTTTGACTTTTCTCCTTTGAGTCGTCGTCGTCGTGTTCTGTGATTCGTTTGAATCCTCTAGTTTAGTTGGAACTCGCCTCACGGATGGAAATGGAGCATCTAAATTCAGTATTTTGTTCTCCATTGTTATGCAAATAAAAATCTTTTTAAAAACTCTCTTTAACGAAAAACAAACCTCTAAAGAATCTCTCAAGATTCAAGCATGTATAAACTAAAGAAATGAAAAAATATAGAAAAAGAATCAAGTGAGCTAGTGATGTTTTCTGATGTGCTAGATGTTATATATCAGATAAATAAATAACACCATTTATTGAGAAAAAGATATTTAAAGAAGTTGTATGGACCTTTATAAGGGAGGACCGAGAATGAATGCTAGCGGACTATAAGGAGTAGTCATGTCTAAATGGTTAGAAGAAAAGAGATGATAGAACAATAAAATACCATTTAAAAGGAGTATATTATCTAACATGTGGTTGGAAAAAAAAAATTACCAAAAGATCTTACAAATCTCATTCATAACAGATAAATAAAAGAACAAAAAAATTCGTCATGTTCTCGTAATCACACTCACAAATTAACATTAACATGAAATACTTACACGTAATGATCTATTATTAATTGCAAACCAATAGAGATATAAATTAAACAACATAACACACAAAACTACGATGATCAATTTTTCCATCGTTTTGAACAATATGTAAGGAAACATAAAATTACTAACCTTGGATTTTAATATAAATTTCGTAAATTAAATAATTGTATTCTAACTTTTTCATCATTTTGAACATTATGTGGTATAGATTTGCACTAACTAACTCTATATATATATATATATATATATATGATAATTATTGAAGGCATATAGTTATTATATTCTCATATTTAATTTGATTATCAGCTTAAAAAGTATCCGATTGTTCAAATTTGAAATTATTACTTGTTTTCAAGGTGACTTTCGATTGGATCTATTTAACTTCTGTTATATCATTACTTTTCTTATGTAGTTGTTGTGATTCTATTTCACAAGTCCGTTGCCGAATATGTATGTTTATTTTATAAACAGTAAGAAACTACTAGTGTTAATTACGATCGTTGATCGAAATTTGAAACCATTGAAAATGGAATTCCGCTTTTATAGAAAACGACATTGTTGATCGTATTTCCAACACAAATATTTTTTGTCCGTAACGTAATCATCCATCACAACGTGAGAAGTGGTTGTTCTTCTAAAGAAAAAGCAATATTATTAATAAAGGTTTTAGTAATTTGGATAATCTGATCATCGGTGTAAAAAAAAAAGACGTTTTAAATTTGATTTACAACGATTATGGTTCTGAAACTGTATCGTTCTTATTTTGGATCTATATAACAGAGTTTGAATGACTTAAACTTTGAAGTGTTTATTGTTTAAAATGTTTTTTTATTAAGTCTTTTTTGTAAGGCACGCTTGCATTTTTCGTATCGATAAAAATGTTCTCCAGTAGTAACACTTGTCATTCTAGCTTCACGTAAATTAGTTTCGTTCTAATTTTTTTTTATTTTATTTTATTATTATAAAATTTTTTTTAAGTTTCATTCTAAGGTTCTTTTTATAAGTCAATTTTCAGCCTGCAAATTTATTTTATTGTACTCATTATTTTCTGAATGATTATTCCAATAAAGACAGTATGACAATTGACAACAAGCAATAATGGAAACCATATTTAATTTTGTCGGATCCAAAAATAAGTACAATGGAGTATTGAAAAACTTAAACACATCTAATTTAATCGGCACAGAGGACTATATTAATTTTGTCGGAACCAAAAATAAAATTGCGTAATGTTTGGGAAACGACTGAAAATGCTAATAAATGATTCGTCCACCCTTCTATTCCGAATATATTTTAGAAAAATATATGGAATTCGATATTCTATCCAATGTACTCCAAAATATAGATATATAGATAGCAAAGTTAACCAAGTAATGGTGATTTAGTAGTTCTTACTTGAAGAAGACTTATCATGTTGGTATAAGTTAGTGTTCGATTTCATTCGCGAAATTCTCTAAATCAATTTATTTAGCCACATGGATATGAATATTTACTTTCGACTTATTTGCATACCCAAAAAAAGAGTTTATCTGTGGGTTTCACCTTCTTAAAAAATTAGTCTGGTCTCTTTATAAGCATGTGATCTATCCCTGAGTTATTAGAAAAAAAAATAGAAGCAAAGTTTTTAAATGAAAATTTATTAATTGTATATTAATTTTGATACTCTAAATAATATATTAAAATTAAACCAATTATAAAAGTTCATGAATTTTTTTTTTACTTTACGAATCTATATCCAGACAACTACAAATATCTTCAATTTTTGACAATATTTGAATTTCAAATTCTATTCAATTTACATAAGTGAAGTTTACTTACATCTAGATAATTACATTTGAGGTCGGACAATTCTAGATACCCTAAAGTCTCGGAAAACATAAGTCGTTTTCATTCTTGATTAGGTAGAACAATTCATAGTCATAAGTTAACACATGCTCTCGTCATTTTCGGGGCCACGCAACGTTTTTGATAATTCTTTTAGCCCCTTGCATTATGTCACGCTACGCCTTGCTATATTTATTCATCTCAAATCATTCCAATCATTATTTTTAAAACTACTTTTTATTTACTGACCCAATCATTATTTTTAAATTACTTTGGACACTACTAATTTAAAGGTAAGGAAAATAAAAGGCAGTGTCTTTTTGTTTTTGCTCGAATAAAAGCTATATCTCATGGTCTAGTTTTTTAAATTATGAATATATATTAGCAAGAACAAATTCATTATGATTTTCTAAAACTATTCCCAAAAAGAGGCAAGATGTACCTTCGGGCAGTCAATAATGTGGACCTTAGATGCATTGAAACAAGGTGAAGAGGATAACAAATTATTGAATATTATCATTTATTAACTACCAAACCTTCAAAGGTGTCCGTAAATGTTCATTGAATTCACCAGCGACATTTTTGTTTCTTACTAGCTGGAAAAAAAGGACCAAAGTTTTAAAAGCTTTTGTTGTTTTTTTTATACAGAAAATCGTTTATTCTTTTCTTTTCTAGAATAATCATGTTTAAACGTTTTCAAAATTTACGAACAAGCGAGTTACTGCAAGAAAACAGTGGAGGTTTTCATTAATTAATTGTTACTCTCAACTTATTATTTTTTCATTGAACAGTTTTTACTTATCGTATGAGCCACTCAATATGTTAAAAAATGTCTCCATTCATTTTGTTTAGTAACAAAATATACCCTAGCTATTTTCTTAAATAATAACACAAAGTACACAACTATATAGTATATATTGTTATCTACTTCAAATTCTCAACACAAAAATAAATTAATCAAGAAAAAAATTACATTTTATAAGATTTGACTGGTAACTCCTTATCATAGTGATAACAAAAATGTAGTAGTTTAATGTTTATCATAATGAGAACTTGAAAATATTAGCTGAATTTTTAAAAAAAAAATGCAAAACCTTCACCTTTTTTAACAGTTATTTATTATCATTTATCTCTAGTTACTACCCTTTTCATTGAACAAATTCCTTTTTGTTTTTTATGTACCAATACATAGGTGTGTAATTTTCAAAGAAACTTACACACAGCAAAACAGGAATGAACAAGCCACAAAGCCTTACCCATGCATTTAATCTATAGACTTATAATTTTTGGGAATTTGTTTCATTAACTGGAAAAAGACCCCTAAATTTGCGGGGTAAGGACAAGGCCTAGCCTACAGAGATCATCCTTCACGTGGCTACTTCTCTTAGATATCGTAGAATACCCCCATTGTTATCCATACCAAAGCTCTGGGTCCACCAAAGAATCTAATTACAACACAGTACCGCACCAAATTTACACACTTTTTCATTATATATATATATAAACTAAAATTACATATATATATTTTTTATATAACTCAGAGATAAATCTTAAATCTATGGACATACTAATTAATCCCCTCAAGATACAGTCCACGGATATATCTTCTCTCATAGTATTCAAGTGGACCAAAAGCAAAATGTCATACGATCAAATGAATTGATTTAGAGAATTCCATACTTGAAAAAAATCGATAAGTAATTTTTTCTCAAGTTGGAACCACTAAACCATCGCCACTTAGTTAATTACATAGTTTTTCCATTAAAAAAAAATACATACTTTGTAACTTTATTTTATTAGTACATAAATTTCAGCGCAGCAGAGTAAAAAAACTGAAACATAAGAATAAATGTAACATAACATAGACCCCATAAATATATATGTTACATATACTAATAAACGGAATATACTAACTTATACTATTTATCAATATATAAAATTATATATGTATATACATTATACATTAACTTACTTATTTCCCCTCTAATAGGGCTACTGCTAGTTGCTATTTTAAACCTCATAAAACAAGGGTTTTAACTTTTAATTCATAAATAAAAACTACGATTTAACAGTCTAGCAATTACAACTCTAGATGAGCCACCATCTTTTCCGAGAGCTTAGCCAATGACTTAAGATTAAAGCCAACGATAGTATCAGCAAACGACGTTGTTTCATCTTCACTATTTCCTTCCGGCACATCCACCACATAACTCTCCACCACCACCGTCTTCTCCTCCTCTTCCCCCGCCACAAACGCCGTAGTTTTTGACCGGTAATTAACCAAACGATGATCGCCACCAATATAGCTAATCACCATCACATGAGAATCATCGTCGAGCTCATCTAATCTTTCCCGGCTGAAAGCCGCCGGAAGACCAGAAACTACTGTCACGTCACGGACAGAGCCTTCTTCTCCGTTGCCGGAGGTTAGATTGCACGTTTTCACGAATTGTTTGTATGCTTGCGGGTTATCAAAACGACGTAGTATTGACCATACTAGAGATAATGGAGCATCGATGGTTTGTATAAGCGTCGAACCACACCGATGATATTCTTGAGAAGTTTCCATTAGTGAAATTTCTATAATTGTTTGTTGGTATTTGACGATTTTTTTCCTTTATATCGACTGTTTTTCTCTTGTGTAATAATATCTTTACGATGTGACAAGTTTGAGTATTTATATGAGAAATATCTATAGAACAAGGTCGACTGAAAATAATAATGATTTAGTTAGTTACCTCCTGTCCCGGAAAATGCCTCCTTTTTATTACCTCGAATAGATAAGTTCAAACATTTTTGTTGGTTTCTCCAAATTATGAAAAAGTAATATGGACAGCTAAGATATTGTATAAATAAAATGAGAAAAAAAGAAAAAGAAAAAAGAAAAATTCAAATCAAGGATTGGGTCAAGTAGATTGTAACATGCACATAAAAACAAAATACTTGAAAAGAATATTGATTAATTATCAGTGTAGCATATAATACCTATATATGTCTAATATAATATATCTATTATAAAAATGAATTGTAAAAGCTATAATGATTAAAATCTTATTGTATCACTTGTAATGAAAATTATATACTGCGGTTAAATTTGGAAGGTTATGAAAATTATATATTGCGGTTAAAAGCTATAATATGGTACAATTAGTGGCAAATAATGGATCCACGTTATACATTTCGTTCATACTCATATGAATGACACTTATTATCACACACTTGTACTGTAGAAAATAAAATAGCTGGCAAAAAAAATAGAAATAAGAGGTTTAAGAAACAGGCCAGTGAGCCTACAATTTATAAAGCCATATGAAGCCCAAAATAGCCTCTATTTGCTTAGGAGGGTGACCGATAATAACCGATCCGGACATCGATATAAAAATTAAAGGTAAACCAAAATGTAACTCCGGTTTATATGTTTTTCTTTCTACCACCTAAAATCTCGAAAATACAAATTTTGAGATTGAACCTTCGATTTGGTTGGAGTAGTCTTCTCCTTGAAATCAATAACTTCACAGAGAAAGGAAACAAATTAAAGATATCAAAACCAAATCGCTGACCAACAAAAATACTATCAAAAGCATACCAAAACAAACCGAACAAAAATAATGTTTGAATATCTATTTTCAAATATTTTAAAACCAAAGAACTCGATTTGAAAAAAGTGGATTAAACACTTTTGCTATCTCTATTTTTTTTATTGTTGATATAGTACTTCTCTATTTTGTTTAACTTATTTTTACAGGTTTTGGATCTATAGATATATAGTTTTGAAGTGTGTGATAGATACATGTGTGTATATGGATAAAAACTAAAAGATCGTACTGCAGTTAATTTATTTGGCTTATATCAAATATATTTGGAAAGCATTTAAAAATGGACTCAAACTAAAGTTATTTAACCGGGCATGATTACCAACTTGAAAAATATATCCAAAAAATTGGAGGCTGTGTATCTTCTCCATTTATTTAGTCATGCATCTTGATACTCTTTTGATATACCTGCCAAAAAAAATTACAAAAGCATCGAGACGATGATTCGGCTATTTATACCATTCATAACATTAATTAAGCTTTCCCATTTTGAAGAAGTGATCCATATATACTTTAAGACATGTTAAAAGTGTATATAAAAGAAGCAAACATCATTAATCTATTAAACCAGCTTTTTAATGTTTTATGATTATCATACGAAAACTCTGTTTAATTTGCTCAAATGTTTTTGCTACTGGCCTACCAATCAAGCCGAGCTAACGTAATTATGTTTATATAAATATGACCAAATTCTTTCACCATGGTGAAAAAAATCCTATTTAGGATCTATTGCTTCCTGCTGGCGGAGGCAGCTGTTGGGTTATGGTGTCAATTGACACATATATTTTAACTAATTGTTATGCTTTCATCAAGCTTCTTTAGATAATTTGGCCCCAAAAAAAAACACAAAAACTTATTTGGTCTCTCGTTATATAACACCACTTCAATTCCCTCACATGTCTATGAAACTTTTTCCTTATATATTTGTAAAGCCAATAAAAAATTGCATTCTAGATCTATCACTGACTTCCTATATGAGATTTCTTTGGCTGTTTTCTTAAATCCTAAGGATTTGAATGTTTTTTCTATTAGTAAACTACGTACCCTGTAGCATCTAATAATTAGTTATGGATTGATCAAAATCTTTAGAATTGTTTTCAACAAGTTAATCTTGGATTATCGATAAGTTTAAGACAGATTGTTTACATGCAATTGATGGAATTTAAACGATACATATATAAATTAAGAGTAATTTTTATATACTGTTATTTGGTATTTCATTTTCCAACAAATAGTAGTTCATTTAAATTACGCCACGTTAGATCATCCTTGAGATATAATAATATTACATAGTTAATTATCGAATTTTCCTTTTACAGAAGTTTCATACCTTTCTCTTTTTAACAGCTTACATATTATCCAGTAATATTATAAAACGGTAAAATATGAAAATAAAAACACTAGTCATTAGGCCCTATGTAAAGCTAGCTACAAGTATAATACCAATAATTACGAGATCTATATAACCATATAGTATACAATCGATGGCCTAGTTAAGGTTAAGGAACACGCCGATATTTGTGCTTTATTTCTGATTAAGTAAAAGTTAAGCTCTATTAGCGCATAACATATATAGGAACTAGCTTAATGTCTAGGGTCAAGATTAGGCTTAAAGTTACTACCACAATTATTTTTTGACAATTTACAATACACAGGTATTATATAGTACCGGATTTACGGTGACAACAATAATACAAACCATTAGACTGTATCCACATATTTAAAAACAAGAAAGACTCCAAAATTAGTATATTATAAAAAATAGGGAATAAAAATTAAATTATCTTAATTAATCGTAGTGAATAGTTAATTTACCAATATGTCCAATACTAAGGAACCGTTATGAAAGATCAGAGAAGAACAACAAAATTTCTCATTTTAGGGTTTTCATTTTATTTGATCAAGAAGTTACCAGTCACCACTAGGGTTTTTTAAAGAACTGGTCCAAGTACATTTTGTTTTCATTATAGAATTGAAGTATAATGATTGAGTGAAATCTAGTAATGTAATATCCAGGAAGGAAATTATAAAAAAATTGATTACCTTATATAAATAGATGATCGAGCCATCGAGATCAAAGTTGACTAATGATTATGACCCCGAAGAGTTTGAAAAATCCTTCTTAATAACAACGACGTCGTTTTTAGTCTTCTTTCGTCTCTTTTTCTTCGTACGCGTGATTCCACGAGCCTTAGCTTGAGACTCTCTCACTTCCCTCAAATGGATCCGGATCGACCCGTTTCCAAACGGGTTATTATCGGATGATCTACCACTGTGTTCATCGTAAGCAGCTCTTAACCGTCCGATCAAAGCATCTAAGCTTCCCCAAGCTTGCTTGAGAGGACACGTGCAAGGAGATGGTGGATCAGGTTGTCCAAAGAAGACACAAGCTTGGTTATGGACTTTGGTTTTACCAAACTGGTCTAAATAGTTGAGGAAGCTTAAGACGTCTGTGTGGTCGAATCGAGAGATTGTTGTTGGTGGGTTTAGGGTTTTAAGGTACTGTAAGAACGTGTTCCAGTCTCGAAGTTTCTGCGATTCGTAACGGCTAAGTTGTGGCTTATGGTGGCCGGAATTGGAAGAGGAAGGAGGATGATCCGGTGGATTGTGAGAGGACATGATTATAGGGAAAGTTTGGTGTAGATGAGGAAAGGAAAAGAAAAATGAAATGAAAATATTTTTTTGGAGTTAACAGTTCGAATGAAGTAAGAGGAAGAGAGATCTTGAAAAAGCTAAAGAGAATATATGAATAGATGTTGACAAAAAGAGAGAAGAGAATGAGTAGATTAAGTTATCTTTTAAAAGAAGAAATTATTCACTAGGTTTTCAATCATATCATGCGAATATATCAAAATTCATATTTTATTTATAATGCTTAATTTCAAAATCCGACATAATTACCTAGGTGGACCAATGTTCTATATAATATATATATATATGTTTGTGTGTGTGTATGATTTTAACAACTATGTATGTAGGGGGAGATTCAAAATGACCAGATATAGTGTTTACAGTTGTGCTGCATTTGAAATTTTGAACCATTGTCATATATATGGCTTAAACAAATTTAGATACTATAAAGTAAGTTTTTTTTCAAAAGTAGAACCCCAGTTAAATAAAAGAACAGTTTTTAAATTTAACCTTTGCTAAACAATAAAAATTAACTGCATGTTTAACTAAATTAAAAAAATTCGAAATTTTGCTATAAGATATTTAAAGTCTACATTTTCTCACATTTGAATAGGAGAGATTTATAAAAGTTGGATAATTCATCATTATTTTTTTCCAAATTAGGCTGAGTGATCAGCGTTAAACAATATATTTATTATACAAATGAAAAGAAAAATGAAAATTCAGAGAACATATCTTATTGAGTGGGACCTATAACAATGGACGATTGAGGTGATCTGTCATTACTGGACCCACGAAAGGGTGCTTTCCTTTCTTTAACAAATTTGTTAGTATGATTTTAGTTACATTTAACATTTTTGGGTATTTGACATTTGGAGTCATGGATGGATGTTTTTTTTTTCCAACTAAACATTAAATATTTAGAAACCTTTCCAGAATGAACGGTCTAAATTGGAGAAAAAATATTTATAAACATAGAATCAGAAAATAAAACTTTAAAAGTCCGTGTTAAGTAGTTTGCATATTTATTACATGATCTTAGGATATAGTAGATTATAAAACTAGAGAAAATCTCGAAAACGAACAAAATCATCAAACTGATTGGAGAAACATTACACGGTAGTCTTGCCGATAGAATACAATCAATAACCCACAATAATACTTTTAACTCCGTATATAGAGGTGACACCGTTTTTCCGATTATTTTATCACTGAATACATATCCAATCTAAGCCTATTACTTATGAATGTTTATGCACTATCTTGTTGTAATTTTAATTTTTAATTAAAAATGACTATTATAAGCGGAGCAAGTATATAATATAATGGAACCTTAATATAATTGTTTGTATTAATGTTGCCATAATATTGTTATTATCTAGATTCAATTCCGCATAAAGCATGTTACGTTGTTCACCAAATAAAAAATATTTTAGGTTTTATAATAGTAGGACTATAGCAACGTAAATCAGTGACTGTATTATGCTGATATTATAAGTTCTTAATTCTTATAGTGACTTGTTAATTAATTCCCTTAATTCATCAACTTGCTTCTCTTAGTGGCTGTTGTTGAATTCATATATGTAGCCAACTATATATAACTTTATAATACCTTATCTAAATCAATTTTTTAAATAAATTACAATAATTTAGCTTATGACATCGCTGTCGTCATAGTCAGGTCATCTTCAAAATATCTAGTAAACTACCTCGGAAATAATCACAGGTATTTTTTTTTTTTAATAATCACAAGTATATCATACGTAGAGTGTAGAGAAGTAGATTAGGTTCCTTATAAAGAAGTAATCTATAAGAAACATACTTCGTTTTGTCAAAATGAATGATTATTTAAGCATATATTAGTTGTCTCATAGTGGACGACGCACAAAATGATAATGGTTTCCACTATTTGACCTACGAGTTTTTGTCTATTAGCCTCACCAAAATAAAAAAAGGTATGGAAAAGAATTCATAAATAAATACACATATATATATATATATATAAAGACCCGGGATCTAAGGGTAATCCATAGTCACGGGATATATATATTTATATATATATATATAAAGACCCGGGATATAAAGACTCACGCTTAATTAGTTAAACTAGTAAAATTAACAGTTCTTTTTTTAGAACTACTAGAGTTAGTGAAAATCTTATAAACAATCCACAACTATTTTTATATTTTAAAAATAAAAACATTTTTTGAGATTTTTGAAAATACATAAACAAAGCATTTACTTCAATTTCGTAGGAGTATATAGATTCATCAGCATAATTATAACAGAATAATAAATTTTTTACTAACTGATAACAAAATAAGAATCCTAAACGAAGTTGCATTTGAGCGTTTATTATATTATAAGGATTATTAAAATATAAACGCTCAAATAATTTAGAGATTAAGAGGCAAAAATATTCGATTTTCTATATGTGTCATATAATATAGTAATCACGATTCCGATCCAAGATTTTTCTGTCATGAAAAAAAAGCCCTTGAAGCTTTTTATAATTTGGACAAGATACGTAAAGACGTAAGAGAAGATCTTGAGTGGGGGGAAATATCTATTTATTTCCATATACTTTGTCTGCTACATCGATACAATCATCCACTATATACCAAAGTTTTAAAAGAAAAAAAAATAGTCCACTCACGTGGGACATGGGTCCATATGTTTCACCTGGGATGATATATAATTATATACTCATAAAATTATTTTGTAATTAGCTTCTTTGCAGTTTGCACCATATCTATTTGAAAACTTTCCATACTTAAAATAGGTGGAGTATCTTGTTTTTATTCTTCCTCCATTATTATAAATACAAATTTGTGAAAATTTCTTTCACTTATTGATTGAAAAAAAAAAACAAACTCAAAAGTCTAAATTTACACTACTGGGTAAAAAAAGTCGTTTAATCATGTTAAATGCTATCGTCATCGAAGGAAAAAAGAAATATATACATACTTGGAGCTCTTCAGTCAGAAAGTGGCAAACCGAGAAGAAACGAGAGTAAACGAGAGTAAACTCTACTTTAAATTTGATATCTGAACTAATGGGCCTTATTGGGCTACCTTGAACTCTATTAGGCCTATATTTTGAGACCGTTGAGAACAAACGCAAATTTTGCAAAGCGTTTACGTTTGTATCGCAACAAGAAATCACTTTGAAGTTTGAATCCTTTTACATCGTGCGTGTACTAACAGCGAATTATAGAAATTTCAGGACCGTCCCATTGAAGTATTTGACAGATCAACAGTTAATTTAGTCTCTCATTTAAACGCGTCGTTGTTAAGAGGAGTCCATTTTTCTAATAGCACTTATGGATAAATTCTATTCACTAATGCTACTTGTGTATAAAACAAATTTATCTTTAATGATCTTTCAAATCGGGCTATATAATTTTAATTATAAATGATACCAAGCAAAGTACGGTAGTTCAGTGGCAAAACATCTGTTATGCGCGTTCCGTGTTCGAATTCGCTACGCGTGACTAGGGTTCGAATCTCATATTTGTGGAACATCTGGTACAACTGAATATGGAATAAGTTGGAATAACTGAGGGCAACTGGGTCCGAGTAGATATGGCACAACTGGATATAACTAGTACCCAATTGTACCTTTTATCTTCTTAAAAAAAGTGAAAGGTATTTTCGTCACTTCATTAAAATCGAGTGGCATACAGATTAAAAAGTGGTACGTCTAAATATAATTTTTCAGAAAGTGGCATTAGAGAAATTGATTATGTTAAGACGCAACAGATGAAAAAAGCAAATTGGAGAAAATATTTTTCACACTTCTTCTAAAAGACTTCGAATTTTTTCTCTTCTGATTTTTTTTACGTGAAGAACTCTCTCTATCAAATTCTTCGATTTGTCAAATCGAATATCCATTACAAATATTATCTTTGATCAATTCTTCGATTATTAAGTTTTCGATTTCTCTATATTGCGAATTTGTTTTTAAAATTTCTTAATTTCGTGCAATCATTCTAATGTTGTATTGATTTAGGGATTTTTGATTGTATTTGATTTGATGGTACTTGGAAGCTTGATTCGGTGTGAAACTGCTACCATCGGCTAAGTTTCTTCTTAGTCTTGATGGTTAGTTAGGTTTCTTGTCTTCCTCTTTCGCGATTTTGATTTTAGGGTTTCCAAGTTTTCTAATCATTTGTATTTAACTTCTGTTTAGCGTTTCTATTTTCGGTTTTGGGGTGAATTTACTTTGAAGCTTAACTCTGCGTGTGAAACCATCGAGGTACTTCTCTATCTTTACTTATATTTTTGGTGTTTTTTTTGTATATTTGAGTTTGAAATCAAAGAGGAAAAATATCGTTTGTTAGATGATTGATTTTTATTTCTTCCTCTGTTTTCTAAATTCAATGACAGTTTCTGTTTTTAATAAGATTTGAAAGCTTTTTTTATATATATCAAACCTGTGAGATTAAAGTTTTGCTGATTCTTATTTGTGTGAGATGTATTGCTTTTTGGTTTTAGTTTTTTCTTTTTCTATGTTTTCCTTTAAAACCCAAAAAGATCATGGACAAACACTAATCTAATAGTGTTCTGTCATATTCTTTTTGGAGACATTGTCCTGAGAAAAGTTGTGAATTGAATGGTAGGTAGTGCATGCTTGATGAGGATGGTATGGATTGTGAAAAAAACACAACTTGAAGAAGTCAAAGACAAGTAATTTTTAAAGACTAAGGATTGGTTATAGAATTGTTGGATGGTAAAAATGGCCAACAACTTAAAGAAGTCATAAGACAAACTTGTTAAAGACCTGTTGGATGGTAAAAATGACCAACAACTTAAAGAAGTCATAAGACATGTACTTGTTAAAGATTAAGGATTGGTTTTAGACTTGTTGGATGGTAAAATCGACCAACAACTTAAAGAAGGCATAAGACATGTACTTGTTAAAGATTAAGGATTTGTTTTAGACTTGTTGGATGGTAAAAACGATCAACAACGAAGTCATAAGACATGTACTTGTTAAAGACTAATGATTGAATTTAGACTTGCTCAATGGTAAAAACGACCAACAGCTTGAAGAAGTCATAAGAAAAATTAGTTACTTATTAAAGTGTATAGATTAGTTTTATGAAGATAACTTATTCTGATTTTCTCAGGTATGTGCTTCTGGAGGTGTTCAAATTGTTAGACTTTGAGGTGATTTTATGTATAGTAGACTTCTTCAACATGTATGTGTTTTTTTTTTAAAACTTGTTTGTAATTAGCTGATATAGTTATGAAGATCACAAGTAAAAGACACATACATGAAGTAAAACTAATATTGATATTTTCATGTATATTCTTCAAAAAGTGTTCATAGTCTCAGGTATATGCTCTTCTAAAAATTTTTCTAGCAAATTGATAACTTTAATGTTAAAATTTACAAATGCAGATCTAAGAGCCATTTATAATTAAAAATAGTTCTTGACAATATTACTCTCATTGATCTATATATGTTAGATTGTAGAAACTTATTGATAAACTATCCTTGACATTATTATCCTTGATCTAGTATCTGTCTGATTCAAGAAGCTTGTTTCTTACATATCAATTGATAAACTTTGGGTATTATACTGTTTGTTTAAAATATTTTTTATATCTGTATTAGTGCTTGTATGTGTCATAAGGTCTCTCATTTCTTGAAATGGATGCATCTTGGAGTTTTCTATAGATATCATAAGGTCTCTCATATTTTATCTATGTTTTGGTGCTTGTATTTGTATGTATCCTCTCATTTTATGAAATAGATGCTTCTTGGAGTCTTGTGAAGCTATTTATTTTGAACGTAGATAAAGACTCCTCCAATATGGTAATAGTTTTCTTGAACCTTGAATATATTTGTTTTGAACTATGCTCTAAACCGTTTGTGATTGTTCTAAACATGTAAAATGACATTCTAAAATTCGGCAACATTAACTGATAGAAAGGTAGATTTTACTTTGGGTATTGGAAAATTACATTGTGTGTTCAATATATATATATATATATATTATCTTTGTTTTAGTGTTGTATGTATCATAAAGTTTCTCATTTTATGAAATGGCTGCAACTTGTTTGCAACTATTTGATGAATGCTAATACCATTTGCTTCAATTATTCTCTTGATTTAACTCTTCTAGTTGTAGCCATAGCTCTTACCACTAATATTTTATTAGATACTAAATCATTAATTCATTCTTCAAGCATTTTGCAACTGTATATTTATTTTAAACATACTGCAGATTATGGTAGTAGTTTCCTTGAATCTTAAAAGTATTTGTTGTGTGTTATGCTTTAGACACTTGGTGATTGTTCTAAACATGTGAAATGACATTCTGCATTATACACTAATTAATGTGTTAGATTCTACTAATTGTACATGTTGATTTGAGGCCTTACAGTACAGTGAATTGAAAATATCTCTGCTGTGGTACTAGTGTCTATCTCTTGATATCTTGGTCTCTTAGTCTTACATAGTTGATGAAGCTTGTTTATTTATTAAATTGCAAGAATGTGCAATTGATATTTACTGATTTCTCCACTTTGATTTGCGTTTTAGTAACACTTTTCCAGTGATTGATGTCAAAATTATAAATCAGCACGCAATTTTATCATCCCCATTGTAGGAATGTGGCATAATAGGTTCATTGATCTTCTATGCTCTTTAGATCGACTAAATGTATTATATGCCTAATATTTATTTTAAAGTGAGACTCATGCAGTTTATGATAGTAGTTTCCTTGAACCTTGGAAGTGTTTTGTTTTGTGTTATAATCTAAACCATTGGTGATTGTGGTAAGCATGTAAATAACATTATGGAATTCTGCATTATACGCTCATGAATGATGATTACTCTGTTAGATTCTACTAATTGTACATGTTGACTTGAGTTCTTACTATACACTGAACTAAAAATATATATGTTAAGGTTTTAGTGTCTATCCCTTGTTCTCTTAGTTTTATAGAGTTGATGGAACTTGAATACTTATTAAATCATAAGAATATGCAATGGATCTTTCTTGATTTCTTTACCTTGCTTTTTGTTTTAGTAACACTTTTCCAATGATTGATGTCAAAATCAGAAATTAATAGACAATTTAATCATCTCCAACTGTAGAAATGTGGCATAATAGGTGCTATGATCTTCTATACTCTTAAGGTCGAGTAAATGTATTCTGTATACTATTTTGGTAGTTTGATACAACAGTTGTTAGACTTGGAACTTTCTGACTCTCTACTTTAGTGCAGAGGCTAGTGTACAAAATCTAGTTTTTTTTTGTTTGTTACAAAATCTAGCGCATTGAGTTACTATTATAGATTATAGTTACATTCTTGCATATTTATTGTTGTTTGTTTGGAAAATTTGAATTTCACTATTAATTTTGTTGATTAAAAATGTTTTATTTTGCAGCGTTGTGTTAATTCTTGCATGTTGGTTGGTTGCATTCGTTGTGTTAAATTTTATTGATAAAATTTTGGCAGAATAATTGTAAAATGACATTTTTCGCTAAAAATGTAAGATGATATCAACAAACGTAATTTCTAATAGGTTTATAAATTTTATACAAATTATATCAATACTTATGTAAATACCTATATCAATATTTATAAAAATATTTATATCAATACTTCTAAAAAATTATATCAATATTTATAAAAATAATTCAAAAATAAAAATGCTTTTATTTCTGTTTTTACATGTTTAACAAATAAAAATATCAATATTTATGAAAATCATATATAAATATTTATAAAACAACTTCAAATATTTTTTAAAAATATTTGTACATAGTTAAAAAATTTAATCAATAATATTTTTTTAATTTAATTTAATTTTTAAAAAACACAAATTAAATAAAACACTCACACACAACAACAAAAATTCGGATATTCGCGCATAACCTCGAAACTCACTACAACATCTCTAGTGATACCATTTCACTTGTGGTTCTTTGATTCTTCCAAGAGTTAGTGTGGTATATTGATAAACTTTCTTAGGAATATTTACTCTTGTATGTTTTATCCTCATGGCTGGCCCGGAACATAAGCGGAATAAGCCACCGCTTCAGACGATCTATTTTTGAAAAATTTTAGAGGCCACATATTTATTATAGATATGTGTATTTGGACCATAACATTTTAGAGAGACCACATATTTCTTCCTAAAGCTTATTAATAATTATTTGAGGTCTACTATGTCGAAAGAAAGATTGAACATACTAGCTTTATTATCAATCAATAGAGCTATGGTTGAAGAAATAGATTATGAGGATCTAATGAATGATTTTGCGGGGAAAATGTGAAGAGAGTTATATTTACTATGTAAGATTTTTTTATAAGATATTTTAACTTTAATATATGATGGGTTTTTTTATTAAACTATGAAACACATCATTTTTTTTTGCTCGTTTCAGGCCACCATAAATGTTGGACCGGCCCTGTTTACCCTAAGTTATATACCCAATTAATTAAGGGTACACCAATTTGTTTTTTACACGTATGGAGGATAGTACAATATTTGGGGCATAGTATTTGATATGATTGAAATTGAACACTAATAGAACTTAACTAAACCAAATTAAATTAGTTTTTCAAAGAAAAACCGAGTTAAGTTACTAACCTAGTAATTAAGAGTAGGCATATATCTAGTTTTGGAAGATGTCAGGTTCCATTTGAAGATAGAATGGAAAAATTATGAGTTCTAATGTTTTTTTATAAAGGGTGAATTTTTTTTTATGAGTTCTAATGTTCTATATTATAAGAAATAAAGGAAAAATTCAGAATGTATGTTATTTATTTATTTATATTTTATAAACAGTAGTGAGTTTGTTTTTTACACCTGATTAATTTTTCAGGGTGAGTGTAGTCTAGAATGTAAATTTGATTTTTGATTCTTTGATTCTTGAAATCATAATTTCGTCTATTTTTAAAGTGTAAATGTAAAAATTTATTTTATGAGGTGGGTATTTTTCCCATATGATAGCACTTTGAAAGTTTATAATCAAAAGGTATTATTCTTTTATATCGTCTATAATTAAAGAGAGTCCAAAATCCGATTAAAACAGCCAACAAAACACAGAACAAAAAGAGAGGAAAAATCGACATATGCATTAATGTATAACAATAGATGCTCGTTTTTTTTTCTCAAAAATTAGCAATTGTAATAGATTATTTCCTCAATTGTATTCAGCCAAATTGCATTTTGTTTCCTTATAAATTTTGTTTTAGATCAAAAATCCAAATTTTCAACAGTAAACTTCTATTTGCTTATTTAACTTTTTTTTGTAATAATCAATAAATAATCAACAATATATAACCAAATTATATATTTTTACTATATATAGAAAAAAAGTATCATCATCGCTCACAAATAAAAAAAAAACAAAAAAAACGCCAAAATCAACATTAATAATTGATTAATGATGACATTAATTTATAATAATAATAACAATACATAAACTTAATGAAAATTTAAGCAAATAGAAAATCTCTCATGTCATATATAGTTTTTATGCTTAGAAGGTAACGTCAGGGACAATTCCGAGCTCCTTGAAAGCGGCAGGACATTCAGCAAATGGAGTATGAACCATGAAACCGAGAGGGTTAACGATACGTGTCTCGTGAGAAACGATTCCGTCATTGGCCGTTAAACTGATCTTAGCGGCGTTACGGAGGTATGCCTCTTTGCTGACATCACTGCAACCACTGTCTGGTGATTGAACCAACATGAGCTCGCAAACTTCTTCCTCGTGGTCACCTTTTACTTCCATCCTGTAGCTTCCTGTTTTGTCGGTAACAGCTTCTTTGGTCAATGTTATGGTTCCGTTTGTTCTGCTCCTGCACTCCAACTTCACTTTCGCACCTTCACAAAACAAACACAAAAATGAAAATATAAAATAAAATGACTATATAACGTTTTTTGATATAATTAGTAAAAAGGAATGATTTGGAGATTTGAATATGTTCAATGATAGAATTGCGTCTTGTATATTTGATATAAATTTTATAAATCTATGTACGAGATTTTTAAACAAATGTAGTCTAAAGACTAATGTATGTTTTGTGGTTCCATTCTCAAACTTTTTCTATAATTCGATTCTGAATCGATTTTGTGCATGATCACTAATAATAGCTGTGGAGCGAATCACTAGCACTAAAGTCTTAAACCTAAAATCAAATTAACCATTTATTGATTGTTTCAACATAAATGAATTTGAATTAAATAAAGTTTAAATTTGTGATGGCAATACTCTTAAGATATAATTATTTTACGACGTTGCATGCATCCCTAGTTCCAACATGCAAGATGGTGCGCGGAGGCACACATCACACAATTGTTATTAAACGTATATTTGATGTAGTAACGTAAAATGAGTTAATAGATTCTTATAGTAGAATTTTATTTTAGATCAGGATTGCATTGTTTATAAACATTCATGTATACGAGAATATGGTGGTGTGTGTATAATATACCTTCAAGGAATTTGCTGAGACGGGTAACGAATTGGACACGGCAAGTGTCACAGTAAACCGCTCCCTGAATCTGGAAACGATCGAAGTCATCAGCATCAGCTGTAGCGAAACCGGCGAGGGAGGACAAACACACGGCGGAGACGACAAAGAAAGAGAGGAAGATGGCTTTGGATGCCATTTTTATTAGAGATTTTTTTGGTTTTTTGGTCTTCTCTTCTTTTTGATATCTAGGTTATATTTCAAACAATAAGTTGAGATATATGTTTGAGAAGAGGACAACTATTCTCGTGGAGCACCGAGTTTGGTTTTATATTAGAAACCTGATTGCTATTTTTAGATTGAGGCAGAAAAAGTAAAATCGTTGGTTGTTAAATTTAAAATTAGTTTCTAGACTTTTTGAATTTTAAGAATATTAGTTCATTAAGCTTAATTATAGCATTGATTTCTAAATTTGTTTGTTGCCTACCTTTTTTTCTCTCTTTGGCGTTGTCTTAAAACTAGAAGAAACCGTAATTATTATACGGTCAAACAATTGGAAACTAGAAAAAAAAAATTTCTAAGATTTTTTTTTGTATACGAAAATTGTTCATTCAGTGAAAGAAATTGATTATAAATTATTTTGAATATTTTGTCTATTGCTCTTATAAGCCACAATGAAAGACGATCACACGGGACGGGAAATGCTCAAATTCAATTGTCTAATGTCGGTTATAAGGCCAAGCATGATCTTCATAAAATTTTTATGTTGTAGTAGAAAGCATATTTGTTATTACTAATGTGACTAGTTTGAAACCTCAAGCAATGATACAATTATTTTTGCTCAGATTTGTTGCTTATGGACTTATATTAAGAACAAATAGTGGAATATATAGTCATACTTGAAAACATAAGAAAATCTCATAATTAAACAAACATAAAAACGTAATAAATAATAAAAATATAACTTTGATGCCCTAAGAGAATTTACTAAATAATGAAGGTAAAAATAAAAAGAAAAAACATATCTAAGGATGAATTTCATCATATAATGATGCTCTAAGCTTTATTAACAAACAAAACAATGCCTTAAGTGGAACATTGCTCACTTATGAATGTCTCTTACTCCAGCTGTATAGGATCGGCTCCCTAAGGGCTCGTTCATGCTACTATGTGAGAGTTATTTGATACTTTTTACTCTTTTTCAGTTTCTTCCCCCAATTTTTTATTCCCTTAATCCAATAGCTTCTCATGTTTTCTTGGTAGCTTTTTCAATATGCTAATTAATTTATCTTCATGCTTTATAGTATAAAATAGATTCTATGCTAAAATCGCTTTTTAACTTAGGCCGATTCTTAGAGCCACATCTAATTAGTTTAAACGAATATACTAGCATACAATTGCCTAATTTGGTATAATCCCTATATAATACTAGGAGTATTTGGGCTTTGATCATACAATGGCTCTAGTAAAATTTGATGGGCAAGACCATCTTACACTTGTTCCAAAAAAACTATGATTACTATCTGAAAGCGCGCATGGATCTCGTCGTTACCGGTCGTAAGTGCTCATACGAATAAGCATTTTCAGCCAACTGATTGATCTCTGATCAAAATTTGGATCAGCTAAATCCTCCAAATATGTGAGAACTTTGAATTCTAACTAATATATTTCTACTCGCATGTAACATGAAGAGATAAAATTCGATTCTCTAAAGGTTTTACCAAAAAAAGTTATGGTACTTTTTACTCTCTCTTTTTTTTTTTTAAATCCAATGTTTTCTCCTTTCTCCTACCATGTATTTTTCTTTCTTTTGTTGTACCTCTTTTTAATATTTTTTTTTTCAATTTGTTAATTAAATTATATTTACACTTGAATATATATTAATAATATATTTTGATTATAATTAATTTGTAAGAAAATAAAATATATCAACAAAGTAAACCAAATTCATTTTATTTGTAAGGTATTCAATTATTTGTCAATTTCAATTTAGTCGTTTAGACTTTAGACGTTATTCTCTTTCTTTTTTTTTGGTTAGAACTTTAGACGTTATATATCCTCACTTCTGCCAACTATGATTTGGAATTAAGTCCAAAAATGCAATTTCGTACGTCTCACTCTAATGGCCTAATTAGGAAAGACTATTCATTTTTCTTTTAGTATGCCTAAGATCCTAATTACAATCATATTACATTTTAAGGAGAACAATGAAAATTTCATAGAGATTCAAATAGATAAAATTGGTGGGAAACATCATTGAACAGGAAATTTTTAGCAAACTATTTAGATTATCTACGAAAGGATACTTAGCGTAATGAAGTTTACTTGTTGTGAGTGACTATGATTTGATCGAGTTTTTTTTCTTTGTAAATTTTTTAACTTGCACGAATGGTTTTCTTCTGAATGAATGGAATCTTTGAATTCAAACTAGGAATAATTTAATTAATGAAACGACAAAAAAAAAAGATTCCATGTTTTTATGAGATTAGTATTTTTTATGCATTAAAGGTAACCTACGTAGTACGTACTACTCTACGTAACGAGTCTTAAAGCACCTCAGGTTTTTAAGAGAGATTTTTAAGATTTTTATTAATAAAAATTAAAAAGTATGTGAAAAAGACAAAGAAGAATTCTTAAAATTGTTGTTTAAGAACCCCATTTGAAAGATTATTAAGAAGAATTATACACTTGTCTTTATTGGGTTGTTTTCTTTTTTCTTATTTAAATTTTAATTATTTAATTAAATTATATTAAAAATATTATTATTTAGATTTGTTAGAATCTCTCATTGGTTCTTAACCATTGGAGATGCTCTTAAAAGATTTTATTTTTGTTAAAAACAAAATTGAAAATCTAGTATTATGTTTTTTTCTAGTTGAAAAAAAAAATCGTTAGCAAACCTGAGATGGAAGAAATATGAAAATTCCAATTTTTAGGAAAAAATTAAAAATAATTTCACAGAGAAAACTTATAAAACCCCAAAAACGAACGATTGAATTTATAATGTTACTGTACTTTTAACCAAAAAGAAATAATTACTGTTGGTCTGTTACACAAAAATATCATTGTCTTAATATATAATTATAAAAGCTACTGTATATATGCATAAATTTATATGTTGAGTGCTAACAAGTATTAGTTCCAATATAATTTCAAAATTAAATACTAATAGTCACGATAGTTTTCTTGAAAATGTTATATGAAACTGCGTCTTTAAATATAATTTTTAATTCTTTCAAAATAAGTAGATATATATGTTCTCTTCGTGACAACACGTCAAAAAATCAAAAATATCTGATGGTGATGACCACTAATATAGTGCATCACAAGTTTTAGAGATATATTTTTACTAGATCCAAACATCCTAGTTTTCAAATGTAATTGTTTACAAAACTAAACTTTAAATCCGAGCAAAGTGAAGTGACCAAGACTTGACTTCAATTTGACATAAGAAAAGAAAATCTACTTACTCAACATAAACCATCAGTTAGTTATGTATACATGAATAAGATCATTACTTGTAAAATAGAAATACGTTGGTTCTATCAACTTCATGTGAACACATTACTAATAAGGCAATAACATCAAACATTTTTCACTATAAAACCCCTCACCTTAAAACCCTTTTGAAGTAAACAAATTAGCATCAAAATCCTCTAAGTCTTCTAAAACAATGACTTTTAAACACTTGCAAATCTTTCTCATTGTTTCTCTAGTTTCATCAATCTGTTTCTCCATCACTCTTTCACGTCCACTCGAATATGAACTCACCATGCAAAAGAGGCACGACGAGTGGATGACCAAACACGGTCGTGTCTATAGAGACACGAATGAGAAAAACAATCGTTATGTTGTGTTCAAACGCAACGTGGAACGCATTGAACGTTTAAACAACCTATCCGCCGGAAGAACGTTTAAACTTGCGGTGAATCAGTTTGCTGATTTAACCAATGATGAGTTCCGTTCTCTGTACACTGGGTACAAAGGAGACTCGGTGTTATCTAGCCAAAGACACACTAAAAAAACGACACCGTTTAGGTACCAAAACGTTTCTTCTGGTGCTTTGCCAGTTTCTTTTGACTGGAGGAATAAAGGAGCTGTGATCCCTATCAAGAATCAAGGCAGTTGCGGTATAAATCAAAGCTTTCTTTATATATTTATAAATTAGACCGAATTGAACTGATATCTTTTAAAACTATAACCGAACTGAAATTATATAGTTTAACTCAATCAATTTGATTTTTTTTCATACCAAACAAAATGAAAAACCAATAGAAAAATGTAATTCTGCTATTTTGATAAAAATCATGATTTTACGATTTTGATAATAAAAACCCATGATTAAACAGTTTTGGCGCAAAAATTTTCTTTGTAAATAATTAGTATAATTAACAAAAGAAAAACACATCAAGAAAACCAAAAATTTAGTGTAACTAACGAAATGAATAACCCTATATCTTAGCTACATATATAGAAAAAAATAAAATCATAGAATTTATTATATATTAATTATATTCATTTGACATTATATAAAACTAAGAATTTTTTTTCTTGTTATACTTTTTGAATACATATTATATATTTATACTTTAAAATCTTAATAAATTCTTAAAACCGGAAAAAAAAATTAAAAAGGAAAAAAACGGAAACAACACAACCGAATCGAATAAACAAATCTCAATGATAACTTTGCTATGATTTTTTGTTTTGTTTCACACCGTTTTATTGAGATAGATAAAGTTGAACATACATAAAAATTAATATTTATGATGGTGGCACTAATGAATGATGTTTGTGTAGGATGTTGTTGGGCGTTTTCAGCGGTTGCGGCAATAGAAGGAGCAACACAAATAAAGAAAGGAAAACTTATCTCTTTGTCTGAACAAGAGCTTGTCGACTGCGACACAAACGATTTTGGCTGCGGTGGCGGTTTGATGGATACTGCGTTTGAGCACATAATCGCGACTGGCGGTTTGACAACTGAATCAAATTATCCTTATAAAGGCGAAGACGCTACTTGCAATTCCAAAAAGACAAAATCCAAAAGCATCTTCTATCACAGGTTTCACTAAAAATAGATTTATTTTATATATTAAAAAATTCATATAATTTAATCCAAAACTGAATTGAATTTATACTTTAATTAAGGACATAGCATAAAATAAACAGAATTATCAAAACATAGCCAAAATTAGCTTATAAACATGATTGTTAACCAAGTGGTGGTGGTCTAATGGTTTCCACTTGTGGAGGAGTTGCTCTGTTAGTCTAAATTAGGCTCGAAATTCTCTAAATCACTCCATTTGGCCATATGGATATGAACCCTTACTTTCGATTTATTTAAATATCCAGAAAGAGGATCTATCCGTAGGCTACACCTCCCCTAGAGGATTAGTCTGTACCCTAGATATAGGATCTACCCCTGCGTTTTAAAAAAAAAAAAACATGGCTGTTTTTTTATATTAATAGCAAAAATCAGAAAAAACCAAAATTATTCAAAATTTAAGATAAATATAAGATAGATTTATTTTATATATAATTTTTTTTTCATATAATTTATTAAGTTATTTTTTGTCCAAAACTGAATTGAATTTATACAAAACCCAAACCTTAGACTATTAAAGATTTTCTAACCGAACTGTATATAAATTTTATATATAAAATTTCGGGCATATGTGGGAGGAGGTATAAGTTTAGTCTTAATAATCTTTTCTATGTCCAAATATCATAGGTTATGAAGATGTCCCGGTTAACGATGAGAACGCATTAATGAAGGCAGTGGCACACCAACCGGTTAGCGTTGGAATTGAAGGAGGTGGTTTTGATTTCCAATTCTATTCTTCTGGTGTGTTCACTGGAGAATGCACCACATCTCTTGATCATGCAGTGACTGCGGTTGGATACGGCGAATCAATGAACAAATCAAAGTATTGGATCATCAAGAATTCTTGAGGAACAAAATGGGGAGAAAGTGGTTATATGAGGATTCAAAAAGATGTGAAAGATAAACAAGGACTATGTGGTCTTGCCATGAAAGCTTCATACCCAATTGTATGAAATTATGCATAACCGGTTCAGTACCCGGTTAAGCTTAATTGTGTATGTGTGTCTGGGGGATTATTTATCTCTTAAAAATAATCTGAATAGCTTAAGTCTAAAAATGGTATTTACTATTTTGATTTTAGATTGTTGTATGTCATTTGTGAAATAGTGAAATTTATGTGATGCAAAAGATTGATAATGTACAATGTTTTTAGGACCATACCCACAGTCAGACTAGTAAACCATGTGATTCACTACTTTGATTCGGATTTATTACTAAAATCCATCAATTATGAATTTAGAAAAATCTAGAAAAACTCAGTAAAATCGTCGGAAACCCAATAGTACTAGTTGAACTGATCGTGTATAAAATATTAATTAAATTTTCTTATTTTTTATTCTTTTATTTCATATAATATTTTGAGTAAATTGTTTGTATTTTTTTTACTTTTAATAAAGATTTCACTATATTTCTTGAATAGTGATGAAAATAAATAATATAAGTTAATGTGATATGTTATTAGTTTATTTCAGCATTAACTATTTAAGTCTTACTATTTTCATTTTATTTAATTTGGATTTAGAATACTCAATCACTTAATAATTATTGAGATCATATTTTAAAAACATGAATTATTATGTTTTATTTATATATATCCAATAAACTATTAACAATTTACTAATATATTGACTCGTAATTATTAACCCACATCGATCTGTGGTCGACCCACTAAATAAGTAAATACTAAATACTAAATACTAATCCGGTGATCCGGTAGGTAGTCCAGTTCGCCATCCGAATCGGATTTAAAAATATTGGTTTTATTTTTATAAACCGGTTTTGGTTTAAATAATATTTTGTTCTATTTTAAAACCGGGTTTGGTTTGCTTCGATTTAAATCCAACCCGACCCGGCCCGGATTTGACCCTGTGCCTTGCACGACTCCTCTTTCTCTCTCATCTCCGTCATCGTCTTTTCTTCTTCTTTCTTACGGTATTTGACTCTCTGAGAAATTGCAATCACTCAGAAATAAAATCGGCCATGGCTGAGAATGAAACATCACCAATGATACTTCAATTCGCTCCATTGAACAGCTCCGTCGACGAAGGTTTCTGGCATAGCTTCTCCTCTTTGAAACTCGACAAACTCGGAATCGACGATTCTCCAATTTCAATAACCGGTAAATTACCAAAAACTTCGATTTTAATACAAAATTCTATGAAATCACATTGATTAAATTTATGGGTAAGTTCTCATGATCCGTTAGGTTAGAGAAACCAAGAAAAAGTCGAGAACTTTTAAATCCTCTGTTTTTCTTCGTTAAGTCAGATTTAGAATTTGTTGTAATTTTGAATGGATGATCTCAGATTTTGATGGGTATTAATGTGCTGAAATTTAAAATTCGATGCATTCACATGAATTAATCTCTGGGCGAGTTCTCATGATCCATTAGGTTAGAGAAATAAAGAAAAGTTGTAAACTTTCAAATCCTCTGTTTTTCTCGTTAGTCAGATTTAGCATTCGTTGTAAATTTTGAATGCATGATTTCAGATTTTGATGAGTGTTAATGTGCTGAGGTATTTTTTTTTTTTTTGGTTGGAATTGGAAATTTTCAGGTTTCTATGCACCATGTTCACATCCACAAGTCTCAAATCATTTGACTCTGCTTTCAGAATCATTACTTTCTGATGAACAATCTTTGATTGCAAGTACTAGTCATGGGAATAGAAATAAGTGTCCTGTTCCTGGGATTTTGTATAACACTAATACCGTTGAAAGCTTTAATAAACTTGACAAACAAAGTTTGTTAAAAGCAGAAGCAAAGAAGGTAAGACAACTCAATCTCTGAATTGGTTTTGACTGTTCTTTTTGGCAGAAGTTTAACAATTTTGTTGGTGAAATTGTAGATTTGGGAAGATATTCAATCAGGGGAAGCTCTTGAGGATTGTGCTTTGTTATCTCGATTCCTCGTTATCTCCTTTGCTGATCTTAAAAAATGGAGTTTTCGTTATTGGTTTGCGTTCCCTGCGCTTGTACTTGATCCACCTGCAAGTTTGATAGAATTAAAGCCAGCTTCTGAGTATTTTAGTTCTGAAGAGGCAGAATCAGTATCCGCTGCTTGTAATGATTGGCGTGAATCGAATTCAACTACAGGTAATCAACATTCTTGTTCTATTATTGTTTTTGATTTGATTTCAATGAGTGGTAACTGAAAACATTTGTTACTTCTCCCTGTAGATGTTCCGTTCTTTCTGGTTTCGGTTTCGTCTGATTCAAAAGCTAGTATTAGACATCTTAAAGACTATGAAACCTTCCAAGGTGATCATCAGAAGGTAATGTGTAACTAAATCTTCCAAATACGTTATAACCGAAAACAGAATTCACCTTTATCTATCTCTCTTCTTCCAGTTGCTTTTCGGTTTCTATGACCCGTGTCACCTTCCTAGTAATCCTGGTTGGCCACTTCGAAATTACTTAGCACTCATTCGATCAAGATGGAACCTCGAGACAGTTTTGTTCTTTTGCTACAGAGAGAGTCGCGGTTTCGCTGACTTGAACCTTTCCCTTGTTGGTCAAGCCTCAGTTACACTTTCATCAGGTGAATCAGCTGAGACTGTACCTAACTCAGTGGGTTGGGAGCTTAACAAAGGGAAACGTGTACCCCGATCCATTAGCCTTGCTAATTCCATGGACCCAACAAGGTGCTTTTTTGCTTTGTGTCAATGATTTAGTCAACTAAAGGGGTAAAATCTGATTGGAGAAATGGATTCATGTCCTTTCGCAGGTTGGCTGTTTCTGCTGTTGATTTAAACTTAAAGTTAATGAGATGGCGAGCCTTACCATCTCTTAACTTAAACGTTTTGTCCTCTGTCAAATGCCTTCTTCTTGGAGCTGGTACATTGGGTTGCCAAGTTGCTCGTACTCTTATGGTACGTATCAATGATAATGCGCGATTAAATCATCTTAAAAACTCACTGGTTAAATTAAGAACTTGTTTATCTTTTTGTCTTTAGGGTTGGGGAATCCGAAATATCACCTTTGTTGACTGTGGCAAAGTAGCTATGTCTAATCCAGTAAGACAATCTCTCTACACGTTTGAAGATTGTGTAGGTCGTGCCGAGTTTAAAGCTGTTGCTGCTGTTAAAAGCCTTAAACAGATATTTCCAGCAATGGAATCTAGTGGAGTTGTTATGGCTATACCGATGCCTGGACATCCTATTTCTAGTCAAGAAGAAGATTCTGTTCTCGGTGATTGTAAACGTCTCAGCGATTTGATTGAATCTCATGATGCAGTGTTCTTGTTAACCGATACAAGAGAAAGCCGATGGTTACCTTCTCTTCTTTGTGCTAATGCCAATAAGGTAACTAACTCTGCTTCTTTCTTTATGGTTATATAAGTATAAGAATCTGCTTAATGTATCCTTGTTTGATTTGAATTTCAGATCGCTATAAATGCGGCTTTAGGTTTCGACAGCTATATGGTAATGCGCCATGGTGCTGGCCCGACCTCCTTATCTGATGATATGCAGAATCTTGACTTGAACAAGACACATAGACAGAGACTTGGTTGTTACTTCTGCAACGATGTGGTTGCACCTCAGGATGTAATTTTCCCTGGCTTTTTCAGTTTCTATTGTTTTGTTTTATGTTACCTTCCGGTTTAGTCCTGATTCGATATGATCCGCTTTTTTCTTGTATTTGTAGTCAATGACTGATCGAACTCTAGACCAACAATGCACTGTTACACGCCCGGGTCTAGCTCCTATAGCAGGAGCTCTTGCGGTTGAACTCTTAGTTGGAGTCCTACAACATCCACTTGGGTTAAGTCTTTCGTAAAATCGATTCCATTGAAAACTCAATCCACATTGCTTATCTTTCTTACATATGTTTTCTTTTTTCTCACAGTATCTACGCAAAAGGCGACAATTCGAGTTCTAGTAATGGAGAAAACAACATCGATGATTCGCCTCTCGGGATATTACCTCATCAGATTCGAGGTTCGATTTCTCAGTTCTCGCAGATCACCTTGCTTGGACAAGCTTCCAACAGTTGTACCGCTTGTTCTGAAACCGTAAGTTTCCCACATGATAGGTTTCTAACGATAAATCGAGGTCGTGTATCTTATTATGTTGTTGATGAACTTCAGGTGATATCGGAGTATCGAAAGAGAGGAAACAGTTTCATACTTGAAGCTATCAACCATCCTACATACTTGGAGGATCTTACCGGTTTAACTGAGCTTAAGAAAGCTGCGAATTCGTTTAACCTCGACTGGGAAGACGATGATCTTGATGACGATGATGATGTAGCTGTAGACCTGTAAAAGTTAGATTTATGAACCATATGATCATAGACTATATTCACAATATGGCTCATTTATTGGTCTTGATAATCATTTCTTTTTTTTTACTACAGTACAAAGAAAAATAAATTAAACTCTAATCAACAGAAAGATTAGTTTTCAAGTTGCTTTAATATCTGTTTTCTTTCGGGTCACATTAAATTAGGCTTTGACATTTCGAGTCCAGAAAAAAAAAAATAGTTCTGGAAAATAGGCTTTAAATAAAAGTCGAACTTTATTTCGGTTTGGGTTGACAAATTTCAGTTTGATAAGGTTTTTTATTTTATTTTTCACGTCTTTTGATAGGTTTCTTGGTAAAAATTTAATAATCTTTTTGCACGAACATGTTAAATAGTTTGACACGACCTTGTTGAAAGATGAATTGAACTTGTTTATTTTCACATGCATGAAGTAATTTTAAAATTAATAAGGTTCAATTCATCTTTATAAGTTAATTAACTGTTATCAATTAATTATAAGAAGGTGAGATGAAACGGCCAGAGATTAAACCATTTGCAATATGACGGTAAGCTGCTTCGGTTAAGTGAATTCCATCCCAATTTGCATACGTTGATGGGTCTTTGCATGTCGTCGAACCTTTTCCTCCACAAATTACGTTTGGTTTCGCATTGTATCTTCCATCTATTCCTCCACAACATGCCTTTAGGACACTTCCAGTGAAACCTATTATCAAAAGAAGAAACAACAAATACATATGGACTATATATAAGATCAAATTTGATTGAACCAATATTCATAGAAATGTTTTAAAAAACTATAGAATTCGATAATTAGAGTATAATGATTATAATCGTTTATCATGATTATGATTATGATAATAATAATAAAACTATGATTTCATGTTAAAGTTAATGAATTTCCAACTCAATGCCAATTGGTAATGAATGGATTGGTCTTACATATATATCTCGTATATATTAGTAATGGTCTCTTTAAACTTTCATTGTGAGATCCAAACACACTCTCTCGAAATAATGATTTTTGTCAGCTCATTTTGAATAGAATCCTACTTTAGCATTGACAATATTTGCCATTCTTGACCATCCTATTTGGGTCAACAAACAAAACTCTAACTTGACTTCATTGATTTTGAACGTAGCTATTTATACAAGATACAAATGCCTCATAATCCTTATTATTATAAGACTTTCATCCTTATCTTTTTTTTTTTATAAACCGCAGGAGTTCCGGGACTTTGACCCATAATCTTTCTCGGTATCCGGAGCCATCATTTAGTTCATTCATATTTAAATAATGCATTTCCGTACCAATGACGGTTTAAATCCGAGGCACAAAGGAACAAATCCCCTTATACTACCATTAGGCCACCACCTCGTTGGTACCTTATCTTAATAGATTTACACTTATCTATAATAAAAACCATTAAACACTTTTTTTTGGTTAACCAACTAAACATGTCTAGAAATAGAAAACAATATCGAAGTCGTATTAGTATTACCGTATTTGGAAGGTGAGATGAAGAATTGCATGGCAGAACTGTAATATTCAGCATACATAATTTTGGCATGAGGATACTTTTCCCTTAGAGCCTCAAGGCCTTTCTTGAGCTTATCATTGTGAAGCTTAGCAAAAGTGTTCAGTGGTGTGTAGCATTGGTTCCTCGAGTGATAGAGCCATCCTTTATCATCATTGAACCGCTCTAATAGAACCGCGGAACAACCGATTGGAAGGTTTCCTGGAACCACCAGTGTCACCGCACCTTCCTCTATCAAAGCCTAACCAAACCCAAAATCGTTAGTTAATGAATGAATATTTTGACTATATAGTTAGCGTTTAAAAGATATAAAATTTAATGTAAACGTTTCTAACTTACTCTTGTGACGTTCATGATTTTGTTAATGACGAATGGTACCAAATCCATAGCACGTTTAAAACTTTGGAATGCTAAAAGAGGGTAATTATAATCGTTTCCACCAATTTCTCCCACGAAAAATAGTGATTTTTTAAAAATATTGTTCACATTCTGCCAAAAAAAATATGGATTACCTAATTAAAAAAAAAACCATTATCCATTGATTTCTTAAGGTATATTACATAATCTATGAACTTTCTGCCACATATTTTTGTAAAACTATCACATAGTTTGTTTTATATATTTTAATACAAATAAGAAAACATTCAACAAAATTCTGTTTTTTTTTTATTTGTCAAACTATTCAAATTAAGTAATATAAAACTACAAAAATAAAACTTTTTTGGGGTCAAAAATCTCTTTTAAAACTATGAGTTTTTTTCTTTGTTCTTTTAAGCCTTGTATGTTGTAAGGATCAAATAACAAAGAATTGGTTGTTAAATCAAATACCAGAATAGAATTATGTATTTTATTTTTACCTGGCTTGGTTTTACAAAGAGATGGTTTTAACTTCTTGAACCATTCAAGTTGAATATCCAACGACTTATTCGTTAATAATGTTACTGAAAGACCTCTTTCTTTGAAGAAGTTAAAGTCGTTGGCCGTGGCTCCAGCTACTGCAAAATTTGCTCCTTTCGTGAAATCTACCAAAAAATTCGTTCGAACACTTCGGAGATACGGCTGAATGTATGGTAGTCCACTTGCCTCAGCTGCAATTAGGTCACATAATGCAAAATTATTATTACCTTATAGATTTTTAATTGTGTGCTCATAATTTCATTTTGCATTTGGTTTTCTATTTGAATTATCACTTTTCTGATATCTTTATCCACTCTACAATTAGTTTGTCGAGATATCCGCTAAAATCTTGATATTCATTATTCAATATGGATATATACTATAAGAGTTTGAAAATAATTAATATATATATATATCTACATAAATACTAAACTAATTATTTTTATTTCTTGAAATTTAGAAATGTTAATATTTTCTTAATTTATTTGATGCTTAATATACATACACCAAAATAGAACAAATATAGATCAATTCAAAATTCAAACTTATATTGATTTTATTTAATTGTTTTGTTATCCAATCCTACTTATATCTATGATAATAATATAAAAAATAGAGAGATATGAGAAATAAACATATAAAATCGATGATGAAATATCTATCGGAGCAACGACTGGTAGAACGGTTAAAGAAGATTTCGCCGTAAGGTAGTCTTCTGATGATTGGAGGAGCAACATCACCGGATATTAGAAAATTTCCGGTGTCGTTTAAAGAGTCACCAAAATTAAAGATTGACTCACAGTTTAGAGTTGGTTTCATTGGCAATAATCGAACGGAGACTAAGTAAGAGAATGCCACGATCAAGAACACATTTATTTTCATTTTTGTATTCTATCAAATTTTATTTTCTATTTAGTTGATTAGTTCATGCATGAACCTTAATTTCAGGTAAGATAATTTTACTGAAATTTATAAGATGGGATCACTAACATATTTTGTTCTTTGTAACGTTGTGAATGACTGTTTCTTTCAGTAATAAATAAAGCTTTGATTTTAAATCAGAAACAGCCAAACATGCAACATGTGGTCAAATTGATTACGAAGAAATTAAACACAATCAACATACTCTTTGCTTTAATGGTTATTTGCTTCATTTAATGTTTTACTTACAAAAATTACGATTTTAATTTGGCAGTTAAGTTAGATGTTCAAAATATTTTGTTTTCAAATTATTATAACCGTCTAACTTTAAAAGATTTAAATTAATACAGAAAACTGACTATAATATAATAATATCATTAAACATTATATTTTTAAAAATATATAACTTTGGTTAATAGTTACCATATCTAAATCTAAAACACACATAGCTTTACTTGAAAAAATTAAATCAATTAGTTGTAAATTGGAATAAATAAATAAATATATATATATGGCTTAGATATTCATTTAAATTTACTACTAATTTGAAAAGTACCCTATATATAGATTTTCTAAATTTTCAAAAAATTCAAAAAAATTCATGATAAATATGTTTTGTTATTTAGATATATATTTTAGGATTTTCCTTCAAAATTATTTTATGGAATTATGTAAAACCATATCCTTTGAAGTCGGCGTTAAAAATCTTAAATTAGGTATGCTTAATATGGAATACATCTAACTCTTATACACACACACACACACACAATTTTTCTTTCTTTAAAATTTTTAAACACCAACAATTGACCTTTATATATATATAAAAAACACCAGCAATTCATTTAATATATCATCTAGGATGAAGCTTGATGTCTCGTTTAACCATCATAAACATCTTCACCTTTCTTTTGCTAGGTTTGTTTTTACATTTATAATATAGTTTTGATATCATACATATAAATATATAATGTTCTAATGGAAATTAATTATTCATTATGAATACCCTGCTATTTGTTTAATTATTGGTTAAAATTTGTTAAGTATATTTTTCATAATTATTTTCACTTTGAAATTCCCTAATATTGAGTTTAGTTATTTTTCTGTCAAATTGATATAAACATCATCTGAAACTGAGTTCAACTTTTCTGTGTTAGAACTAGGAAACCGACCCCCAACTCTTTATCTATTTTGATTAATCCTCTATTGGAACATAGATTCTTTAGCATTTTATTCATAAACGACACTTTTGAGAATAGCCTCTTAAATTGTTTATCTCTTAACTTTTTTACACACAAAACACTACAGATTTAGAAACAATACATTTGGTATTTTAAATCGTACAATTCCTCAAAACATTTATTTTCATGAAACAAAATTACTAACTGAGATTTGATCTTTTAAATATTACAGTAATAGGAGTGCTAGGAAATGTGCAGCAGGGAGTACCACGATATGATTGTCAAAGGGTTATGACAAAAATCTTACATGTCCCGAAGAAAAATGTATAACTTATTGTTATAGGAAATATAATGGGGCTGGTATTTGCCTTGCTTATGGGAAACAAGAACAGCCTAAGTGCTATTGCGATTATCCTTGCCTCCCAAATGAAAAAAAAAACCTTTTGAAAGAATATTTCTTATTATTTTCACCAAATACCTAATAATAAGTAGACATGCTTTTTATCATTGCTATTAATTTTGTGTCTATAATAAAACCCATATCATATATATGTATATAATAGGAGTTTTCTATATAATAAATTTTAAAATATTTTTGGTGTTTGTGGTCTAATGGTAATGGTTTATACTGAGTTAATCCAAAGCAAGTAGGATTCAATATTCAAGCTTTATTTAGATAGATAAATATTCAAATAATGAAATCACTCATGAAGTGCTTTATTGTACAAAGAAACTAAAAGAAATGAGATTCATTGAAGAATAGCAAACTTAATAAATCTTTAATTGATATATCGTAAAAGGGTTTAGGGAGAGTTCTATTGTGGCAACCCTCAAAATTATAGTAATATCCTCTTAAATCACTTGCGAAGAAACCCTAAATATTAGTCAATTGGACTAGTTGGATTGTCTCTAGAGATGCCCTAATATATACTAGTTTTACTACCAAACTAATATATATTTAAAATCTGGTAATTTACGGTTGTTAGTTAAACTCTCTCTCTTTTTTCAAAACTGTTTGTATGAAAAAACAAAGAGGTTACTTTTGTACATCATGCACAAATGGTAATATTTCCAAAATATAAATGTAAGAGCTCGAAAATATGCATGGTGTCTCTAACAATAAATAATACCAAGAGACTTGCATAACACTAAATAACAAACAAAAAAACGATATGATCTATTACAAACTCTATGTACCAATTATCAAACAATAATTAAGGTTAGTTTTATTTACTTCGATTTGATTTAATTCAACTATTCCTTACCAACCAAAATCATCAAAATTTAGATTATCCTCTCCGTGTACACATTATCCCCACGTCACGTCTTCCGAAATTTGATTATAGATGTATTAATGTTTGACAAACAATAAACAATACTTCCTCCGTTTCATATTAATTGTCGTTTTAATTTTAAAACTCATTTTATATTATTTATTATTTTATATTTTTAATAGATATATTTGATAAAATTTCTAATTTTGTTTCTTATATTTTAATATTTTGATCACTGAATAAAATTACATAAATATTAATTAGAAATAAAAAAAATTAAATATTAATATATGTGAAACAAATTTAAGCGACAAATAATTTGAAATGGTAGGAATAATGTATTGGATAAAGAATATATAAACAAACAAAAATATATAATGTATAAACAATAAATTATGAAAGGTCGGTGTCTAGTGGGTGAAAGCATTAAATGCATCCACTTCTGTTTTTATTTATTTTTGTTTCCCCCGATAATAAGCCTTTCTTTTTAGTAAAATCAAACACGATCACTTCATCAAAACCACCACAAACCTTTTCAGATTTTCTCAGGAAAACAGAGAGCAAATTTAAAAGATTAAAAAAAAAAAAAACAATCGAGGAAGATGATCCTCAGACCGAAGATTTTGCTCTTTGGTGATTCCATTACTGAAGAATCTTTTAGTGACGGTGGCTGGGGTGCTTCTCTCGCCGATCTTCTCCGCCGCAAGGTATATATACACACACACACATATATATTTATATATATATCTAAATCTATATATGTATTAAGTAAAGAATTTATACATATGTTTTGATTGATAACTCTTTGATTCTATACGAATTTGTTTTCAAAATTAAATAACTATTACTCTCTCAGTTTATTTACATTGCATGTTTTAGGTGTTCACACATTTTTTTTAATTACTTGTAATATATACTAAATCTAGCTCTATTAATTTAGTTTGTTAATTTAATCAATATTTACATATTCTATTGATAGTATTCTACTATACCGTGTAAACTGAAAAACTAAACATTGATTTAAATAGAAACTTGAAAACATCTATATTTGTAACGAAGACATATGTTTTCAGGAAACGAATCATTATTTTTATTTTCTATGGCCAGTTTTGGAAATGAACATTTTTACAATTTTATTATGAAAAAGGAATTTGTAGGATGTGAAATTAAAACATAGGAATCCCTTTGTGAAATGATCAATTTTTTTAAGAATTTCCCCTATTTTCTAATACATATAGTAAAACTTTCTAATGTTTTATGATTTATTTTCCTTTTAGTATCAAAATCACAATAACGTCTTAAGTAATTGATTAATCATGCTTTTGATATATAAATTTATCAGGCTGATATTGTGCTCCGAGGATACAGTGGATATAACACGAGATGGGCTTTAAAAGTGGTGGATAGAGTTGTTCCGGCGGCGGAAGAAGACGTCGGAGAATCTTTGGCGGCGGTGACAGTATTTTTTGGAGCGAACGACGCGTGTTTGCCGGAGAGATGCTCGGGGTTTCAGCATGTGCCACTTCTCGAGTACAAGCTGAATCTTCACTCTCTTGTTTCGTTTCTCAAGGTAATTAAAATCTTGTAGATGCATATATAAAAATTATAATAATAATCATATAAATATGATTTTTTTTTGTGTAGTTATTAAGTGTAAGTAATAAAGCACTATTTATATAATGAATTATGATAAAATATGCACTACTTACTACTCATTCGTTTTTTCGGTCGACAATTCATCCGTTTCAAAAATACATAATATTTTATAATATTTTGATTAAAAACACTTATTTTAAAAAGTATTAATTTTTAACCAAAACATCATTTATGAATAAAAAATAATCAAAAATATAAAAGAAAAATGAATGATTATGAAGAAACTCAACAACTTTTATTTAAAGTGATGTCTTGTAAGTAATAAAATTTTATAGATTGTGTGCTTTTATAATTAATAGAAAAAAAAGTTGCAATGAAATCCTAAAACATCATATATATTTTGAAATAAAATTTTGGTAAAATAAAACTTTAGAAGCACCAAATGCATATACTTTGTCGAACCACTAAGTATAAATTCTTTTTAGCAGATTTCCTATAATTTCTAAGCTTTATTAGACGACCAAATTTTGTTTTGATTTTGCAGAATCGTTGGCCACAAACGGCCATTATTCTCATAACACCCCCTCCAATCGACGAAGAGGCCCGCCTCAGGTACGAGTTCTCTAACTTTCTCGTCTTTCACTATTTTATCCCAAACTTTTTGTTTTATCAAAATCAACCTTGTTATACATTGTTTTATCATAATCAACCTTGTCATACATTCTCATAGCAATGATCTTGTAACATTCTTAGATATCCTTATACTGAAAACACGACGGGATTGCCAGAGAGAACGAATGAAGCAGCCGGAACATACGCGAAAGCATGTGTATCAGTAGCTGAGGAATGTCAAGTTTCGGTTGTTGATCTTTGGTCTAAAATGCAGCAAATTCCAAATTGGCAAACCGAATGTCTATGGTCATACACTAACTATAACCTAATAATGGATTGGTGAATCTTATTCAATGTGTGATTAATGTTTTGTGTTTTTTTGTTTCGTTTTCGGATTTTAGGGATGGGTTACATTTGAGTAGGGTTGGGAACAAAGTAGTGTTTGAAGAAGTAGCAAAGAAGCTTAAAGAAGAAGGCATTGGAGCTGAGGACTTAGCCGTGGATCTTCCTCTTATAGAAGATGTTGACCCAAATGATCCTCTCAAAGCCTTTGATGAGTTTTGATGCTCTATTTATCATTATGTAGTTTGGTTTCATCTTCGACTAATAACCGTTTTAAGGATATTACTTAATCCAATGATTATCGAACTATATTTACCTTTTGCTTAGTTTAGATTTCTCTTTTGTTTACTTTATATATATATATATATATATAAAGTCTATTTTATAGATTGACAAACATGTCCGTGAATTAATCTGATTTGGCAACAAACAAAATTCTTTTATCAATTAAATTATGACATCAAACATTATATACTCTTGTTTTTATCCAAAAAAAAGCATTATATACTCTTGTAAAGATCAACTAGAAAATGAACTAGATGTTTTGCTTGATGTCTAATTCGTAGTATTGAATAAAAATACATATTAATATAATTCATTAGTGCACAAGAGATTTTAAATTTTGTTCTCGAGTTAAAAAGAAAAGAGAACTATTATTATTACTAATTAAAATCGTTTTGACAGCGATAGACCAAAATACTGAAGCGAATAAGCTGAACATAGCAGCGAATAAACTGAACATAGCAGATATGTTCCAACTTCAAATCGGCCTATAGTTTTTTTATCAAAAAATAATTAGAAACCGGGTTGACAAAAAAAAAACCAATTAACAGAAAAAAACTCAAACCGATTAATTGTCTAAGTTTTCGTTGACTTCATCTTTAAATGTCTACCTTATGCTGACTATGTCATTTGAGACAAGACTTTAAATCAAGTGACGGAGCACGTTTGCGGGGTACAATTGTCTGTTAGCAGCTTCCGTTTAATCAAAATGATCAATTTTCCAACAACTATTTATCATTCATCTTTTCTTTCTACTTCTGGTCGTTTCATCGAGATCCAACCATAATCAAAGAGTAAAAAATCTTCTCAAATTAAAATTCGCTTATGGAGAAACATAATCCATTGAAGTTTTTGCCATCTGGAATCTCTAGAAAATTTTCATAAAATTCTCTAAAAACGCTCAAGATATTGAGTTTTTAAGCATTGGTGATAACCGATACGATTTCTTATACTCACCATTTATTTATTTTAAAACTGTACAGAGTTAACACTTTAAAAAATCAAGTTAGTAAACTTGCATCAGTTTCATTTGATCGCAAATTTCTTTGGCTTGTTTTGATTGATTTTTTTTCCAGGTAAGAAGCAAATAGATGATTATGAAATCAAGCGTCGGATGCGTGAGTGGAAGGGTCGGTGTCAAAAAGAATGTCTAATCTTTTTGACATCCGACAAAAATTTCGCCACAATAGTCGAAGATATGCAATCTGTTCCCAACATCAACAAGACAATTTTGATATACATTTGTACCTCGCTTAAAGGAAATATTGAACTTTAATCCAAGAGACCAAATAAACTATAATTTAAGATTATTCATTATATATATGAACAAAATATGCATTTTAAGATATTAAAATATCATTTAATTATTAAAAATAAGATATTAAAAATCATATATACAATAAAAGAGTTTTCTTTCCATCTATAGTGTCCATATCATCAAATAATATTTTAATGAATATTACTTAATATATATAATATTAATGAACATTACTTTGATAGTTAATAATAAAATAAATCAAAGTAAATGAAAAAAGAGTTTAAAAAGATAAAAAAAAATATTAGTTAAAATTGAAGATGTGAAGCAATCAATTTCAAAAGGTAATGATCAAAAATAGTTAATAGTTCAATTTCCAAATCATCATATATACCCATTCCGTTCATATAGATGAAACCACTTTTCAAGAGTTTGACACATAATCATTTCTCTTAATAGAATATCAATTTATTTGTATCATTAAAAATCAATAAGTGTTTCATCTTCTATTTCATAATTTCAGTTTATCCTTAATTTTTGTTTTTTCTCTTTAGTAATTAATAAACCAATTTAATCTAAAATTATCTATCTAATAGCTATATATATATATATATGGAAATGATAGAATTTTTTTGTGTCCAAAAATCATATAGTTAATGATAATTCTTTTTATTAAGCTTGACTTAATGAAACATAAATTACCAGTTTATTCTCTAATAAGATTCACATACCACCTGATTTTTAATGATACTTCTCGACAGAGATAATTATCTAAAGTAACAGTTTTTCAATAATGTTAAGCTTATGTTTGAGATGAATTTGAATAAAAAATTTGACAAAAAATATTAGTGACGATATTTACAAGCTCTGGACTCGCATGTGTAATCCTCCAAATGTTGTTGTGCTGATGAGTTGTGATGCTAGGTATATTGATAATATAGAAGAAGCACTGAAATGTGCTGGTTATGCAACATGTATCATATATGCAACATGAACTACTAAATCCAAAACAGTTGTGGAGGCAGACATTCCCAAGCTGAAATGAGTTGAAGAGGTGCTTGATAATGCTCCTCCAGTAGATCCCAAAAAGCATGGTCTAAAGTACTATTAGAGTACTGATCTTAATTTCAGGGTTGCAACCCCATTGATATCTCTCCATCCATTTGACGAATATGTTTATGTGGCTGTGTGTTGGAAACTCAGGGTATACAATATAAGATAAGATCATTTCACTTGAATTTTTGTTATGGTAAAGGTCATTTGTTTAATGGATTTTTTTTACCCACAGCGATTATTCGCAAGTTACTTTGCTGGACGAATATAGTATAAGAGTATTAGTCAAATTATATAAATTTTTGGCTCTCCACGATCCTTGACTGCTATCTACCCGTTTTTCTCTTCTTCTTCTTTTGATTTCTTTTATATTTGATATCTTTATTCATATTAAACAACATCTTATTTATGGCTTTGAACTTTTTGGGTGAAGTTCTCGCCTCTCTCTTGATCCTTTTGTCGAGATTTTCTGCTTCTTAAAAGAAAACAAAAGGAGATACATGATCCTCTTTACGTTATTGATTCGGTCAATTTGACCATGTTTGATCTCATAGCAAACTTGCTAGTATCATTTAGTTATATGTTTTTATTCCAATCCAAACCAAAAGGCTCAATATATCTATATATAGTTAAACTTCTATAAATTAATAATATTGAGATCAGAAAATTTTATTAATTTAGAAAGAAAATTAATTTATCAATAAATAAGTAATTATAGATATTTTCATAATTTTAAAATAAAATTCATAATTTAAAGTAAGGAATTTTAAATAATACTTTAATATTTTAGCAGCAGTTACATGTTATAAAATTTTTATTGTATATACAATTTTTAATATTTTTTTGATGTAATTTGAAAAAATAGTACCATATATTTTTTTACCAAATAACACTAGAGTCATATTTCACTAAATTATCTTAGTTATATTTTTATAGTTTTATAGTTTTATATAACTATTAATTTATGATATTAATGGGGACATATAATTACATATGATTTTCAAAAAAAAATATTATCTTATTATTTTATCAAATTATGTCAAATATTACTTTAGACCAATTTAAAACCAAAAAAAATTATTAATTTATAGAATACTCCATCTGTTTCATAATATAAGGTGTTTTAGAGATTTTTTGTGTTTCAAAATATAAAGTGTTGTCACATTTCAATATAACTTTTTACTTTATTAAATATTATGTGATTACTATTTTTTTTTATATATTAAATAAAAAATAAAAGTAAATTTTTAATATACGTATTTTTATCCAAACTACCAGGGTAGTTCAGAATTTGGGCCTTATACAAATACGAGCCCATTAAAGTTCAGAATTTCATTTGATCAATTTAGTGTATTTTACCAAAATGGGCATTATACAAAATTATTAAACTATTAATGGATACTAAATCTTGTACCCTGTAAATTGTTATCTCCTTATCCAACACAAACAAATTCTCGAAGGAGAAAGTGACGAAATCAAAAAGCTATAGAGAGCTCACTCATCAACAATGGCGTCTCTTCTCAGAACATCTCCTTCTTCATTCTTGACTTGCCCTCGTCTCTCTTCTCCTTCCTCAACATCTTCAATCTCCCATCTCTGCTTCGTACCAGGTTCTAACATTTTCCCCTTAAAAAAGCTCCCATTTTTATCTGTTCACAATCAGGTTTCAAATTTCAATGTGTGTTCTTTGTTTTGCAGGGAAGATTTGTAGAAGAGTCCAATTAAACCCAAAGAAGAACAGATCTCATTACCATGTTTCCGTTATGAATGTCGCCACAGAGATCAACTCTATTGAACAAGTATGAGTCTTTTTTATAAAAAAAAACAAAAAAAGTTTCAATCTTGGAATGATTTATGACTTAGAATCAATCATACATAGTTTATTGCAATGTTGGCTTAAGAATTTGGTATTGAACAAGTATGAGCTTTTTTTTAACATTGTATTCATGTAATTGGGAATAAACAAAAAAGTTTCAATCTTGGTATGATTTATGGTTATTGCAATGTTGGCTTATGAATTTTGGTATTTGGTGTTTTAGGCAAAGAAGATTGATACAAAGGAAACTGCAAGACCAGTTTATCCATTTGCTGCTATTGTAGGACAAGATGAGATGAAGCTATGTCTTTTGTTAAATGTGATTGATCCTAAGATAGGTGGTGTGATGATAATGGGAGATAGAGGAACTGGTAAATCAACTACTGTTAGATCATTAGTCGATTTGCTTCCCGAGATTAAGGTTGTTTCTGGTGATCCTTATAACTCTGACCCGAGAGATCCTGAGTTAATGGGAAAGGAAGTAAGAGAGAAAGTTCAAAAGGGAGAAGAGTTGCTGGTTATCGAAACCAAGATCAATATGGTTGATCTTCCTTTAGGTGCTACGGAAGATAGAGTTTGCGGTACTATCGATATCGAGAAAGCTTTAACTGAAGGTGTTAAGGCGTTTGAGCCAGGGTTATTGGCTAAAGCTAATAGAGGGATTCTTTATGTTGATGAAGTTAATCTTTTGGATGATCATTTAGTTGATGTTCTTCTTGATTCGGCTGCATCCGGTTGGAACACGGTTGAAAGAGAAGGGATTTCGATTTCTCATCCTGCTCGGTTTATCTTAATTGGTTCAGGAAATCCAGAAGAAGGAGAGCTTAGACCTCAGCTTCTTGACAGGTTTGGGATGCATGCTCAAGTAGGGACAGTTAGAGATCCTGAGCTAAGAGTCAAGATTGTTGAAGAGCGAGCTAGTTTTGATAGTAACCCAAAGGAGTTTCGAGAATCTTATCTAGCAGAACAGTTGATGCTTCAGGAGCAGATTACAAGTGCAAGAAGCAATCTTTCTCAAGTTCAGATTGATCAAGATTTGAAAGTGAAGATCTCAAAGGTCTGCGCTGAGCTGGATGTTGACGGATTGAGAGGAGATATCGTGACGAACAGAGCGGCTAGAGCACTCGCGGCACTCAAAGGAAGAGATCAAGTTACAGCAGAAGATGTTGGTATTGTTATACCAAATTGCTTAAGACACAGACTGAGAAAAGATCCTTTGGAGTCTATGGATTCAGGAATTCTTGTTACCGAGAAGTTTTACGAGGTTTTCAGCTAGAGTAGAGATAGATTCTTGAAACACATTTAACATATGCTTCTACACACTAATAAAGATTCGATTTTTATCACTTATTATACATGAATGTTTCACCATTTTTGTCAATCAGATCAAGTCAAGAATCAGTTGGACTGATTCCAGAATCTTGGCTTGTGTTCTTGAAACTCCGGCGATCTCTGATAAACAATGGAGGCAACTCTGATCAGAATACCAGCAGTGAATGCCCATATCATAAAGCTTATGTCTTTATCTTCGGAGTAGTAATCGAAATAATGAAGAAGATATCTCTCTCCTTCATGCTCTCGTTCCTCGGCTCGCCTGTTCTTGTCCTGCGTAAAACCCAACAGAGAGGCATTAAAGATCAAATCTTGGCAATGGAGTCTAACCGAACAGGGGATTTTTCGGTTAAATAACCTTGAGAAACATCTCTAACGGCACATCAAAGATTTCTTCTACTTCAGCTGGATTTGGTAATGGTTTAAACGCGTTCTTGTCGAGTAGAAAACCGATAACTGGTACTACCGGCATTCCCTTCTACAATGCCGAAAACCCGATAAACAATCGATAACCACTTTAGTAACCTGAATTCAAAATGTTTTGATTCAATCTTTACCTTTGAAACAAACGGTTCAAGAACAGAAACAATTGTAACAAGAGAAGGATCTAAACCGATTTCTTCACGAGCTTCTCTCAATGCTGTAGCTATATCATCTGAATCTTCTTCGTCTCTTTTACCTCCAGGCAATGCTACTTCCCCTGTTTTAACAATTTCCTCTGTTTTGTAACTTAAAAGATGAAAACTTTACTTAATGAACAATGTCATGAAGAGAGATTTGATTTTACCAGGATGAGAAGAGAGAGTAGAGGATCGTTTGGTTAAGATTACGCGTAACTCGGTTTTGTCTTCTCTTTGTTCTTGGTATAGACAAACTAAGACAGCTGAAGATTTTGCAGGAAAATGTTGAAGAAGATTAGGTTTGTAATTTTGTAACCGTTGGATCAGATTTTGCAATTCCGTTGAAGACATATTGGAAACCGTTGGATCAGATCAGACTTGTAAACAAACACTTGAACTATGTTTCTTCTTCTTCTTCAGATCTGAGTAAAGTGAATTGATCTAATCATAACAAAAATATATATTTTAAAAGTTGATTCAAAAAACCTAACCACATTGGTGTCAAAAAGTTAAAACCCAAACCACCCCTCCCTCCTCCCCCCCCCCCCACCACCTAGCCCCTATTGACATTTTTTTTGTGAAGATTTTTTATTGCACCTTTTTCTACAAATAGATAAATGTTTTGATATGGAACGATTCTAATCTCATGAAGGAATGTTATAATGTTGAAAATAATTTATTAATATCTCCTAAACATAAGTTTTCCAAACCAAGATTGCAACACTAATAGCATCCAAAATACTCACTTTACATGGTCTATCTTTGATTGACCTACAAGACTCACTTCTTAATGGACCATAGCCGCGGCCGCCCCAGACAAACCAAGTTTGGACAAAGCTTGGGAACTTAGATCTGTATTGACTCTTCTAACTATGTCAGGTTTGAACCTCGATAAATAATAACATATAGAAACCAAAATAAAAAAAAATCACTAGGTTAATTTATTGAAGTATTACTATATTTTTAAACTGATTATACACAACGTGATTATATTCTACCGATTTACAATCATTAAAAAGGTATGTTTTATTTTCTGTAGTAATTAAATTCGGTAGGGTTTACAATGAATTACTACTATAAATTTATAAGAGCCTTGAGAGTAGACAGTCGATCGTGAGAAATACTAATAAATATGACACAACCACCTAATCTCTTACGTATCATTCTACTCCTTTTATTTAAAGTTTATCTCAGCATTTAATGTTACCTACATTTTTTTCTTTTTTTTTTATAAATTATGTATGTTTTTTTTAGTATTTGTTTAATATCTCAGGCCCGCTAAAATTTTAAAATTATTAACTAGATTGATTGAAGATAACGAAACTATATTATACTACATTTTAGAAAAATATTTTCTTGCATTATTTTATTTCTAATTTTGTTTTTTAAATGGATTTCATTCCTTACATTTTCCAATCTGTTACATTTTCTCTAAACAACAACATCTGATCTCTAGTTCTGTTCCGGAAACTGCATTAAATATATTGACCCGACCTTGTATGTGTATATAAATAGACACACGTTGATAGTTGAAAAAAAATAAGGCAATGATAATTGTAGGGACCCTATTTAATACTCGGCAAGGATATATGGCCATTGTCTAACTGTAATGTTCCACACATTTAGGTGACCTAAAAAGATTTGGAAATTTTCATGTCACTAACGAATCCAACAGCCAACATCCTTTTTATACATATTAGTACATTTTGTTTGGATAAAAATTTTATTTATATTTTTGTTTAACCATTCATTACTGATGAATTTGTTATATGATGAAAGTTTTGGTACATATAAACACATGCACGTGTTTAAACTTTTAAAGACAGAATATTCTCGATGAAATTTGAGCTAAGAAAAGGGATACAAAAAACTATTTTTTTTTTAATTATTATTTTGGTTTAAGTAAAAGGTAAAAACTGCTATAATTATAATATAACATGAAATAATATGAAAAGATAAATATTAAGGAAGATAGATGAAATAATCAGAAATATAGAAACTGTTTCTTAATTGTATTTTTTTCATCGAATTCGATTGAATTATGACATACGTGAAATATATATGTTATAACAATTTTACTGGTTCACCAATAAAGGGTTTTACACTAAAAAGAAAAAAGATTAAATTTATTAATATTGGAGGCCTAATAATATTAATACTGTTTCTTAGTTTTTTTTTTAACAACGAAGTGTTCCATAGTTAAAATAGAGATTAAGGACACCAAGAATATTAACAGAAGTTTACCAAAACAAATAATATATATATTAACAAAACAAACTCTGATTAAACATAATCCACAAGACACCTATACATTACTTCTTGTTCTCTACCCAAGGGATATATGATGAATAGCTAATTAACTTGATGTATAAATGATGGGTCTAAAGGAATTTGGTTCTCTAATTTCACACCCAAATACTCATTTTTATTATAGCTCACAAGTCTCAATCGTTTAACTACGGGTGATCGAATGCTGTTTTGGAATACGGGAGCTAATCCGTCTTGTATTTTCTGTAATCATTCACCGGAAACTCGAGATCATTTGTTTTTCACATGTTCTCTCACTTTGCACATCTGGGAGGCGTTAGCGAAAAGTCTCCTTCAATGGTATTATACTACATGTTTTGTCCAGCTGCTCTCTCTTGTTACGGGGAAAAAATTCAAAACTTCTACAAGATTTTTTCTCTATTATGTGCTGCAGGTCACAGTCTATACTATATGGGTGGAATGTAATAGGCGGAGGCATGGTGAGCTCCCTCGCTCTCCTCCTCAGCTTATTATTTTCATTGACCGTACTGTCCGTAATAGAATATCTTCACTTTTGAAGCTAAATTCGTCCAAGCTGAAAAATTGCCTTACCATTTGGTTTGGTTCTAGAAGCTAATTTATTTTACTATCTCTAACTGAATTGTAGTTATAGATTCGTAGTTTACATTCATTCAAAAAAAAAAAAAAAACCTTGATGTATAAGTTTACTGATTTGATTTGTGAATGTTATAACCGAGAATAGATTCAGACATTAGTTATGTACACTAGTACTTTATTCCCATCAAGACCAAAAATGGCTGCATTAACTGCTCTAGATTAAGACATTAGTTATGTATCTATATTTCCATCAAGACCAAAGATGGCTGCATTAATTGCTTTACCGCAAATTGGTAGACGACATTTAAACCTAATAGTACTTGAATGATGGGATAAGTCTGATACAACCTCGAAAGATAATACTTCGTCCATTTTTCAAAAACAGATGTTTTAGCTTTTTTTTTTTTACAAAAATATAAATTTTAAGTTTTTGATGTAAAAATTATGGTTATTTACCAATTTTATTTTTATAAATTAAATACAAAAATAATTTACTTTGAAATAGTAACATGATATATTTGACATTTTAAATTTGTTATTAAAATATGTAAAAAACTCAAAACATTTATCTTTAAAGAACAGAAAGAGTACTAATTATCAGTTAACTAGATTCGGACCCGCACCTATGGACGAGGTTATGTTTATAAAAAAATTTATATGATGAGTTTTTTAAAACATTAATAAATTTCCCAAACTCATGCTAGTTGGGTATTTAATTTGATTTTAAATTTGGTCTCAATCTTGTTAATTAATGTTTGAATATTTGACATTATAATGGTTTCACCAGTATTTTAAATTTCAAAACAATCCAGCGGTAAGACCGAGATCAAACTAAAACAGATTAATGGTTGGTTAGATTTCTATTAAACTTGTGAACTATCAAACTCGATATAAAACTACTACTCGTTTGAGCAAATACAAATATTTATAAGTGGACGTAATTTCCATTCTGTTTTGTTATTTTCCATTATGTCCTATATCCGTTCTTAAATTTCCGTTGTATAAAGAAATATATTTCCGATATGGAACAAATTTTGTATTCTCGATTAGACAGGAACATGATTTTCGAAGTCTCGTTTGGGACAAACACAAATATAATTCATAGTATATCCATAAAAATATTACAAAATTAATTGAATTATTTATTCTTATTATTTTATATTTGGTTCTTCTATAATTGATTACGTTTTGTTGTTCTTAAACTTTTAACTATTATGGAACATACTTTAATGTCTTTTTTAAACATTTTTATGCTAGATAAATTGGAAAAAAAAACATGTTACATATATGATTTCAAGTGTTAATTTTTGTTAATTGTACCATGTTCTAATACTTTTTTTTATAGAAATATATGTTTCCATATCCCTCTCTTTTCATCTCATTTCTGTCCCATAATTTCTATTCTCGTCTCATTCCCTTAAAATTATGTTATAATTAAGTGATGCTCTAAAAATTTATATTATTCAATTCTAAATAAAATGTAAAATATTTAGTTTATTACTTTTCTTAGGGTAAGGATATATAATTAATATTAGATTTATTAAATATATTAACTTTCTTGGCATTATATTTGAAATTATACAAAATTATTGAGGTTTCGTAAACTAATTAATGTTTGTTTCCAAATGTCAAAATAATACTAATGTTTGTTTCCAAAATATAAAATATTTGAGTAAAAATGAAATATTTAACATATTCGTGTGAATCAAGATTTTCTCATTTTTATAGATTAGCTTTTCAAGCAATTTAGTTAATATTAATTTTGGAAAATTAATTAATTCCCATTAACTAAAATTTGTTTGATAAGATTTCTCCATTAATGAGAATTTGTTTTTGGTTCTTTATAAATTGTTAGCTTTTAAATGTTATTTTTAAACTGTCTTTCCCTTTTAATATAGTATAGATTGTCAAAAAAAAAAAGAGAGACAATATCAGTTTAGAAAACTTAATAGTTGAGTGCTTACTATTTTAAGATTTATAAAATTTTATTTTTGCCAAAATATTGTAGGTCGGTGGTTTCATTTCACACTATTAGCAAAGATCGGTAGTCGACTTATGTTTGGTTTGTGAATCATAAATATGATTATTATTAGGTTTGAATATATATATATATATGATTATTATAACTTTATAAATTTGTGAGTACGAAATTTGCTTGAGAAGGTACTATTCACACATTAGGTGACAAAATAATTGGTGTTGTACTGTCAAACCAAAAATCATTTATATGAATAAATTGAAACATCTTTTAGTTAATTATTTTGATATATTATTGCTATGCTCGGACTCAAATCGAAAAAGAGAAGTACATATTTACAGGCCAAAATTGTATTTTTAAAGAATATAAATAAAATATTGTAAATTCCCATATATATAAAACATACCAAAAATAGATGTGAGAGACAAGAAAATCATAGAGATTTGATATAAAACCATATCAAAATAACTATACCGAAGAACCAAAATTGAATTTCTCTGTTGGGCCACTTCACATTATATGTCTTCAACTAACAACTGACAGCAAAGCTGTCATTAAAAACTCCCTCTATATATAACCACATTCTCAACACAAACCATATGACGTTTACATTCTCTCAAAAAAGTAACTTTCTATAAAAAGAAAAAAATTAGTCTTGCATTCTCTAAATCTATTAAAATGTTTCTTGTTTTGTTTGTGACTCTTGTTTTTGCGGCGGCTTTGCAGCCAATACCTTCAGTGATGGCTTTGGATGTTCATCTTCTCCGGCAGCTAGCCGCAAAACACAATGTGACAACTATAGTTGTGTTTGGAGATTCTAGTGTTGATCCAGGGAATAATAATTATCTTAAGACTGATATGAAAGGGAATTTTCCACCTTATGGTGATAATTTCATAAACCATAGACCCACCGGAAGATTATGCGATGGATTGCTCGCACCCGATTACATCGGTAAGCTTTACACTATTTAATTTACCCATATTAGTTTGAAGATCTCTATATGTTGAGTTATTTACATCAAACTTAAAATTTTTTTGTTAAGCTTTAGATTAATACCAATGTTAGTCTTAAAAATTGTATATATTTTTTGAAGAATTCATTTTTAATTATGAAGTTTTTTTTCACATTATAATTTTATCTATTTTTTTTTCAGCGGAGGCCATTGGTCACCCGCCCATACCGGCTTTTCTTGATCCAACTCTAACCCAAACTGAGCTATCTTATGGTGCAAGTTTTGCCTCGGCTGGTTCTGGTTATGATGATCTCACAGCTAACATATCAGTAAGCTTATATATATATATATACATTTTAATAAAAACATAAAGTTGAAAATTTCATTTCATACAAAACCGAACTGAAGTTATATATTTGTTTTATTTGTGAAACAGAACGTGTGGAGTTTTACTACACAAGCCAAATACTTTTTACATTACAAGATTCATCTGACTAAATTGGTCGGTCCATTAGAGAGCTCGAAAATGATAAATAAAGCCATATTTCTTATGAGTATGGGAACAAATGATTTTCTTCAAAATTACTTAATCGATTTTACTCGACAAAAGCAATTCACAGTTGAACAATACATCGAATTTCTCTCCTCACGTATGCTTTATGATGCCAAGGTATGTATACTTCTTCACTAAACCCATGATATGTGTTATGCATTATGTATATATGATTACTATATTTTTGTATATATATGCATAATCATATAAGATTTATATACATGTTTCTTCTTTTTGTGAAGAAAACTAATTATTATTTTCAGTATTGCGTGAATATTTGACTATACAAAAAAAAGAAACGTGTGTGTGTGTGTAAAATTAAATATTTGCTGCTAAAATAAATGCGTATGTGACTTATGGAATTGAAAAATTCTACAAATATCTTGGGTGTGTGTGCGGGTCCTGATAATTTAAAAGGTCATAAATAGAAAAACAAAATAGAGGAAAAATAAGTACAAAGAAAATTATACGAATTCTATCTGGTTGTTGACAGTATTTAATTTCTACCCTTATAATGACATAAATTTCGATCTTTCATATCGGGTCTCTGGAACATGTCATAGATCACAATTCAGATCCAAAGTATATATAATTTTAATTTATATGTTAGTTTTAAAAAGTTATTTCAGCATTTACTTTCTTGGACCACTAGGCTCGTAAACTTTGATTCCCATTTATTTGGAAACATAAATATACTCAGGTAGCCGGTAGAAAAATCCACAGGAATTTTTGTTTACTATAGGTAATAGGTTTCATTGCTAAACATTTTATTTTGTATTTGATTCGAATTAACTTTGTTAAGCTAATTTGGTAAATCAAACCAAAATAGATAAACTATAAAAGACACATGTACATAGTAAGGACATCATTGAAAGGATAATAATTCGATTTAATTATACAAAGAAGATTCATAGCATCTTTTAAGTTTGCTTGTTATTATTTTATAGATGTTGCATAGGCTTGGAGCTAAAAGGTTGGTGGTGGTAGGAGTTCCTCCCATGGGATGTATGCCCTTAATTAAATATTTAAGAGGCCAAAAAACTTGCATAGATCAACTAAACCATATTGCTTTCTCCTTTAACTCCAAAATCATCAAGAATCTCGAGCTACTCCAGTCTGAAATCGGTTTGAAAACCATCTATGTTGATGCCTATTCGACCATCCAAGAAGCCATTAAAAATCCAAAAAAGTTTGGTGAGAACATTGATCTCATTTCTTTAAAATATAACTTTGAGATAATATTAGTCTCACGCATGTTCTTTTTGCTTTTAACCTATAGGTTTCGAGGAGGTTTCGAAAGGATGTTGTGGAACAGGTTTATACGAATATGGAGAGACATGCAAGGATATGGAAGTATGCAAAGATCCTTCCAAATACGTTTTTTGGGACTCAGTTCATCCAACACAAAGAATGTATCAAATCATTGTTAGAAAGGCAATTGCATCTATTAATGAAGATTTTCTTGTTTAGAATCTGTTGTATGTTTGTATTACACTATTACTATCATGATTTATGAATATTTAAACGATGTAGCTGAAAAAGATTCATAGATATTATATTGAATGGTTCAAACTTCAAACTATCGAATTAATGAGAATAATTATTTACGTTTAAAATAAGTATTAGAAAAAAAAAAGAAAATACACTTGATAAACAAAAGAGAGAAATAGTTCTAAATTAAATTTATGAAAATTCCATTTATAATTTAACATAAGCAATTTTGAACTCATCTATTTTTATTAAATTTATATGTACATTAGTTATATATATTTGTTTAATTAACATTTACACTAGTTATATTATACTAAAAATATGAAAAATAAGAGACTACATCGTTCATAAGATATTGTACCTAACAATCTATTTTTCCATATGGGCTGATAAGTATTACTTTCTCCATGTAACTTTATGGATAAATCTGCCGAAATATTAAACAAGACGTACTTCTATTTATTGACAATACTTCTGTTTCGTACAAGCATATTATAAAACATCACACTATTTAATATTTATGTTTCATAGAACATTCTTCTTATGCTTATATTTATGAATTAGCTGTTTCGATTAATTTGTATAACTAATAGAAACAGTACACAACAAACAGCATATATAGTATAACATTAGTTTTGTTTGATTTCAATTTAAAAATGTACAAATAGATCATCACCACATTTCATTACCAATCATGGAAGAAAAACCTCTATCAATATATTGAAATTAACTTATCAATTAGTCAAAAGTAATCACAATCAGATGTAACCGAGAACAGAATCATAAAGTGGTCGGAGAGATCTAAAGAGGAGGAAATAAGTCTTCTCACTTGGATGGATAGAATCAAAAAAGACATAAGCAGATGTATTAGGACACACATATGACTTTGGATTACACAAAATCGATGCCTCTAAGTATCCACTTCCACAACATCCACTGCTCACTTCCTCAAATCCTAAAATACAAAAATAAAAATAGAAATCTCTTAGAAACCAAATTTATTAACTCGCATTAGTAACATTGGGAAAATATCATAATCTTTTAAAAGGATTTTTTTATTTTTGATTATTAAAATAACATAATATAGTGTTATAATAAATATAGATCCAAATTTTATATAATTTTATCATTGGTAAAAGTAAAACCATTTCGGAACTATAGGATAATTTTGGATTTGATGGATATCCACTTAAAAGCTGTTTAACTTGAAAAAATTAATAATCTAGCCAAAATCTTATAGAAAACATAGAAAATATGCTACCTATTTTTGTTAAATTAATTAAATAAACTAAAACATAAGAAATATATCCTAAATTTTAAACTCTAAACCCAAATAAACAAGAAACCCTAAAAGTCAAAATGTAAACACTAAAATATAGAATTAACCAAACTAATTAATTTTAGATTTATTTTCTTAATTATACGAAATTTGTATCTGAATTATGAGTTATATTTTGTACTTACCGAATTTTTGGTAGTCATGAATAATCTCATTGATTGGATTATAAACGTCGAGGTAAAAGATCTTGGATCCAAGATGGGCCAAACTCATTTGCACGAGGCCCAATTCTTTTTGTAAGTGGAAATTATAGTTTGTGGCCACAGCGGAGAAACGGTCAATGCAACGACGGTTGGTCAACGCTTCGCCGGAAAATAATGTAATAACAATCGGTAAACATCCAATCGGTGGCAAACCTGCCACACCTATCTTTCTTGCTCCTTCTTTCCATAAATCCTAAACCATTCATAGTCATATCAGTTGAATTCTTAATAAATGTATTTATACAAAATAAATGTGTTGAATATAAACCGAACCGATGAAACCGGATCCATTTTCAAATTTAGCTAGACTTAACAAACGATTTACCCAATCCGGATTAGTGAAGGCAAAGTTTAAACCAAATTAAAATTTGCGACTCATTAATTATAAGTGTGAATCTGTGATCGATTTAGTATTTTCCATGAACCCTAAGCATTTGTGGTTTGTTTTATAAACTGGCTATGATCAGTTGTAAAAATCTCAAAATCGCTAAATTTTAGGTTTAAGAAAAATTTAAATTTTTATAATCATATTAAGCTTTAAATTCTTTTGATAAACCTAATGTTTGATGTATTTTTGGATTTTTATCCAAAATGTGGTATCATTGGAACTCAAACCTGTTTTATTTTTGTGTGTGTGTGTGATATTATAGAACATTTATCTAGAAAAACATTGGTTTCTAGAATTCAAATTTCTATTTAAAAAAACCTCGAAAATCTAAGAAAAATCATTAAAATATTATGAAACATAGAATTAATTTTGTTTTAAAGAACAAATTGTTCTGTTAAAAATGAATATACCTGGATAAATTGCTTGAGATTGTAAATAACGAATTGTTGATAAGCTTCGATAGTGAAAGTCTTCCTTCGTATGGGAAGTGTGAAATAATTAATGACGAAATCATTGGTTGCTGCACTTACACAAAACAAAGCTTCTCCTATGTGTTTTTCCATTTGTTGTTTTCCCATTTTGCCCTCCAATTTTCTTTTGTATTCTCTGAAATACTCTAGCTGACTCGGAATGTCTATTACGTTCTGCCTCCCCCACCAATGAAAGCAACGAGTCAACGACACACACGCAACACAATTATTCAAAAATAAAATAAAAAATACTCCATTTAATAACAAACTATACCATTTAATTGTAATTTATCAATATTGCCTTATGTTATTGATAATTGACTATATTAAATTGGAATAGTTAGCTGAATAATTGTTCTCAAATTCGTTTGTCTTAATCTTATTTTGAGAAATAATAATACTCCAATAAGTTGCTAAAGTAGACGTGACCGCATTTTAGAATATAAGGCCAAAATGATTATAGTTGATTACCCTAATAGTACTACCACCTCAAACTAGCCTGAAGGAAAGGACCAAAGCAAATAAATAAATATAATAACTTATTTTGTCGTCACCGACATCAAGGTATTTCAATATTACATTATTACTCGAAAACAAAATTCATAATTAAAATACAGAAACTGTCAAAAACTCATTTATCTTTTTCCCTGTCAATTTGTGATTAAATAATTTTCTTCTAGTTTAGTTTTTTTTTTGGTCATATATTCTAGAACCTGCACGCGAATAAACATGTGGTTTTACCATACGATTTTATGATATAAAAACATGAGGTTTCAAATTTTCTATATATTATAATCCAATGAAATAGGCCCAACAAATAAATGATTGGTTTGTTCCTATTAGTACTCTCGTCGAATCTTGAAGAATGCAATATTTCGGATTAAAATAAAACAAAAAGAAGAAGTATGTCATCCCGTATTTTCTTTTAAAGAAAGTTAAAAAAATATGAACAGTATCGATTCTCCAAAAATATTACCATTGAACGTAAATTATATTCAACAATTTTCTCCTATCCTAATTTTGTTGGTTAACCATACACAAGATCAGTTGATAAAAGAAAAATAGTAATAACCATCTCTAAAATTTTAATCAAACGAGCTTAATCAAGGTTTGGAAGTCATCATTAGCATATATATGTATGTAATTAATTTTTTTTTTACGTTTTTACTATATATGTCCTAAAACTAAAAAGTGACAAAAGAGATGGAGATTAGATACTTACACCAATGGCTGGAGTGAGAGGATCAAATCCAGAGCCAGCTGAAGCAAAGCTAACTCCACTTATTAACTCATTTATTCCAAGATTTGGGTCCAAATATGGTGGCACGTTCTCCTTCACTCCAATGTATGAACCTATACATAAATATAATATGATATACAAATTCATTATAGTAAATATTTCAATTTTATCTATGAATACTAACCAATGAAATCTGTGACAAGCCGACCGTTGCAAAATCTACCGGTGGGAATTTTATTTTTGAAATCAAGTCCATATGGTGGAAAATTACACTTGAATATTGTTTCGATGTAGTTGTTATTTCCCGGATCCACAGTTGAATCTCCAAACACGAGAATAGCTGAGATTGGTTGTTTTCTTTTAGGTTTAGGTTTTGTGGGTTCGAGTTTTGGTGTAGCGAATGAGAAGGAGATGAAGAATACGAAGAGGATGAAGATGAAGATGAAAGAAAACGAAGAAGAAGAAGAAGAATGTGTGTGATGACTTCTCATGTTGTGAACGTTTGAAGTGTGGACAACTGAGAAAGTTGGCTTGATAATATCTTTCTTTGTCCTTTATCAACAAACAAAATCTTTCTTTGTTACCAAAAAAAAAAAAATTAGGTTAGTAACTTCTAGTGTAATTCCTAATAATATAATATCCCACGATATTTATCATTTTTGTTAGAAGCCACCATATTTATTATGAGTGTCTATTTCCAAATATCTTATTGAAAAAAAAATCAAGACTATATATTTATATATATAAAGAATTTAAATAAAAATTTGTTCAATAAAAATAATTGAATTAATTTTTTTTCTCTCAAACAAACTAATGTTTCTCTTTCTTTTTTTCGGTCAGGAGTTCAGGATAAACTAATGTTTTTCAAGATCAAACTCATGAATAGTTTTTTTGTTAATCCGGTTAGTTTTTTAATTTATTGAGTTTTATAGATATAAAAGAAAACATAACAGTTGACAAAAAAACATAACTTGTATCTGATGTCTTATAACAGTAATGAAATAATATAGTAAATTTGATATCATTCTAATCCATAATTATTGATATCATTCTAATCCAAAATTATTTCTGAATCGAAACTATATAACCAAAGACAATATTATTTCAAAAGGAAAAAAAACAAAAAAAAAACTCAATAACGGACCAATAAAGGAGGTATAGTCACATCCTAATACTTATGATAAACAGTACAGTAGTATTTAATTTCTGAAGATGTGTTTTCTTTTATTGAAAACCAATGATTTTCACAAAACAAGTTACTTTCGGCATAATACTAAAACGGAAACTATATATTTGGATGAATAATCAGGTGGGCCGATTAGTTAATGCAACAACTTGCTTCTGAAATTATTTAGGTGAAGCTTTAAATGTTTGTCGTGCTGGAAATGGTTGATATTCATTAAGTTTTATCACAATACATGTATTAAAGTTTTGCTTAAAATAATTTATTTCGAATTATTTTAATAGCATAAGACTAAATACTGAAAAGTGGATCATCAAGCAGTTTGATTATCCTAATAAGACAAACACTCTTATGGATATGCATTGAATTAACGATACAGATAGCTCATAATTATTTGGTGAATTGATTATTAAATGTCTCCATTGTTTGGTGACACAACTAAAGTCCTTCATCTAGTATATATCTACACCAATTTTGTTCGACTAATTAAAGCCAATTTAGTCATATTAGATTATACTATGGAACTAGTATATCTCTATAGATAAAATGAGAAAATATCTTAAAAGTACGTTTTATTTAGTTAGTATTACGTTCTCCCTCGTGATTGATCAAAGAAAAGTCTGTCTTGGTTCACGGGATTTTAAAAGCTTATTGGGCTCTTCTTCTTTGGATCCTACTTGGTTCAAGTTGTGTTCTTTAGTGGACTTGTCTTATAGCTTTTTATATATTGTGGACATTTTAAAACTTGTAGACTCCTTCGGCTCTATTGTAAAGTAAATGCAAAAAAGTTTGCAAAAGACAAAAGAAAGTGATACAGAAAGTCAATTGTTATTTGTTAATAAAGAAAGAATTCGATTACTTAATCCTAATTAAACTTGAGCTCTACGCAGACTACGCAGTATAGAGTCTGAGTGCTAACTTATATTTGAAGAGATTTACCTATGATACTAAATAACCAAGCTACTTCTACAAACTAAAATTAAAGTGTGTATATATATATATACATAAAAAAAAATTCATTGAAAAGTAAACATGAACCTTATTGTTTAATCATTAATATATAAAAAATTCGTCTGCATGAAGGTTACATACGAAATATATGTCAAGGAATAAAAATTAAAAATATTTAACCCAAAAAAATAATAAGTAGAAAAAGCTTTTGAATGACGTAAAAAAAATGTTGGATACTCATAAATACAACTTCAATAAAAATATATGTGATGTGCGAAGGAAAAAATGTAAAATTATTAAATCACATCCAAAATGGTAATATTTAAGTCGGTCCTATCAATATCGAATGTTGTTAAGATGTGATCAAATAAGACAAACATAAATTATCGATACAATATTTATCAATAAAAATTGAAAAGAAAGTAAGATGAGAGTTCCTTCTCCAACACTTAAAAAATCCACTCACAACCAACACCAAACGGCTACATCACTTTCGGTGACAATATCATCTTGCCCTTGAAGTAAAAGAAATAATCAATTCCTCATCATTTTAATTCATTAACTTAAGGTAATCTAAAGCAAAAAAATTTAAACAATAGGAAAGGCAAAAGATGAGGAAAATTTATGTTTTGGTTTGATATGGTTCGAGTCGGTGGAATATCATTTTGGTTCCATTTTGTTGAAAAAAACAAATCAATTCTGGAAACAAACATCAATTTGTGAATAAATTTTATAATGAAAAATAACCATTTATAATAAAATTTTAATATTTTTTGTATTCTAAGAAAATATAATTCCATTATTTCAGTGAGAGTTTGTTCGGTTTATTCAATATGAGGATATATAAAACCAGTATATCTATAAAGTTCTCAATTCGGTATTACTTCGGTTAATTTGGTTTGTTTTGCTTCAAATTGTCTTCCCTTACCAATAACCAAATAATAATTAACAATAAGAGTTGCAATCAGAATCATCCTCTTCACCAATAAACAATTCTAATCATCATAAAAAGCTTCTTAAGAACCCTTCACCACTTCTCTTTTCTTCTGAACATAAAAGCCAAAACACATACACAAATTGAAGACAGAAGCAAAGAAAATGAGCACAGCAAGATTCATTAAGTGTGTGACTGTTGGAGATGGAGCAGTGGGAAAGACGTGTATGCTCATTTCATATACCAGCAATACTTTTCCTACGGTAGTTAATTAATGTATTGTTAGTTTTTTAACGATTGTTTTCTACATTCAGAAATGTTGCAAAACGATTTTAAGAGTCTTATGTTAGTAGTCTCTTCAAAAAAATTTCGGACATTATGTTGTTTAGGTTATAAGATTCGTTTCGACAAAGCCTGGTTTAGTATTGATACATATTCGTAGCAATTTTTCTTGTCGTAAGGGTTTAGATTTGTGTTTAGATACTGAAAAATAACAAAAAATAATATATTAATTAATGTTTTGTTACATATTTTCTGAAATTTATAAACGTAAATGTGAAATGCAAATATCATTTAGATTTAGTGCTATTGCAAACCCAAGCTACTGTATTTTGCTACTATCTCTTTACATAAGAAATATAATGTATTTATAATTTTCTGATATAAATTTTTTAACTATTTAATTTACAGGATTATGTTCCGACAGTTTTCGACAATTTTAGTGCAAATGTGGTCGTCGATGGGAGTACCGTGAACCTCGGCCTCTGGGATACTGCTGGTACGTATAATTACTTTATTTTTACTAAAACTGATAAATTGATAAGTACAAATATCAGTTCTAATAATTAGAAATTATAATTAATGTGGGATTATCAGGGCAGGAAGATTACAATAGGCTTAGGCCTTTGAGCTACAGAGGAGCAGATGTGTTTTTATTAGCCTTTTCCCTAATTAGCAAGGCCAGTTACGAGAATATTTACAAAAAGGTAACTTTTAAAATTCACATCTATTTTTTCTTAAAAAAAATTGATTATGGTATAGCATTCTAAATTTATTTATTTTCCAGAGATTGATTAGTTATTTTGTTGATTAATAGTGGCTTCCGGAGCTGAAACATTATGCTCCTAGTATCCCCATTGTGCTCGTCGGAACAAAATTAGGTGATAAAAAGTTTTCCCATATCAGTTCTTAAAGAAATTTAACCAACATTTGAGTCAAATTAGATATTGATCTTGATTATTACATTTGAGTCAAATTATATATTGATCTTGATTATTATTTGGCAGATGATAGGAAAACAATTTATTTATTATGCATTTTTATTAATTATGTGATTATAAAGCTATGTATAGGTAGTTTTTCATTAAATCAGGTGCTACTTTTTTTTTTTTTTGCAATATCATGTTGTCTTATAAAATAACAATCTCTTTAGTCTGAATAATATGCTACTATTATGAAAAAAGCGAAAAAAAGATATGGTTTTTACTTAATTAAGTCAGCCAATATGATCATCTACTTAAACTGTATACTTTGTTATGCTGCAATTTTAATGAAAAACGTGGAAAATACACATTTCAAAATTGGATAGTGTTTAAACATTTATAGCAGATAAGGCTAAACTGCAGCAAAAGATAGCCCACTTGGGTCGTTAATGTCCGGAGAGTGGCTCATTTAGGCTTGATCATTCATACATTTTCTTATTTATTTTTATAATTTTGGTTTTTATTTTTTAGTAGTAGTATCTTTTATATAGAAAAATAATGTTACACAAAAAAAAAATGAATACAGATTTGAGAGATGACAAGCAGTTCTTGAAGGATCATCCAGGAGCAGCTTCTATAACAACTGCTCAGGTAGCATAATAAAGAAACAAATGAATGAATCTTAGAAATTTAATTTTTTATATATATATATATAATTATAAACTGTGATTGTGAAAGTAAAAATGATTTTGAGTAACAGGGAGAAGAATTAAGGAAGATGGTTGGAGCCGTTAGGTACTTAGAGTGCAGCTCCAAAACCCAACAGGTATTTAAAATTTACTATATGAGTAGATTTCTATTCTTACTGAACAACAATCAGGTTGAAATTATATAATACATTATGTATATCAGGTTGAAATTAAATAATACATTATGTAAACTGAAATAAGTTTTTTTTTTTTCTTCCATATTTAATAGAATGTGAAGTCAGTGTTTGATACAGCGATAAGAGTAGCTTTGAGGCCACCAAAGGCAAAGAAGAAGATAAAGCCATTGAAGACTAAGAGATCAAGATTATGCTTTTTCCTCTAATATTTGAACATTTGAATTAAAAAAAAAATTATATATACATGTTTTTCAATTTTCTGTTGTTACTTTCTTCTTTTAAAAAGAGTCTCTCTTTTCTTAATCATAAATTTTGTTTCCACCATATTTACAATTGATAAATCTCCAAATCATATTCATTATCGTTTAAAAATATATATATATATATAAATATACCGAACCCTGAAACATGGAACCCATCATTCTCTCAAAAAAAAAAAAAAAACATGGAACCCATCATCAGATTTGATAACTCTTTAATTAGTGATGGAAATGCTCACTTTCCTAGAGACCTGGCACTAATACGATTCATTTGATTCTTTTCTTTGACCATTTTTTGTATCCTTCACAACCTTCTTTCGAGCTCTATGGGATTCTCCATGATATCTTTTCAATTTCTTCAGATTTTCTCTCAATCGACTTTTCATTTGTGCCAACAGAAGCCAATGCCTTGAAAATTAGACTCAGTTTGTTTAGGACTTGAAACTCTGATTCTTATTGAATGAAATTGACGGCTATATAAAGCCTTTACAGAGTAACCGGAGCCTAAACTGAATGCATGAAAATAGGAAAGGTACGTGATCAACTAAGCCTAAAGAAACTGTCCTTAGTCAGCCATTACAACACGAAAACAGAAACGTGAAAACAGAGCAAACAACGAACTCCTTTATTTGCGGTTGACTTCTTCCAACAAACCCTCCCTAAACTAAGCTTGGTGTGTCAAGCTTAGCTTATCTCCAGCAGAACAGACTCCAAGCTTGCTCCTTAGACACTCGAACACTTCTCGCTTCAATGGTTTAGTGAAGATATCCGCCACTTGTTCATTTGATCCACAATGTTCAAGACGAATCACTCCATCATTGACTAAGTCTCGTAGAAAATGAAAACGAACACCAATGTGCTTGCATCTTCCATGAAATACCGGGTTCTTTGACAGTTTGATAGTTGAAGTATTATCGCATCTAATGACAGTCGTCCCACCCACATCATAACCCAGCTCCTCCAAAATCCTCTTGAACCAGATTGCCTGACAAGCGCACACTGATGCAGCCACATACTCAGCCTCAGTTGTTGACAATGTAACAATCGGCTGTTTCTTTGAGCACCAAGCCACCGCCGCATTATTCATAAGAAAAGCATATCCTGTGGTGCTTTTTCTGTTATCAATTACTCCTGCAAAGTCACTATCGGTGTAAACCAATAACTCACCAATCCCTCCTTTCTTATACCAGATGCCAAAATCCATTGTACCCTTTAGGTATCTCAAGACCCTTTTTGCAGCCTGTAAGTGCAATGTTATAGGCTTAGACATATATCGGCTTAAGAGACTTACAGCAAACTTTAGATCAGGACGTGTGGTCATTATATACATGAGACTCCCAATTATTTTCTTGTAGAAAGTCTCATTTACTCGTTCTCCTTCATCATCTACATTGAGTTTGCTCCCGGGGACCATCGGATTGCACACAGCGTTGCACTCCCCCATCTCAAACCGTTTCAAAACTTCTAAAGCATACTTCGACTGAGATATGTGAATTCCCTGTGACGTTTGCAGCACCTCGATACCCAGGAAATATCGCATTTTCCCAAGATCAGACATATCGAATTCCCTTTCTATTGATTTTTTAAAATCTCTAATCATCAACATATTATCTCCTGTGTAAATGAGGTCATCCACATAAACACTAACAATCAGAATATTACCTCGGCTGTTAGTCTTTAGGAACAAGGTTTCTTCATTTTGAGATTTCACAAAATCCTCCTTGATGAAATATTCTTCGATACGGCTGAACCATGCTCTCGGGGCTTGTTTTAAGCCATATAATGCCTTATGAAGTTTGTAGACTTTGTCTTCATAACCTTCTGCCACATATCCTTTTGGTTGCTGAATATAAACATCCTCTTCAATGACTCCATGGAGGAAAGCAGACTTTACGTCCAATTGATAAATGTCCCATCCTTTTTGAGCTGCTGTGGCGATAATGGTTCTGATAGTATCCATGCGAGCAACCGGAGCGTACACCTCTGTGTAGTCAATTCCATGTTCCTGACAATACCCCTTAGCCACCAAGCGTGCCTTGTATTTATTCACTTCTCCTCTCTCGTTGAACTTGGGTTTATAGATCCATTTCACCCCAATACACTGTGCCCCATCCGGAAGATCTGAAAGTTTCCAAGTCTCATTCTTCTCAATTGATTTTATTTCCTCATTCATGGCTTCTTTCCATTTCAGACTTTTCTCGGCTTCTTCAAAAGTTACAGGATCAGTGGAGCTTATCTCTACCATGTTTACTTCATCTTCTTCATCGGTGATCTCATCTCCGGTGACATAGTCGCTGAGATACTGTGGAGGTCTGGTTCTTCGTTCCTCCCTGACTTCGATTATCTGCTCATTTTGAGTTTCATCCACACCTTCAGCTGCTTCATTGTTCCATTCTTCTTCAGCGATAGTCTCATCTTCACTTTCCTCCCATGCTTCATTGTCATCGTTCCAAGTTAATTCAGAATTTGCATAATGATTTTGATCTCCTTCCTAGTCCCAAGCCTTTGTTTCTTCAAACACCACATCTCTACTTATTATAATTTTCTTTGTCTTCGGATTGTACAATTTATACCCTTTTGACTCCTCTGAGAATAAAACACATGGTGTGCTTTTGTCATCAAGCTTTCCTCGCTTTTCATTTGAGATGTGTACGTGTGCTAGACTTCCCCATACCCGAAAATGTTCCACCGTAGGTTTTACTCCATTCCAAGCTTCTTGTGGTGTGATGTCTTTCACCGCCAAAGTGGGACATCTGTTAAGAACGTAAAACGTCCAAACCACAGCTTCTGGCCAGAAATTTTTTGGCATTTTCTTGGCTGAGAGCATAGACCTGACCATGTTCATGACCGTTCGATTCTTCCTCTCAGCGATCCCGTTTTGTTGTGGAGTATATGCGGTGGTAAGTTGTCTGCGAATCCCATGTTCTTTGCAGTAGTTTGAGAACTCATAGGACGTGTATTCTTCTCCTCGATCGGTTCTCAAACTTTTAATGCTCTTTCCTGTTTCAGTTTCCACCTTCATTTTGAACAGCTTGAAGTGATTAAACGCTTCTGACTTCTCACTCAACAGGTACACCCATGCTTTCCGGCTGTGATCATCAATAAAACACAGAATGTACCTTTTTCCGCCGGTGGATACAGGGCTGATTGGACCGCAGATGTTGGAGTGAATTAGTTCAAGAATTTCCTTGGCTCTCCATTTGCTTTTCTTAGGAATTGGGTTCCTCGACTGCTTTCCCACAAGACAATCTGAGCAAGTAAATTTTTGTGTATCAAATTTTGGAAAACCTCGTACCATTTCTTTGCTCTGCAGTATTCTCATGCCACTGTAGCTGAGATGACCGTACCGTTCATGCCACAGCCTCGTTAAATATTCTGAGACTGTCTGCAGACATTGTTGTGGTTTTGATTTTGCTTCATCACTTGTCTCATCAAATAGTATGAACATTCAATTTGTGCTCATCTTGCTCTCTGCTAACAAACCCTTTTCATCATGATATATCTTACATGTTCCCTTCTGTATTAGAATTGCCAACTTCTTTTCTTGGAGCTGTCCAAGACTCAAAAGATTATTTCGGAGTTCCGGTACATAGTAAACATCGCTGATCACATAAACTGCATTGTTTAGAGTCAACTTCAAATTTCTCTTGCCAACAACTTCCATTCTTTTGCCATTTCCCAGCTTGACGGAATGCTTGAAGTTTACATCCATCGTCGAGAACAGGTCTCTGTCTCCGCACATGTGATTTGAGCAGCCCGAATCGAGAAACCACGCTCTCTTCCTTGTGTTTTCTCGTTTTTCTGAGTATGTCATCAACAGCTCTGCAGATTTTCCATTGGTCTTTTCTTCTTCAACGTAGGTCATCAACAACATCTCTTTCTTGTCATCCAAGTCTGCATAATTCGCTTCTTCTTGCCACTTTGGACATTCGTTTTGAAAATGTCCAAGCCGACGGCACTTGTAGCATTCCACAGTACTCTTGTTGAAGGACGTTCTGCCTCAACCTCTTCTGTTGAATCCTCTTCCTCTGATCCCTGTTCCTCCGCTGTGTGTTACCTTTAACATTTGGTCTTCTCCTTTGTCAACTTTCTTGAACTTCTGCTCATGAACCACTAGTGAACTTTTCAGTTCATCTAGAGAAATAAACTCAATATCCTTAGACTCCTCTATGGATACCACAACATACATGAATTTCTCGGTCAAAGTTCTGAGAATCTTCTCCACCACCTTCACGTCAGTCATTACTTCTCCGTTACTCCTCATTTGATTTGTAATGGCTAACACGCGTGTGAAATACTATTCTATGCTCTCAGACTCCTTCATCTCCAATATCTCAAAATCCCTTCTTAGTTTCTGCAGTAGCGACTTCTTCACTCGAGCACTTCCCCCGAACTTCTTCTTCATTGAATCCCAAATGATTTTCGAGGATCTCCTATCCAGGATTTGTTCAAATGTGATTCTGTCAATGGACTGATAGAGATAATGCTTTACCTTGTGATCATTTGTTTTGGCGTCGTCGAGCTGATTTCTCTGCTCTGTCGTCAAAACTGCTGTGGACGGTGGTTCCTCGTATCCGTTTTCAATTATGCTCCATAGTCCCTTGGCTCGGAAAAAATTCTCCATGACCTCGCTCCAGTGGTCCCAATGACCATCGAAGTTTGTAACTTCATCTTGTCGTCTGCCATCTCTCACGTAAGGTTAGCTGCGGCTTTTAGTTCTCAAAAATCCGAAACAGGGCTCTGATACCAATTTGAAAATTAGACTCAGTTTGTTTAGGACTTGAAACTCTGATTCTTATTGAATGAAATTGACGGCTATATAAAGCCTTTACAGAGTAACCGGAGCCTAAACTGAATGCATGAAAATAGAAAAGGTACGTGATCAACTAAGCCTAAAGAAACTATCCTTAGTCGGCCATTACAACACGAAAACAGAAACGTGAAAACAGAGCATACAACGAACTCCTTTATTTGCGGTTGACTTCTTCCAACATGCCTTGGCCGATTCTTTAGTAATATGTGCTTTAAAAAACTTTGTAGTTGAATCCATCTAATTTACTGAAATTAAGCTTTTGCCCCATAAAAAATACAACAACCTTCTTTCGACTTCGAGTTCTTCATTTATCTTCAATTGACGTTCAGTGCTCCTCCTTTTGGATTCTTGTTTCCTCGCATCTGCCTCCTTTTTTTCTTTTCATGACAATGATAGAATAGAGATAATCGTCTTCAAACTCCACAGCCATCTTAGCAGCAAGCATGTTCATTATCTTTATTGGAATATAAGATTCATGATATCATATTATTAAGAGAAATTCCTCAAAATACTACACTTTTATATTTGTTAACAAAAATATCACCATTAATTTAATGTTCTAAAAATACCACTATAAGTTTTAGTTTCCAAAAATACCACAAACACAAAAATTGATTTTATAAAGTTTATATTTAAATTTTTTGAGTTTGGATTAACTATTTTAGATTTAGAATATAGTTTTTAGGGGGTAGGAGTACGGGTTTAGGAGTTTTACACCCTAAACCGTAAATCTTAAACCCTAAAAATATGTACATAGTTCAAGGGATTTGTGGTCATTTAATTTTGTGGTATAGATGGAAGTTTTTTAAAATTGGTGGTATTTATGGAAAAAAACATAATTTAGTGGTATTAATCTGAAAAATTGAATGTGATCAACGGTTTTAAAGTAGACATACCTGTGAAGAATCCAAAGCTACTAGAATTCAAACTCAAATAAGCTTATTAAGATAGATAGAAATGTAGAAAATGAGATTGAAATAAAATAGCTTATTAAAGCTTTATTTGATGCAAGTAAAAGCAAAGAGGATGATCTTAGATTGTCACCAAGAACATACTGATTTTGTTTGATTTATCATAAAATGGATAAGAGGAAGAGTTGCACAAAGTGGCAACTCTTTAGATTACATATGATGCATATTTATACTAATCTTAACTTGCTATGAAACCCTAAACACATGGGCTTGTTCACATTCTAATGGCCTTGGTTTGAGGCTCTCTAATAATACCGAGTAGTCACTGTCTTTTCTCATGAGTCATAAAACGAGTTCCAACATGTTAATGATGAGAGAATGTAAAGAATGCATGATGGGAGAGTTGCCTAAATTGATCACATAAACCAATCTAACCAAAGGGGGAAATAGGAATTGCAAAAGCCATAAGCCATCTTCTAGGTTTTGAGCTCATACACTCTTAAGGTCACGAAAGCTCTAATAAACACAGCCTAATGAGAGTTTGCCTATTGATAATCCAAAGCCAGTGGCTAAATCTCTAAAATCAGAATAGTCCAACGGACAATTGCCTAATAATATAATAATTGTCGGCTTAACGCTTAAAACCAAACTTTAGTAACAATAATAAAAGGGTATGTGATTAGCAAAAAAAAGCCCTTAAAAGCTCTAAAATTAGTACAGTTCAATGAGAGTTGCCTATATTGAAACAAATGGGGAATAAGAATTGAAAACACTCTAAAGCTTAACACAAACTAGCATCTGCTTGGTATGAATGTGTGAGGTATATATAAAACTGAAACAATCCCGCAAAAAAATTACACAATCAGCGGCGCCTGCTTAGTCTACAAATGGGAAATGGAAATTAAAAAAAAAAAAGCCTCCAAAAGTTAAAGTTTCAGAGTGCATATACACCAGCTCGTCCGATTTTTTGAACTCTTTAATCAAAGGAACAGTCTTATGAAAACATAAGTGATTTGAGTTTTAGAGCTGATGCACACTGACATGTCTGAGCTCTTTAATTAAATAGTCTCACGGCAATTCCTAAACAAACACAAACCAACGGTCTGCTTCTTATTGGTCACAGATCTCCACAACGTTTACATAAATTCTGCAAGTAAAATCTCTAAATTGTGGTATCTAATGGGAGTTGACTAAATTGAAACAAATGGGGAATGAAAATTCAAAAGCTCACTAAAGCTTAACACCAACACCTAAATGTGTGAGAGTTTACTCATTGATACCACTAACCAGCTTAAAATGGGAATAGCATAAGCCCCTAAACTGGGAAGCCTAAAGCTCTGATACAAGCAAGCAAGTCATCATGAGATGTTTCTCAATTGATTGCCCAAATCAATGAATTAAATGATTAATCATAAAAGCTCTAATAAACGCAGTCCCATGCGATCCTAAAATGATTTCTCTAGAGCTAAAGAAACAAAGGGGAAAAGACTAAAGAGATCTGATAAAAGCTTTTAAAAAGGGTCAAAGTTTTAGAGCTCACAACACTAACTCACATGAATATGTGAGCCTTTAACTAAAATAAATCACGTGGGAGTTTCCTAAATTCATAACACACACCAACGAATTAAAAGAGAGGATATGGAGATTACAAAAGACTCTAAAAGCATAAATTAACTACAAAAGACTCTAAAATCATAACTACAAAAGACTGTAAAAGCCATTAGTGTTAGAGCTCATGCATACAAACATGCAGGAAGGTGACAATGGTCTAGTCTCGTACCTAAAAAGCTTTTAAAAAATACAAAGACATGCCGGAATACAATACTAAAAAGCTTTTCGAGTGTTTTAAACAATTTTCATAAGAAAACTAAAAAAAAACTATTTACATAAGAAAGGCAGGAAAAGAGATTTAAACTTGTCTAAAATTATTATGTTTCTAATCTTTGCAAGTTGTTTAAAAGTTAAAACCTTTTAACAAAAAAAAAAGGTTGTTTAAGACATATGTAAATAGCAGATAATTAATCCGTAGAACTTTTTATTTGATCAAAAGGTGACATGTTGTTGAAACCCTAGGAATGTCTTTTAACCCCTCGATGATTGACTCTTGCTCTTCAAGATCGAGGTCCGCCTTCACAGAGATTGTAGTGGTCTTTAAACGCTTAGAGTTGGCTAAAATGTATGTCAAGAATTCTTCCTCTTCTACTCTATCCCCATATTCTATCCACTCGAATATCTCGAGCTGTGATGACAAGCATTCGGGAACAGAATGCGGTTGGTTCCATGAAAATGGGAGATCCTCAGGGTTATAGATATATCTCTGCGAAGCAAAAAGACCAATATACTAAGTAAAATTTGAAAGTAATTTATTCCATCAAAGCCATAACAAGAGGAAGAGGAGGAGGATACCTACATAATCTACCAAAAACTCTTTTAGTTTTGGAGCCTTTCCAAGTAAAAGTAGGAGTGGTTCCAACAAGTCTGATCGACATGGACTTATGCTTAACTTTAGAAGTCGAGAGAAGTTGATGGTGGTGTTACAAAAACGCATAACCTGCAACGAAACCAAAACACAACTTTAAGTAGATAGATGCAACAAATAATGAAATTAACAACGAACACAAGAAAGAGAGAGATTTGCACTTACCATTGCATCAGACAAATATATTTCAAGAGACAAAACCGAAGAAAAACAAGTTATAGATTTGTCATCATGACAAGACTCAACACATAGAAGTGCAACCTCAAGACATGGCATATCCTCGATGTTGCAAGAGTCTCCCGGAAAATCATAAATTCCAAACTTGATCATTGCAGGAGCATCTACAACCAAACACCTATCGGTATGATCTACTACATCATCATCCCTGTCACAATTATACCAAAATTCGCATAAAGAAGGCACTTTGACAGTAAACTTTTTCACATTGTCATCTTTTTCCCGTTTTACTTTCAAGAAATCGAGAATAGGGCAGCTCGATAAGAAGCTAACGAGAGAATCCTCGTCTTTATACACAACACAGTTTAGTTGGAGATATGTAAGGGATGGGAGATAGGAGGAAGAAGAAGAAGGAACATCCACGAGAATCTGGCCGGAGAGAGTCAATTCGACCAGATATTCACAAGAGAATAGGCTCTTGGGCAAGCGGGTTGGACCTGCGGACCAGAGAAGCTTGATTTTCAGCTTATCTACCAAACAATCAACAGCTTTTGCAACCCACTTTCCGATATCAACATCATCGCTAGTAGGGCACTGTGGACCAAGTTCCATATACAAGCTGTCTATTACAGGAGCCTTGTGGAGTTGCAATGATTTGTTAAGAAACCACCAAACGCTCTTCTTGCTTTCATCATCGCTGTCTTTGTACTCAAGTCTACGCACCATCGTCCAAATTGAGAGCCATCGTTTCGATAGAAACATGGTGGCTACTGCGTCTTTTGTCGGGACTAGATCCAATATCATTACCAGCAAATCATCGGGTAAACCACTGATCCTGTCTTCACAAACCGTTTCTTCAATTTTGGCTTCTGCCATCTTCACGATCGAAGGCAAGTTTTGTGGTTGTGTGTGTGTATTAATGGTAAAGTGGAGATTAGGTCTGAAATTAGGGGTTTTGTTCCTTAGCTATGTTTCAATGTAAAGTGAAAGACGCGTCGGCTTGTGAGTGTTGCCCTACTAGGTTTTGTGTACTTTTTTAGAAGGGATTTATTTATTGAGGTTTTAATTTTGACCGTAGGATTAGATTCCACGCACGTTCTACTTCCACTTTTTATGCGCTCACTCGCAGTCAAGTTTGTCAATCAAAAATATAAAAAATATAAAACGAAAATGTAGTAATTCCTTTTTTTTTTGGGGGACGAAAATGTACTAATTCATTGCTGTTTCAGTGTTTTTTTTTTGAGAAAAATCACATTTTAAACCTCGAAAATATCACTTGCTAGCAGTTTAAATCTCAAGGGTATTTCACTAGCAGTTTAAACCTTCAAAGTATTTTCACTAGCATTTTAAACCTTGAAAATAGTTCCCTCGTTTTTTTTTCAATTTAAATCTGGACGAAATAGTTAACCCGGCAGACGGAACACTAACTCCATTAACAGAACTATTAAAATCATGTTTTTTCGTTTTTTAATTATATATATTATAATTTAAATACTTTTTAATTAATTTACAGAAACAAAAATTAAAACAAAAAGTCTCAAATCGATATTAGGGTTTTCCCTAATAAATCTAGAAACTAACAACGACTGAGAGAGAGAGAGAGGAAGACGAGCATTTCGAACGGAAAGAGAAAATTCTTTCAATCCTCAAATCGAAATGGGGTAATTTAATATTGTTTTGCTTTGATAATTTCATGTTAAGACGAAAAGAGGAAATCCTTTCAGTCCTCAAATTTTATAGATGTGGTAGACCTTTCAAGAATCCAAGCGAGGTAATTTCATGTTTCATTATGTCCTTATTGAACTTGAAGTTGTAGCTAAAGCTGAAGCTGTATATTCTTGTTGTATTTGAAGTTGTAGTTACATAATGTTCTTATTGTGTTTTAGGTTCATCCAAAACCACCTCCAAAGCCAAAAGGAATAAAGAAGACTCCAAACACTAAAAGTAGTTCTCAGCTTGTACCATCAAATGCAACTGGTGAAGCTGAGGTAAGTTCTAGTGCTCATCAGCTATCATCCTCAACAAGTCAAGCAAAACAACATGTGAAGAAGTCTTCAAAAGGACGACCACTGAAGATTAGAAAAATTGATAACATTCTACATGGTATTGGAACATTTTGGAGCCCATTCACTAATCAACCTTTTGAGGTGTTTGGAAATCGAGTTTATGATAGGTCTAGCCATAACCCACAACCTTCTGGAAAACATTAACCAACAGTTTCAAGAGTGGTTTGTTGTTTCATGTGTTTTTGGTGTCTTGTTCACTTTCTATTATCAGCTCTATGTAGTTTTATATTATCAGCCTTTAAATTTTTTTACTTTTCAACTCTGTATTTGCTTTTCAATCAATTTAACAACCCTTCAATTTTACCTTTTGTATCAACATAATGACATTATTCCTTTTTATTAAGGGTAGCTTCTTTGAATCATAAAATCTTAAAGTCTGACAAAGCATAAGCATAAAGATGAAGTCTTACAAACCATAAGCATCAAGCATAAAACAAAAGCATCAAGTCTTACAAAGCATAAATATAGACTAAATTCCTAAACTAAATATGAACTTTCTACTTCCACATTGCCATAATTCCTCCAATGACAGCTGCAAATCCAACTGATGAAGCTATGAGGACATTACAAAATACCCTACTCCTTTAGTCTAGTATTAATACTTCTCTCTTTATACTGTCTTTGTCACTGTAAAATAAGCACAAAATACAATGTTAATATTAGATATCTACGTAAACAAAAACCAGATTTTGGCATATATATGCTGAAAATAATAACAGTATTAAATTGAAGAAGTAATAATCAAAGCAAATTCCCAGCTCAAAACAATATTTAATCACACGTACTCATATATTGATTTTAATCCAATGAAATCTATTCCATGCCAGTATTAAATATGAAGCAGGATTGGTGTAAAACTGTTAGAGTTAATCATAAATATCCAAAACAGATAACAAAAACACTAAAACTCAAACGAAAAAAACAAAAATGCTCGTATTAAAAATTTGTGGTGTTAAGCAAGATTGAAACATATCATCTACTTAAAGCTTGTAACTGCAGAAGCTTAACAGCTTCTTCAAGCCGTTCCTCAGCTAAACAGTACCTGTATAAAAAATTAGTGAGGTTTTTCAAACATACAGGCACTTGGAGGAACAATCGATTAACTGAATACAACGGCTAGTTGATGCTAAAATATATTGTTATTTATGTAAGTTTTAGCAACAGAAACATATAACTATAGAGACTGTTTGTTAATCTGTAGATAGCAAGAGGCTTACTCTCTTACAGCATTGATATCCAGCCGGAAAGTGTTTTCCAGTAGCCTCTGCAGTCCGTCAGATTATACAGTGGTTAAACAAAAACTGTTTGAAAAAAATATTTTCAACATAAATGATCATAGCTGACACATTTGTTGGAATAATAAGGACATAAAGTTCAGATGAGCAAAACAGAGAATATTAGGCGCATCCAATAATATAGTAATTTTGCATGAATAGAAAGAGAATCCATTACGCCTGCTTCACAGAATGGAAGAAAGGCTAAGTATGCAAGAAGCAGACCAGCTTCATATCTGGAAACCACAAGAATGCATTAAAAATTTATCAAAGAACATTTGCAACTTAACACATGAATGACTAAGAAAGAAAAAACATTAAATGTCATATGCAATCCCAAACGCTCTTTTCTCAAAAACTGTGAAGGCACCAGAAGCAGTTGCCCTTCGCCAAAGTTGCTCTGATAGTGAACCAGAAGTGGCTCCTTCTTGCAAGCATGAGGGACTGTAAGGTATGCTCAGTCTATTAACAAAGAGTAGATAAAAAGCACCAACATTGTCTTAACAATGCTAGTTCCAGTTATAAACAGCAAGAGCGAAATGACAGAATATCAGAAAACTAAAATTGCTGAAGATAAACGATCAATATGGAAGATAAGAGGAGAGTGAGGGAACCTTATGTCAACAGAAAACGCTAGATCTCGCAGCCGTGGTATTAAATAGATGGCCTCCATTGACATGTAATTCAAGTTTCTCAACTTAAAAACAGACAAATTTCTCTATTACCATAACATGACCTAAATCGTCTCTCTTACAGTCATTAGAACCTTACCCCAATTCGATTTGAGGACTGAAACGACTGATTACTTTAGCTAAAAATTGAAAATTTGAAACAACATTAGAAGAACATTACTCTATTTCGATTTGAGGACTGAAAGGATATCCTCTTTCCCTTCAAAATGCCCTTCTCCTCCAAATTCACTCTTCGACACTTTCTCAGTCGTCGACTTCCGGTTTCCTCTCTCTCTCTCTCAGTCGTCGTTGGTTTCTGGATTTGTTAGGAAAAACCTAAAATCGATTTGGGGGTTTTTTGGGGATTTTTGTTTTAATTTATTTTTCTGTAAATTAATTAAAAAGTGTTTAAATTACAATATATATAATTAAAAATGAAAAAAACATGATTTTAATAGTTCCATTAATGGAGTTAGTGTTCCGTTTGCCGGGTTAACTATTCCGTCCAGATTTAAACTGAAAAAAAAAACGAGGGAACTATTTTCAAGGTTTAAAATGCTAGTGAAAATACTTTGAAGGTTTAAACTGCTAGTGAAATACCCTTGAAGTTTAAACTGCTAGCAAGTGACACTTTCGAGGTTTAAAATGCGATTTTCCCTTTTTTTTGTAATGTATCATGAGTTTTACTTTTATCTAAATCAACTCTAACCGAGTTTACGGGTTTTATTTGATTTTTTTGGGTTTAAACTTTAAACTAGGTTAATCAATCACCTAGATATTCTATTTTTTTCATTTTTGTTTTTTTCCGGTTATATTAAAAAAAATTGAATTCGCCTACAACCATAAATGATTTTTTTCATTATTTTTGAATTAGTGGTATTTATTTTTTATTTTCTTAATTTTTTATACACATTACCCTTTTTGTCTCATTTTATAAGATAATTTAGAACTATTTCTTTGTTCATTTTAGTAGTTATTTTACAAATTTTTATGAAAAACTTAAATGCCTTTTTTTTTTATCAAAAATTACATTTAATATTTTGTGATAATTATATTGTACAGTATTTATATGCCGTTTTTAGCTAAAAATCTTATAAAATTGGACATGGAAATATATGATTACAATATTTTTGTATTTTAGAATAAAATAATTAGTTGACAATTGTAGATATTATTGCTCTTATTGATTTTGAAAAACCGTTATCATTTGATTAATTTTAATAGAAATTTAATTTTAGAAAAAATTAACATTCTTAACTACTTTTTTAATAAAAAATCTTCTCAATAAAAATATGTTAGTAATATGATCCTCCGCCCATGCCAACATGAACTTTTTATACCTTAAACAGTTTGTCTACTGTAAGCATTCACTGTATAAGCTTGGCTTTGTTTCAAACTTGCAATGCATTCACACTTGCAAACGGAAAGATGTGTATTTATGCGTGGAGTCAATTGGTATCATGCATGTATATTATATATTAAGGCATACTAAATCTTTTTTTTTTTTTTTTGAAACTTGATATACTAAATCTTGTTGTTTTATTTTATATACACGATCGTTCGCTTCATCCTGATTGTTATTCACTTATATATTTTATTCGGAAAGGTGTAATCGGGTAAAGTCGGATGCCATCACGTAAAATAACACTCGTCTATCAATAAAATATTAGTATTATGTTGTACTTTATTTAAAAACTCGTGAAAGTTCCATAGTCAAAACAAACCCTCCTCTTTCGTGATGACACCAAATCCTAGTTAAAATCTAGTGATATATCATTTTAACGGATTGCACGCAGATTTCAACAATTATTTAAAAATTGTTCAACGACTAATATAATATTTAATTGATACAAATTAGTTTATATAAAGATTTCAAAATCAATACTTTCATAATAAATTATTTTGATTAGATTTGTAAACTAATTAAAATGTACTAAACCATTTAAATGTAAAAGATTTTTTTTTGTGAACATTTAAATAATAAATACATAAAGATTTTTATCAAAAAAAAAAATAACAACGAAAAGCTATATGAACTTGAATTTGACAAAAAAAAGAAAATTTGTGTAACGGATTTCTTTGCTGTGGGATTTTCCATGTTTTTTACATCGACCTTTTCATGTTTAGGAATACTTTGAATTTTGTGTAATGGAATGTATGGTTAGTGTTTTGTTTTTAATAAAAAATAGATAAAAAATTTATGACACTTCCAAAACTATGTAAAAATGAGAAAAATAGGCTGAAAATCAAATGTAAATTCGAAAAATGGTGGTGGAAAATCTTTCCATGCATTGTGCTATTTTGTATTGGTGGTGGAAAAACTCACCATTTAATTAGGCACTTGAGAGTCACCACTATCATTTTTCTGTTTATTGCACTTGTAAACGATGTAAAAGCTGAGTTTGTTAATTTGTTTCCATCTAGTTATATTTTAAGCATAATTAAAATAAATTCATCATTAATTAACTAAGTTATTTAATTACTAGTTTTTTTTTTACTGTTGACTGTATATTTAATTAGTATAAGATATGATCCCTCGAGTCAATCCAAAACCCCAAGTACTTTGTTTGTCCAACCAATATAAAAATGAAATAGAATGAATTGTATAAAAATTTATCTAAACGTAAATATATCAAAAAAAAAAAAAAAGATGCATATACTTGGTAAAATTTCACTACTTCGTATGAATTTTCTGATTATTGATTTGCAAATTTATTTCAAGAGTATAATTTCAATTAAACTAAATTAAATATATACAAAAAATGAACTTAGACAAAAGATAAAGTTCAGTTGATAAAATAGTAAAATACAAATAATAAATCCATGTTTTTTGAAAATTATGTACAATGTACCGTTTAACTTCTTTTTTTTTTTTTTTTTTGTATTTCTCTCTCTAATTTATAATTTATAATTTCTAAAAATATGCAAAACCAAAGAGTAGGTAAAGAGACTAATATATAAAGTGGAGTAGGTTTAATATTTTCTCATTACCCTATCAATCTTAAAAGGTCACTCTCAACATAATCGTCCCCCTCCTCTCCATATACATCATCTTTACACCATCATGTCCTCAAAAACAAATTGGCCAAGTATGTTCAAATCCAAATCTTGCAACAATCATCATCATGAAATCGATACTCCATCTTATATGCACTACTCTAATTCCAACATATCTTCTTCTTTTTCCTCAGGTATTCACAAAAATTACGTTATATATCTATTTCATTTTATTCTACTAGATTTATAAAAAAACTATATAGTTAATTTTTCTTGATTATAAAAGATGTGATGCATGCTATGTATATATGTTAAGACATGCATGATGATATATAAACCATTTTATGGATCAGATCGTGTACCAGATCCTAAACCAAGATGGAACCCTAAACCCGAACAGATTCGGATACTCGAATCAATCTTTAATTCAGGTATTGTCAACCCATCTAGAGAGGAGATTCAAAGAATCCGAGTCCGACTTCAAGAATATGGTCAAATCGGTGATGCAAATGTGTTTTATTGGTTTCAAAACCGAAAATCTCGAGCTAAAAACAAGCTTCGTGTTATTCATAAAAACCCTAAATTGTCAAAGAAGGAGAAGATCATTAGTCCTAGTAATAATAACGCTGATCTTTGTTTTGGTTTGGTTAACCAGGAAATTGGTTTATTTCCGAGTCAAAACAATGAATTAACGATAACCGAACCGGCTAATTTATTATTTCCGGTTCATAATGATCCGAGTACGGCTCAATCAGGGTTTGGTTTAGGTGATTTTGTTGTGCCGGTTGTAACGGAAGAAGAGATGAAATTCCCCGCCGTTAATAATGACGTTAGTTTGGATAAGATTCCGGCGAACAGTTTTTATAGTGGAGATGAAAACGACGGTGGAAAATTTTTTTTCTCCTATTTCGGTTCCTGTTCCATTAACCATCAATTAATCATTTCTGAAATATCATTATTAAATTATTTTTATTGTTTTGTGCTTTTTATTTCTTTCTAAGAGACGTGATTTATAATAGTTACCTTCATAGTTCATAATCATATACTCCCCCACATGTATATAACTAGATCAAACGTTATAATTGAAATTATAATTATATATATATATATACTCTTGTAGATGTATGTAAAATATGTCAATATGTGTATATATTTTCATACGCCTGCATGTGTCATATAGGCATGTATGTATAAGATTGGTCATATAAATATATATGGTAAGTACATTATTAATTTATTAGTCAATCCCAATTCTTTTCTCTTTTTCTGGAACGAGTAACGCATGCATATACGTGTTTTATGGAAAGAACGTTTTGGTCTTTGAATTTGACCATTTCCAGTAAATTTCTTTGGAGTAGTTTAATTTTTTCAATTTTATGTTGACTTACATTAATTATCAAACGTAATATTCTATTGATTATAAAAAAATTGGAATGTAGTGTTATCCAGAGGTGAAGACGTTAGAAATTGTGTTTCTCCGGTGAGATTAAATGTATTCATCAACGACATGCCTTTTGAAAACGAAGCCGTTTTGATCAATTCGTTTGGACATCCTATTCTTACTGATGAATTTGGTGACCTTTGAACCTCTCCAAGATGGTGCTGTTTATTATCTTTTAAGCCTTTTTCCATTTGATAAAAACAATTTTAATGGAGCTTTTTTTTAAACCAAAAGTTAAATGGTTGAAAGTTTTTGTTTTTCTTGTAGAATTGCTCAAAGGGGTTTGTGCTTGGTTTTGCAGATTTAGAAGATATTGACGATCGAGTGTTATGGTGCTATCACTACAAGAAAACTGCCGGAAACAGACGGATGATTCCGTCAGAAATCCGTCGGAAAACGCTATTTTCACGAATTTACGACGGAATAATCCGTCTGTTCTATCTCGTCGGAAATAAAATTTTTGTCGGAAATCCATATTTTGACGGATTACCAACAGACTCAATCGGTCGGTAAATCTGTCAGAAATCCGTTGGAAAAATGTCCGTCGGAAATCCATCGGAAACATTACCGTCGGAATTTTTGACGGCAATGTTTCCAACGGATTTTCGACGGATGTAATACCGACGGATTTCTGATGGATCTGATACCAATGGATTTCCAACGGACAAGTAATTTTTTGGTCTTTTTTAATTAATTAATTTTGATTTAAATATATTAAAAATATAAATTAAACTAAAATTTAATTTATAAATTTTTGAAATTAAAATTAAAATTAACTTATCCAATATTCAAACAAAATAAAATAAAATATTATAAATATAAATAAAAACAAATTTTAAAACTAGAAAAGTATTGTGGCGGCGGCGGATATCTAGCCATGGATGCGCACATTTCTTGCATTTCCGTTCTCATATCTTGGACAGCTTGCGCTTGTTGTCTCAATTGCTCCTGATCTATCATCCGAGCATCTTCAAGCGTACCAACCTTCGTCTTTAAACTCTCAAGTTCGGTAATTTTCTCTGCAAGTTCTGCCCTAACATCCGAACTTGAAGAGTACTGCGAAGACACAAAAGATGGTGAATCTTGCGGAAGACCAAAAAGATGACATTTGGTTTTCGGAGTAGCCTATAAAACAAATTAAAAGGAATGTTTATGTAAATAACAAGAACAATACAAAAAAAAAAGTATACGAAAATGATTTAAAAGACTAACCTCATACACGAATTCGTTTAATGTCTCGATTGGAACTTCTATACAGACAGGAATTCCATCAACGATTGGCTGAGATTGGAGAAACTCTTCACCCACCCAGTTCACGATGTCGACGATCTCCAGAGCAACTCCATCTTGTATGAGGCTGGTTTTTTTGTTGGTGTGGAAATCGGTGAGCAACCTCAGGTTCGATGGTTCCACACCATCTTTTTGAAACTATAATAAATAAATGAATAAATATAAACTATAAGTTAAATATAAATATTGTGAATGAAATAACTTACAAGTTATTTGCGCCGTGTTTTCTTGCTTGTTGCTCCCAAATTGTGCGTCGCCATTCCTTTTCCTTTGCGGTCGCTCTTGCGGTTGGTTGAATGGATTGCAGCATCGGCAATGGTCTTCTCTTGCTTCTAATACTCTATGAACCCGTTCCATAACTCTGGGTTAGCAAGCAACTCTCTTGGAATGTCATTCGCATTCCACTTATCCTTCCACTCGTTCAGCTTGCGAGAGTACATTAATCCAGCTTTTTTTATCGAACTCACGTCTAACTATAGACGTGGGTTGCAGCTCTCATGTGAATTTTTGCTGCAAAAAGAAAATTGTGGTTAAAAATATATATATATATATATAATATTAAAATTATATTTAATATATAATAAATATTTACCGTAAATTGTCGAAACCACATTTCTTGATCATCCAAAGGCATGCTTGTGTACGTCGGGTACGGACGTTGTAGCATCCCGTTGAGAATTCGGTTAATGGATTTCGAGATTCCATTACCGGATTCGTCAAACTTACAAAAATGAGAAATTAAGAAAATTCCAAAATTTTACAAAAGAATTAGAAAATATTTAAAAAATAAAATAATTTACCAAGTCGATCGGCCTTCACAATCTGGATGCAGGAAAATGTGATTCTCTCTCCCCGGTTATGACACAAAATCTTCGACACTCATTTGCGTCGGGAGAGAAGCCGCTCCAACGGGTTCTTGAGTTTCTGGAACCTCAGAATGACTACGACTCGAACGTCATGATGCCGCACGGGAACTGCCACTCCTATCGGAGCGCGATCGATAAAATGCACCAAAGTCCCTGAAAAGGTTAAAAATACAATGTTAAAAACAAAAAATATTTGAAATATTAAAAATATTAAAATATTAAAAACTGAATAACTATATAATTAATATATAATAAATATTAAAATTCATAATAATTTGAAAACAAATTATAACACTTAAAATTAATACAATTTTGAAAAAAATTGGAAAAAATTGAAACAATTCAATATCAAAATGAAAACATAAAATGTACATATAAAATAAAAATAATTTCAATACTAAAATCCTCATTAATTTCTAAATCATTCTAAAATCTTACTTTAAAATATAATCTCAATTGAGATTGCAAAATCACAAAATTTTCTAAAATCAAAAAAACAATTCCAAATTTTAAAACCCTAAATCAAACCATTGTAATCCTAAAACTAACCATTCAAATCCTAAATCTAAGCATTAAATCCTAAATTTAACAATCTAGCCAACCAATCCTAAATCTAGCCATTCAAAATTCCAAAATCTAAAACACATAAAAATCTCACTAAAAAACAATATACATGTAAAACTAATTGAAAGGAACTTACAAATTGTTAGGATTTTGAGCCATGTGGTCGGATTTGATCCAAAAGCTATGAATCAAAGAATTTTTTTTTGAAGCTTTTCTTCCGTTTTCGCGAATGGCGAAATGGAGAAGATGAAGTTGGTCTTACCATTTTTCAAACCATCTCCCATGCTATAAAAATAACACAAGATCGTATTTGGTTACCGTGAATCAAAAGTTGTCACTTCATATGGATTTTATTTTTTATTTTTTAGTCTGTAAAACTTATTTAAAATCTGTACGGATCTAATCCAAATCTGTATATTAGTCTTTTGCAGTCTCAATTTTTTTGTTTTGTTTTTCTATATATTTTTTCTAAGCCCCAAAGTATGGAAGTAATATGAATCCGATGCAAGTGGAAAAGTAGAAAGAGTAAAAACATGTGTATGTTCACTCGTATATATGGATTTATGAATATATCAAAAGCATGTTCAACAAAAAGAATAATCGACAAAATTACTTAGTCATAAACAATCTATCTATACAAGAAAATGTGAAAATGTACATATTCAAAAAGCAAGATGTGTATCTTGCAGATTAAGTAATATGGACCGTTAGAGCCCGGTTAAGTGAAGCCCATAAAACTCAAAGAAGAATATTTTCTATATCTTTCTATTATTTATTATACAAGTATTTCCTTTATATGTTAGATAATGATTAAGAAGATTTACATTATTTGGTGTTACCATTAAGTTAATGTTAACACTATATATATGTCTTATAGTCTTGTATCAATGAACATAACTCAATAATATATTATATTTCTTTTTATATTTATCATGATATCAGAGCATTCGATTTTTGGGAGATAACTTTTTTTTAAATTCTGTGTTAATAATCTGGTGATCACAATGACCATCGGAAGTGAAGCCATTGAAGAAAGTGAGGAAGGGGATGATGATGAAGATGACTTGACTTAGGGGGTCTATATTCACGTCAGGTTTAACTTAAAAAATTAATGATTTCTGTTCTTTTGTTTTGGGTTTTAGTTAAGTTTCATTACAATTTTAATATTTATTATTTTTTTAACGGCAAGAGATTTAGAAATTGTTATGAAGAATAATTTTCTAATGGTCTGGGATTTTCACAATATTTATTATATAAGTTTACGGGGAGTTTGATTATAATTTAATCATTATGGGAGAGTTTTTTGGAAAACTCATGTTTTTTTAGGTAAATTTTTTTTAAGTCCGGTTTGTGGACTGTCTGAGTCAAAGACAGTTATTTGTGGAGATGCAGAGTTTGCGCCCACAGGATGTTGTTATTCCCTTGACCAAGACCAAGAAAAGCTGAAGTTTCACCCCTATTTTCAAGTTGAAGTCCGTCCTTGACAAGTTGGTGTTCCGCTTTTGTGATTGCAAAGTTTGCTTTTCGCATACCACGTTTGTCGTGCGGAGGAGTATTAAAGGAACAAGATTTGTATTTTGCGGATCAAGTAATGTGAACCGGTAGAGTCTGATTAGCTCTGATACCATGTTAAATATAAAAGAATGTAATATATTATTGTCTTATACAAGATCATAAGACACATATATAGTACTAACATTAACTTAATAATAACACCAAATAATGTAAATTTTTCTAATTATTATCTAACACATGAAATATTTGTATAATAAAAGTAACAGAAAGATCTATAAACTATTTTTCTTTAGGCTTCACTTAACCGGACTCTACCATTCCACATTATTTGATCCGTAAGATACACATCTTTGCTCCTCTAACAGTACATATATATAGTGAAAGGGAGAACAAAAGATAATTATAAGGAAATTTACGGGAAAAAGGAGTACATATAGTGCCTTAGCTTATGCAAAATTAAGATTCAGTTTATTATAATAAAGGAAAACATGATTTCATTTTTCGATTTTTTTTTTAATTATGAAATAATACATTATCTTTTTCATACATATAAGTTTAAATTTACAAACATACTTAAAGAATAAAAATCTCAACAGAAAAGACTAAAATATTGATAAATTGTAAAATAGATCATGGAGAAATGTAAAGTTGCCATGAGGCCCATGACTCATAGTTCCTAAAAATGGTAAACAAATATATATTCGTTTTAGGTAGGCCCGTGACTACATGGTTTCTTCAAGTTAGCCATAAATTCCAAGTCGTGAGTTAGTAATAGCATAGTTTTTGAACCAACCAAACCAATTGATGATATAAATCAATCAAACCATAAAAGATCAAGCACCAACACATACATTCAAGTGGTGCTCAATGAAAGAATATAGCACGGAACAACCAATAGACTCAAGCCATCGGTTAAAATAAAAAATCATAAGCTATGCAAGCAAGCAACCAATATATTCAAGTTAGCATTAAACTACAAAGCAACCAAAAGATTTAAACCAAAATTTCAAAACATACGCAAGTTTGCATTAGACCCACACAACATACATATTCAAGTAAGCAAAAACCACACAAAAACTAAAATATTCAAGTCATTGCTTCAAAGCATAGACCAAAGAGCAAACAAAACATTCAAGCTATAACTTCAAAACAAAGACCACTCAAGAACCAAAGAATGCAAGTCACGGGTTCAAATAATAAACCATGCTCCAGCCAGCACATAGGCATATACAACAACCAAAAGATTCAAGTCATAAACTTATGCAGCAATCAAAACACATACATATCAAAGGATAAAACATGCCCAGGAAATGGAGAAGTTGTATGTTTAAAGTAAAGACCATAAAAACAACCAATAAAATCGAAGCATTGACGTCACCTGAAAAAGGACATTATCAGAGTCTCCAAGAATTTGTACACATTTTCAAACAGCTGCAAGAAGAAATAAAAATTTGTGTTATGTATATGTCTCTTTACTTGTGGTTTTGTTCAAAATATCACTCACCTCTCTTACATGTAAATTCATAGATCCTATCATTAAGAAGTGTGATTGCCAAATCAATTCCATTTGATCACTTTAGAAACTGTATTCAAAGTAAAGGCATGTCAATTTCAGAATCCATATTAATATGAACAATTGCATTTCCATATGCTTTTTGCTGTGAAACAGATTTTTAGCATGAGTAACAATATCAACCAATCGAATACAAACATAGAAGAAGCACATTCGTTTCATGCTTTTACCATCAAACTATTTCTAAATATTATTATCAAGAAAGCAAGTGATTTTAGTGATACAAATTTATATCTAAACCATTTACATACCTGAAGGCTATGCAGAGTCCATTTCCAACACAGATTATCTAACTCTGTTCCTCTGATCAAACAATCTCGTTGTATACTGTTTTGTATATCTGCAAAAATCTTCACTTTTTGCCATATTTTTAGTTTGTAATCATATAAGCTAATTAAAAACAAAGTTAGGAGAAACACATACCTATCTTGAAGTCAACATACACTTGAAATCTTCTAGTAGTCTCCAAAACTTAGGACAATTTTTCATGTACATCTCTGTAGAAATAAAAACACTGCTTCAGTTCACTTGTACAATATGCAGATACAAAGGCCGCTAAAATTTTGTATTTCATGAGAATCAAGATTTGCCGATTCTCACACCCCTTTGTGTCATCATCATGCAACTGTTATAGAGCTCTAAAGCTAAAGCTTTGCTTTCAGACTCAGAACAGAATTCAAAGCCAACATACATTGCTGGTTTGTTTTTATCTATTTAGGCAACTTTCCCATGAAACATTCTACTCAAAAGAGCTATCACATTCCTGCATGTTTGTATGCATGAGCTATAACACTAATGAGCTCAAAAAATCGGACGAGTTATTAACTCTGAAGCTTCCAACTTTTAGAGGTTTTAGCTATTCCCATTTCCCCTTTGTAGACTAAGCAGCTGCTGATTGTGCTATTATTAGATGACTCCTATAGGACTGTTTCAGTTTTATACCTCACATATTCAGACCAAGCAGCTGTAGTTTGTGTTAAGCTTTAGGGTGTTTTCAATATAGGCAACTCCCATTGAATTTTAGAGCTTTAAGGGCTTTTGGTAATCTGTATTAAGCCATTTCCATCGGACAGCTCTAATAACAGAGCTCCAAAACCAGAACCTTTAGGGGCTTTTTCTATTCCCATTTCCCCTTTGTGTTATCCATTAGGCAACTCATATCGGACTGTTTTAACACACCCTCTTTTGCAATTCCCATCAGACTGTTCTGATTTTAGAGATTTAGGGGCCTTTGTAATTCCCATACCCCCACTGTTTTTGTTTTTGTGATATCATTAGGCAACTTTAGAGATTTTGTAGTGTTATAACTTTAGAGATTTTGGGGCTTTTACAATTCCCATTAGAGATTTAAGCCATTGGCTTTGTATTGTTAAAGGTTAGAGATTTTGGGGATTTTACAATTCCCATTAGAGATTTAAGCCATTGGCTTTGGATTATCAATCTAGGCAACTCTCATTGTACAGCTTTGGGTCTAAACGATCTATATAGATCACCAAAAAGAGGCAAACTTTTCCCAGATTAGAGATTTGTACATAATGCATCTTTTTAATCCAAAGAATAGTGAAATTGGCAACCACAGTTTAGAGATATTTACCTCATGAGATTATGTAGAATGAGAAAAATCTGTGACCAATGAGATGAGTCATTTCTCTGAATTCCTATCCAACTAAGAACGAAGATTGTTAAAACAATCTTAAATGTTTGATTAATTATACTCAAAATTAAGTAAATCGATACTTAACGAGAGAAAAGAGCAAATTTAGAAACTCTGAGTATAATTCGAAGAAGCAAACATAAAAAATCTTTGATTAACTTAACCTAAGATTAAGTAATTGAAATCTTTTTACAGATTTGGGCAGAACACAACAATCACACATCTATTTAATCTTTAGGGTTTTGAAACAAAAATTTTAAAGAAAGAATTGTGAAATCAACAACACAAATTTAGAGATTTTACCTGAAGAGATTATGAAGACTTCGTGGAATGATTTTCTGGGACAATCTGTGTCTTCTTCCTATACAAATTCGACCAAAAAATATTGTTACAAAAAACATAATCTTTGATTAAGCGAGAGAACTTAAAAGAAACATAAATCTTCATTGAATCGCGAAATTGAAAAATTTGAAACCCTAACAAGTAAAATTAGAAAAAAAAGAAACATAAATCTTCAAATAGATTCTAATAAATCCAAATCGCCGGCGAAAAAATCGTGGAAAATAATAAAATCGTAAAAACCTTTATATAAGTAGGCCCCATATTAGCGTTATCGCACCGCTTCTAACGGCTCCTTCTAAAGATGAAAAAAAAAAACGGCTCCATCTAAAATATGCCCAATAGAAAAAAAGGGACCATTATTCAAAAATTAATACTGTTACATAATTTTATAAATATTTGAATTATTTTATTTTTAGGTTATTATTCAATAAAGATAAAAAAAATTTATTCAAGATTTTTTTATTTAATTAATTCAGCTTTTAAAAAAACCTATACTATTTGTCAAACACTTTTAGTTGACTTAGATTTCCTTATTATGTTAGTCTTATTCCATTTGCCAAATACTAACACTAATTAATTTACATTTTTTCATAAACAATTAAAACTAAATTCTTATTTCCATAAATAGTTTCCAATTATTATTTTAATTGAAATCGAAATCTAATTATTGCCAAATTATTTCCTTAAAAAAAAGTTTTGTTTTATTTTTCATATTTTTTTAATGTAGAAATTAATAACAAATTAGCAAAAAAAACAAATTTAACACTTGGAAATTTTTAATAAGAAATAATTAATTTTACTTGGCAATAGTTGAGTATATTAAAAATATATATAAGTTTAAAATTTTAAATAAATAATATACAAATATACATAACATCAATAAAATAATTAATATCCATAAAAATCTATATAAATATAAAATAATAAAACGCATCAAATAAAAAAACAAAACATTAATTAAACAACAAATTAAGTTAACTACATATATATAGTTTTTCTTTTGTAGCAACTTTGATCTTCTTTTCCGTTTTTGCAGCTTGGTCATGAAGGTCTATGAATCTCCGTATTGCCTTTCGCGCAAAGAAAAAAATTGGTTTTGCAGATGAAACGATATGTTAAGAAACAGAGATGGATGTAAAATGTTTCTTCTCATTATATTCAGAAGGCTGAGCCCTTATATACTCCTTTCACATCAAATGTATTCATCATCATAACATATAACACATGCAATCCAACTAATATGAATCACACAAAAACTCCATTCATTTAGTATCGTTCATGAATGCCAGCATTCAGATATCAAAAGAACAAATCAAATGTGAAGACTTGTATGATGGATGTTTTGAGCTCCTAGCTAACAAAAGAGAGCCATACGAAAGATGCTCAATGTATGAGTCAATACCATCAAGAAGAACTCAATGAACATGCAGAGAGATACAAATCATTACATTAAGACCAATGAATAATTTTTGGCAGAATCAATTTCTTCTCCACCAATATAACCATTTATACGATTCTTTACTCATTCATCTAGTGTATTATTATCAAGAGAGGCACACATGTATATGTGACATAAAGTAGAGAAATCTGTTGGTGGTATATTCTTTTGGAGATTGTAGCAGTTAGTGAAGATGGTGGTGCATATATATGAGTTATGCCAAGCATGATGTGGTAGACATATATATTTATGTTGGATACCACCTATAATTGCCAGATTTATTTCTTCAAATATGTTTGTTAATAAAAGTTAACTGCAAATATACGTGTGTATGTATGAGCTATGTAAGGCACTATAAGGAAGGATTTTAGATTTGACGTAATGACTCAGGAGTTAGTTTCACATTTTATACATAAAGGAGCATATTTGGTTTTGATAAAAAGGACAAAATAGTATTCAAATGCCGTTTGTATAATTTTGTTTTTAGTTACTAATTATTTTAAAACATGTACTTGGAACTGCATTGTGGTGTGTGTAATTAAGCGTTACACATTATTCCATTTGACCAAATTTTTTTTTTCACCAGAATATGTATATTACCTTTTGCAACTAACAATATCGAAGTAAATGAAAGAAAGTGAACGAGTAAAAAGTTTCAAATTACTTGAAATTTGTTTTCTTGGATTTTTCTTAATAATATTCGGCATGACTGTATTATGCGTAATGTGTGAGTATGTATACTGTATACTGCCAACTTAAAGTATTGCATTGTGCGTTTATGACTTTTTTGTATATTTTGTAATCTCTTTAATTATTCTACCGTCATCATCAACTGCTTGTAGAGAGACGCATAGTAAACGTTAGATGAAAATGGTATGTATATCAGTATATAAATGGAGGTAGAGAGTTGGTGTTTTTCTTGTTCCATTGATTAATAAGTTTTTATAGAATAAATAATGTGAGAATTGCTCAGAATAACACAAATCTTATAGGAAATTACTAGAATGACTTCATTCTTAGAGATGTAAGTAGAATGGTTAGTAAAAGACAAAAATGCCCTTATCTCTAATAATTATTAGAATTAGAAGGAAAAAAAATATAGTTTTATCACTTAATTATAACAAAAAGAAAATATATCTTCTCAAAAAAATTGAAATCGAAAAAAAAACATATCTTCTCCGAAATCTTCTCCATTGTTCTCTAAAATTTTCTCCATCGTTCTCTGAAATCTTCGTCGAGTTTTCTCCATCGTTTCCGGCGAGTTTCTAAGTCTCCATTGTGTGTGTCCGTCGAGTTTCTTTGTCTCCATTGAGTCTCTCCATCGTTCTAGAATCTTCTTGTTATAGTTTGTCGTTTCATCTTTCTCGTTCTAGTTCTAGTTTGCCATTTCATCTGAGTTTAGGTTAAACCCTAACTAATATTTTTTCAATTTTCATTGCATTTGATTGCAGATTTGTAATTTGGTAGTCACGGCTTTGTTTGTTCTTGGTTGCAGCTTTGTTTATTAGTTATTGCAGCTTTGTTTTCTTCGTGGTCGCAGCTTTGTTTGATTGTTACTGCAGCTTTGTTTGTTTGTTACTGCACCTTTGTTTATTAGTTATTGCAACTTTGTTTTGTTCGTGGTTGCAGCTTTGTCTACTAAAAGTGGTTTTACATGGGCTACTAAAAGTGGAACGTTGAATCTTGGAGGAAAATTTGTGTTACATAATGTTTTCTTCGCACCGAATCTTGACATCACGCTTATCTCTGTTGCACAATTGTTACGAGAATGTTCTGATTTCGTCTTATTTACAAAATGGTTTTGTGTGATACAAGACCAAGCTTCGAAGACTTTGATTGGTGCGGGTGAGGAGCGTGATGGGTTATATCATTACAAAGGCGTCATTGAAGTTCAAGCCGGAAATGCTACAAAGTTGCAGTGTCGAGATCTGTGGCGTAGAAGGTTGGGGCATCCATCGCCTAGAGTTTTATCATTCCTTTCTGGTGTTGGTGTTTTTAAAAATAATGTAGGAGATTTTGAAAAATCTTGTGATGTTTGCATTAGAGCAAAACAGACACGTTATAAGTTTACTACAAGTATGAATAAAGCTGAAGCTTCTTTCTCTATGATTCATTGTGATCTTTGGGACCCCTATAGAACTCGATCTTTTTGTGGAGCATATTATTTTTTGACGATAGTTGATGATTACTCCAGAGCAGTTTGGACTCTACTTCTTCTCGAAAAATCTGAAGTCTCAAAATTACTAAAGAATTTCATTGCATTTGCGGAGAGACAATTTGGAAAACAAGTAAAAGTAGTGCACAGTGACAACGGGACAGAATTCACTTGCTTGCAGTCATATTTTAAAGAGCTTGGTATTGTCCATCAGACGTCTTGCGTAGCTACTCCGCAACAGAATGGAAGGGTCGAATGAAAACACCCTCATATCCTCAATGTAGCTGGAGCTTTACTTTTTCACTATAAGAAATATGAGTATTATTAGCAGACGATTAACGCTATTATATAGTTTTGATAGCGTATTCACAAACACTGTTTTTGCCGGAGCTATTATAAGTCGACCTTATACAATAGCGTTATCATCGTCTGCTATTAAATGTCTGTTTATAATAGCGTTTAATATCTGCAACTATTCCTTTAACTGCAGCGTTTTCTTAAAGCTATAGTTCTATATGTAGTAGCTTTTTGTAAGTGCTACTAAATATTATTTTGTAGCTATACTTTAATGTTATAATTGATTTTGTAGTAGCCTTACGTAAAAGTTATGTTTAATTAAATTGTAGCATTGGTTGTTAGCTATTTCTCATTGTTTAGTAGCTCTAATTTAAAATTATAGTCTGCTATGTTGTAGCAAATTGCTTTGGCTATATTCTATATAAAATTAAAATAAATATATATTAGATTTTGAATGGTCCAAACATTTGAAAATAGATAAAACGATTACAAATATCCTCAAACGATTACAAATATCCTCAAGCACAAGTCTCAAATCCAAGTCTGAATTCATACACATATCATTCCATGTCTTAAGTACCATTACAATAAGAAATACCACAATTGGCAGAAGTTCAATGCAACCAAAAGTAGAGAGGAGCTTCTTACACCAGATTAAATGATGACTACTTTATCCTCTGGCCAACCTATTGTTGAACCAATTGCATCATCCAAGCACTCAATAAAAGAAGAAGGCCTCCACACTCTTACATCATGCACCTTCACGATATCAACCCAAATGCGAACTGCATTAGGGCCCAAAGGGACAAAGTGTACTTCCAGGTCAGGATTGTTTGTCGACCAACGTCCTTCAGCAACTACAACCTTCTTTCCGGTGAGATCCATCAACAGGCATTTCTGATTTTCCTTGACGGCAGCTCCTGGAGTGTTTTCCTGCAACAATAACAAATTATTTTTATCAATAAAGGGAACCATTATATACATATACCAAAGACACTTAGTAGTATAGAATTACCTGAGATAACTGAGTAGGGGATTCTGAAGATGCTTGTGATTTCTTAACAGGTGTGGCTGGAGTTTCCACAGATTGCGAATGAGGAGAGATTGAACATGTTGGATTTTTGTTTCATGGCAATACACAACTCTATTGGCAGGCCATACTACAAATGACTTCAAACAGTCCTCTAGGTTGGAAAGTTTAATGGTGGGTCTCCATAGGAATGTATCTGGTTCTGTAACTCCATCCATGAATACCTTAACCGCATTTGGCCCAAGAGAAAGTCCATTCACCAATGCTTTGGGACCTTTAGACTGCCAACGACCTTCTGCAACCATTTTTCATCATTTGTAGCCCAATCTAACAGTTTGCAATAGTTGATCGAATTTGTGGTTGCAGGACTCTGTGAAACAAGTTGACACTTTTAATTGTGTACATAATTTGGAAAAGATGAATATGACCATATATTTTAAATCAAACTATATTAAACTCTGACCTTAGGCATAATGTCTTCTGTTTCAAACTCGTGCTCAATCAAAACACAAAAGTTTTGTGGCCAAGTAATTATTTCTCCAACAGCTTCTTCAATTGAAAATATGTTAGTTGCAGGTCTCTAAAGAAAAGCATTTGGTTTTGTGGCATTTTGAACCAAGACCTTGTAACAGTTAGGGCCTAATGGAATACTGTTCACAAAAGTCATCAGGATCACAAAAAATGATAACTCCCTCAGCAACTTTATAATCAGAACCAGACCAATCATGCAAGATACATTTAAGTTGTGATCTTTTGTAAACACTCTACAAAATAAATATTAAAAAATTAGTCAAAAAATAAAAATGAACATTATTTGAGCTCATTGAAAATACTTACTCTTGGAGCAGAGTTTTCACCTACTTCAGGTTCTACTCTCTATAAATTATAAATCAAAACAAAAATGTATACTTGTTAATGACTTGGAAAGTTATATGTATTTAAAAGACAAATTGCTAAGTAAGTTTACCTGGTTGGTCATCTTTGCTACTGTTTCTATTAAATCCTTCACTTGTTGAAGCAATATACTCTGATTTTGTTTCATTTCAGCAATGCTCTTGTTTCTAACTTGAAAAAAAGCTAATTTGCTCATACTCATCCCTCTACCCATTGTCCTCAGACATCCAGGATTATCAGGTCCTAAAAGCTGAGAAAGGAGATCCTCTTTTGGATTTGATGTTGTTGATGCAGGAGTCCGTATATTCTCCAGTGCAACTGCCTTTGTCTAAAAGATAACAAATATATCATGACCTGAAACAGAATTCATAACTAAGTAATAATTGAAACTTACAATCTTCTCAGCGGCTTTTGTTTTCACTGCTGTACCATCCTTTTTGGTTCTAGACTTCACCCACACTTTTAGTCTTGTGACATTAGATGGATCTGAGCTTTCTTGTTTCTATCCAGAACATATATTTTATTTTTGATATATATTATGTGGAGCCGCCAGACACATGCTCTCCTTGATGCGTTCCGCCTTGCCCACTTCCTGGACGAAACTGCAAAACTCCCAGATGCAACCATTGTCGACAATGAAGTTGAAGCTCCCAAGATCGCTTGATCTACAGTGGTCTCATTGGAGCCATCTCAAGATCCATCCAGCCACTATTATCTCAGGCTGTGACTGCTGCACAGGTATGGACAAAACTTTATGAAGGAGTTATTATATTAACAAATTATTTAGTTTGTTTCCTTATTTGATTTTTAGAAATTATCTAGAATTGCATTAAGGTTTTCACTATAAATTTGTAGCTCATGAGAGCAATATTGATTCATTCCGATTAATAAGAACTTCTTTAGAATTTTTACTCTTAAACATTCATTCTTATTCTGAAGACAATCTAAGCATGTCGCATTGGATTACCACTTCATATGACAACAGGTACCATCTGGATCCCTACGAGTATCCAATGTCTCAACAAAAGACCAGCTAGCGGATGCTCTGACCAAGCCACTTCCAAGAGCTCAGTTTCATAACCTCCTTAACAAGATTGGAGTGACATATGCCCCTCCATCTTGAGGGGGCATATTACGATACAATATTAACATGATCTATTTATGTAAATGACTCTAATGTCAAACACTGTAACCTAGAGTTTCTCCTCTCCCTTATTGTACAAATATGTAAATCATTCATATTAATAAAGGTATCCAATTCTACAAACATATAGTCTCCATGGTAAAATCTCCACAGGAATGGCCGGATTTCTCCAATCAGCTAGATGACATTGCTTCACTACGTGTTTTTATACCAGATTTTTCGATCTCTCGTATTTTCCGTTCTTGTAATAGACATGCCGATTGCTTAGCACGAACCTCTAGAATTTTATTTTCTGACACTTCATTTGTAAGCATTTCTCCTCTAAATTAGGCTAGCAATGGTGGAGTCTTTTCTAATTTAATGTTTGGTTGAAAAAAAAAAAAGAAAGATCACCAAAAGAAAAGTGGCGAAAAGAAAATGAAAAAACATTGGTTTTACGAAGAAGTTAGTAATAACCTAAATTTGTGGCCCATTTGTGCGAGCTAGTTCAAAATTAACGCTAAACAATATACTATGATAATCTTACCAAATCAAACCCAAAATTAGCTTTATAGTTCGTACCAATATTATATCATTTTCCAAATTCTTTTGGTCATCTTCCCTTCCCTCTCATTAACAACTGAATAACAAATTATACATGAAATATATACCTTTTTAGGTGTTTTGATAGCAATTAGATTTAATTAGGTTATTCTATAGAAACGAGTAAAATTGTATTCAACTTAAATATTTGTATGCAAAAAAAAAAAGATTAAAAAAAGTATACACATAGATGGTACTAAATATGGAGTTGTCTTCATTTGTTAATAGTTACAATGATTTGCACTTATGGAAATTATATTAATTAGGTTATCACTCTATATATTCTCTATATAAACATATGCAACTAATGTACTATATTGTAATTCTTACGAGAGTCAAAATAATTCCTAAATACTAGTGCGTGCATATCTCTCAGCATCATGTGTTTATTTTTGTTTTAAGCCAAAAGTGCTTCCATCATCCAATATTGACTTAAATTATCAATATTGACTTGAGTTACAAGAAAGTGGACTGAAATTAAGGGATCAATATTGACTTGAGTTAAAAGGAAGTGGACAGAGTAAAGAGTTTGAAATGGTTGAAATTGGTTTATTTAATAAATTTCATTAAATCGCTTGTGGAAGCAAAGACTCGACGACGCTCTCATGTGAGTCTTTACACCAAGATGTTTCGGATTACACGAGGAACAATAGATTATTGATGCGTTGAACCTGTTCGATGAAATGCCTGTGAGACATGTCGTCTTATGGAATCGATGATCATTGGATGTTTGGTGATGTGTAGAGATATGGATAGCTGTTCGATGAAATGCCTGAGAGAAGTGTGGTTTCATGGACAGCGATGGTGAATGGGTGTTTTAGGTCAGGTAAGGTTGATCAAGCGGAGAGATTGTTTTATGAAATGCCTCTGAGAGATATTGCCGCCTGGAATGCGATGGTTCATGGGTATTTACAGTTTGTTAAAGTAGACGATGCCTAGAAGTTGTTTCAGCAAATGCCTTGGAAGGATGTGATTTCGTGGACAACAACTATCTGTGGATTAGACCAGAGTGAGAGGACCGGAGAAGCTCTTGTTTTGTCGAAGAACATTCGGTTTTGTAATCACTGCCTGCGCGAATGCTCCAGCGTTTCATATGGGTACACAAGTTCATGGTTTCATCATCAAGTTGGGGTTTTTATATGAAGAATACGTATCTGCTTCGCTCATAACGTTTTATGCAAACTGCAAAACAATAGAGGATTCACGTAAGGTGTTTGATGAGAAGGCTCATGAGGATGTTGCTGTGTGGACTGCTCTGTTGTCAGGGTATACTCTGAACAGAAAGCACGAAGATGCGTTGAGTATTTTCTCTGAGATGTTAAGAAACAGTATGTTACCAAATCAATCAACATTGCTAACGGATCAAACTCTTGCTCTGCCTTGGGAACATTGGATTGGTGTAAGGAGATGCATAGAGTTTGCTGTGAAGCTTGATTTAGGAACTGATGCCTTTGTGGGCAGTTCTCTGATTATCATGTACTGCGATTGTGGAAACTGTGGAAAGTGGGCATTTGTCATATTTGGTCAAATGATTCGCTTAAACAAAGAACTAGATGACATCACTTTCATTGCTTGTAGCCATTGTGGGTTTCTACAGAAAGGAAGAAAGCTGTTCGATTACATGTCAAGGGGGCCAAATCATATCGATAGAAAGATTCAACACTACGCTTGTATGGTTGATATCTTGGGGAGCTGAAAGAAGCAGAGGAACTTATCGAGAGCATGCTTGTGAAACCTAATGAAATGGTTTGGTTGGCTTTACTTAGTGCTTGTAGAATGCATTCTGATGTAGACAGAGGCGAGAAAGCTGCTGCAGCCATTCTTAATCAAGTGCTTATGTCTTGCTGTCGAATATATATGCTTCTGCTGGTAGATACATGATGTTGAAGATGACCAGAAAGAAGAGATGTTGTGGTATCACAGTGAGAGGCTTGCTATTGCGTTTGGGTTGATTAATACAGTTGAAGGAAGCACAGTCACAGTGATGAAAATCTACGAGTCTGTGAAGATTGTCACACAGTGATTAAGTTGATCTCAACAGTTGTGGGACGTGAGATTGTTTTAAGGGATCTGACTCGGTTTCATCATTTTAAGGATGGGACATGTTCTTGTGGGGATTATTGGTAGAAAGGTGACTAGAAATTTCAACTTTGACTTGTGATGTGAGAAGCTCAGGTCAAAAATCTGATCTTGCCACAAAAAAAAAAGGTGTAAATGTAAGAAGGCTACAAACATGGTTCTGACTTGTGTGATGGTGATAAAGTGACGATCCAGCCAAAAGAGGAAACTTTATTCAAGTTGCATCAGAAAAACGGAAGAAACAATGGTACAATTTCTAGGTACCACTCTGCTACAGCTATAAGAAAAAGAGTAGCAGGACAAAAATACAGGTGGTAAGCATTATATTTTCTGCAGGTGACTACTGAGTTGCTATGCAGCCAATCTGCAAGATACATAGATGTTAGGTTTCTTTTGGGATTTCTCCTTTCAATATTCCTTCTTCAAGAAACATCCATGCTATTAGGTAACTTACTATGACTGTAGACTGTTTTTATGATTTAATTCTACTATGCTTCTTACTTCTTGGCATCCCTCTCATTGTTCTCTCTGTCTTGTCTTGCTATGTTATAACTGTTACAGATTATTGAAGTTGCAAGCAGCTTTGTAAGATCTAATTAAGAAGCTAAGAAGGATACATTCATGAGAGCTGCAGAGAATATGGGAAAGCTCTATTATTGTTGACAAAAGATTTTGCGAGTGGGAATGAGAATGAAGAATGAGGAGAGAGTGGTGTAGAGACAGAGAGAGAAGGCGGCGGCGAAACAAGGTAATTAAGCCATTAGTCTTGAATTTGGCATTGGATTATGTCTCATATATAATAAGATCACATTGGATTGTTTCTCTCAAAACCCTGATGGCTCAAATCGTCAACACAATTGAATTATCCAAGGAATTTACGTAGAGATTTTATTCGAACAAGCTTCTTTTGTAGAAGAAGAGATTGCATAATTTCAGTCGTTAGGCTTGTTTCAGCCAGTTATTGATACTTGCTTAAATACATTTCCGAGTTCCAACATGTATGCCTCTGTTCCAGACAAAAGCTTTGCATATTCACAGCCAAAGACGAAGCAAAGCATGTTCTTCAAGTCTATCTCGAGTCATCTCAAACCGAGATAAGCATAGTTTTTATAAGTCTCCAATGTTTTTTTTATTTTTGTTGATTCAACATCATCTCTAACAAAATTTCATCGAAGTCTTTTAATTTAATTCTATTATGGTTATTTGGTATCCTGTCAATATTGTTCTCTTCGTCTCATCTTTCTATGCTATAAGTGTCACAGATTCTTGAAGTTGCATGCAACGTTGCAAGATTTAATCAAGAATGAGAAAACATTTGGCAAGGAGTGGTGCAGAGACTGCAAGAAGAAGGCAATGGAACAAGGTAAACTAAGCATTATAAGGAAACAAAGTATTTAAACACACACTGTTTTGGTAGCTTGTTGCACACGTTTCTATATAGATATTTTTCATTTAGATAAATTTTTGTACAATTCAATTTTTTTTTTCATTTTATATATAAAGAAATGAATTAATTAATATGAATTAATTTTTAATTATGCTTAAAATATAATTAGATGGAAAATAATTCACAAACTCAACTTTTATATCGTTTACTTGTGAGACTTGCTTCGCAAGAAGCAAGGACAATTTCGTCAGAGCGAGTATAAAAGCGGAGAGAGTCTGCTTCATTAATCTCTGTAACAAACTTATTTCGAAATTCAAACGGAACAGACGAAGAAGTCGACGACGACGACTCTTGTAGACATCTCCGGCGACTCTTCCACCATAACCTCCGTGAAACTCCGATAGGTGGCTAAGCTTCTCCGTTTCGTCTTTGGGAATCGATTTTGTAGCGACTCAATTTGGAAGCGACTTCCCATTTACCTCTCAAACGCGTCTCAGTTTGTTGCATCGGATCTTCTCAGGCTTAGAATGGAGAACGAGGTTAGATTATTGCTCTGCTTCGTTTGAATTTTCTGGCTGATTCGTCGAACTGATATTGATGCGATTCCTTGAGTATCAGTTTTGTGATGTATCAAATTAGGGATTTGCTTAGTATCAACTTAGGGGTTTGATAATCTTGATTTAGGGATTTGATAATCTTGATCTAGTAATTGATGTGATTATTTGAGAGGTTTAGAATCGAAAACTCAGTTTTGTGATTATCAAATTATCATCTTGCAAATGATTCTGATTAATAGTAAAGATTGCAAATGTTGAAGGTATTATTAAGCAGAAATTCTTGGATAGGTCCTGACAATTTTGTTAGGGGTTTGATAATCATTTCTTGGTTAATCTTTGCTGATTTTAGATTCAAGCTCAGCAACTCCTAGCTCCTTGGGATAGGAGACTGATCAACTCAGCCATTGATAGCTTCTGGGACAGCTTCTTGGTTAAGAGACCGCTTCTTCGTCTTCATGCTGCGTCTCAGGATTTTAATTTCCCTGAAGGGTTAGTGTCGAACTCTGCTTCTTATTCTCTGTTCTTCCCCGAAATCTGACCTTCTTTCTTGTTTTATAGTTACATTGCAAGGTTTATAAACCGGCTAAACAGGGCAGATTGGAACACAAAAAAGGACAGTGACTACTCCATTCCTTTAAAGATGATGAAAAGGCTTGCTTCCAAGCCTTGGGTTGACGATCAAGATGAGTTTATCTGCTCTGTATTTTCACTTGAAAAACGTGTGAAGCGCATCAAAATCTGTCCAGAAGAAACCCCTTGGGATATTGGACTGATTCAGTCAGCAATAGATAATTTCTGGGAGAGGTTCTTCGTTGAGAGACCTTGTCTCCGGCCCTTTGCGGATTCTCTTCTTCTTAATTTTCCCAAAGGGTATGTTTTGTGAAGATTTGTGCTTCTTTTGTTGTTCTTTCCACAAAATCTGACCTTCTTTTCTGTGTGTTTCTAGGTTCATCTGTAGCTTCATAAACCGGCTGCATGCAGCAAAATGGAATATACACAAAGACTCTCACTGCTTGGTTAGTATCTCACTTTTAAACCTTTGCTTCCAGTTCAGTTTTTCATATTTATTGTTATTTTTCCAGGTTCCAATGAAAATTATGGCTAGGCTTGCTAAGGACATGTCAAAACCGGTGGAGTTCGAACATGACTACCGCGACTGGATCAATGACCTAGAGAGAAAATTAGAGTCGAAGGCAAAAAAAATAGAAGACGAAAACAGGAGATCTCAAAAGCAGTTGAAGCAAAACCAACGATCTGAAGCCAGTGAAGCTGCAAGAGTGAAGAAACAAGCTGAGAAGAAAGCTCTAAAAAAAGTTTCCAAGGACACGAAAAAGAAGCTTACAGAAATAAATCAGCGCAATCGTGTTGGGGCCAAATCTATTGGACTATGAGAATCATCATTCTTCACACCCAAGCCAAGAGACAAGAGTTTTAAAGGCTATAGGTTTGTGTGAAACTATTTTCCTGTTTTTTGCTTTATTTGGGACTCTTACAATTCAGTTTCCAGGTTGAAACTCTCATTTGGATTTAGCTTTTCACGTTTACTTTTAACATTTGGTTAAATCTTTTGTTACTCAACATTTGGTTAATCTCTCTTCCTGATTTTACTCTTGCATTGGCCTGGGATGCTCATATTTTCTGTAAAACCTCTTTACTTCTTACTTGTGAGGATATGTTTTGAGGTCTTTACTAGATATTTCAACTTTTCCAGTATTTGCATATGGAATTCCATTTTTTAAATGAAGTTGGGAAATTTTAACCAATTATATGCAGTTTTTTATTTTATTTTTGATATATATTTGCATTTAGATAACTTTCTGTGCAATTCATTTTTTTTCATTTTATATATAAAGAAATAAATTAATTAATATGAATTTATTTTTAATTATGCTTAAAATATAATCAGATGGAAAATAATTCACAAACTCAATTTTTATATCGTTTACTAATTACTAGTGCAATAAACACAAACATGATAGTGGTTAGTTACCGGCCTAATTAAGTGGTGACTTTGTTCCACCACCAATACAAAAGAAAAGGAAAAAAAGAAGATTTTTCTTAGTACATCAAAATGATGACCAATCTTCAGCCTTATACTATGATTTGGCAATCCATTAACCTTGAGCTGTTTAGGAATTCTAGATTCATCACTGGATATTTCTGAACTTAGGTATATTCGTTCTTCACCTATAGAGAATATAAAATTGACTAAAGAAAAGTCATAATGGTAAAAATAAAATCATCTATTGAGGAAAGTATACTAACCTTCTAGTTGATCAAGCATATGCTTGTTGATCATGTTGACATCCTCATTGGTTGGACATGAAATTGCTCTATCCTGAAAGAATTTTTAATCTTTTTTTCAGTTTCAGTCATTTTAGGATCTCCATAAACCCCCATACTTATTGCTTCAATTGGATCGTTTGCATCAATAATTAGAAACTCCTTAGAAATATTTATCATCACTTCCCCATCATTAGGTTGTGATATCTTCCCATCACCAACATCTAGAATCCACTCTGAAAATTCTTTGAGATCCTTTGCATCATTGGAACTCATATTATTTGAAAGTAGACGCTTATTCTTTGTCAGCCTCAAAACTTGACACTCATCCAAAAGATAAGATAAATTTAGTGCAACCATAACTCTTTCTGCCCTACCAGCACCATTTATCTCAGGTGGTATCTGTCTGAAATCACCTCCCAGTACAACAGTTTTTTCCACCGAAAGTTTTGTTTCCTACACCTCTAATAATATCAGACAAACTTATATCCAGAGATTCAAAAAATGCTTGCTCATCATCAGAGCTTCATCCCATATGAAAATATGATTCTTTCACTAAATTGGAAAGGTCTGAGCCAGGCCTCATCGTACATGTACTACTCTCATCAAGGTTTATGGGAATACCAAACTTAGAGTGTGTTGTCCTACCACCTGCTAAAAGTAAATAAGCAGTACCACTGTAAGCAACATTGACTACAATTTTACCTTGAGATCGAGTTTTTGCTGAGAGAGTTTTATAAAAAAATGCCATCCCAATTCCTCTATATATATATATACACTGCCCATGTCATCATCCACTGCCTTAATGATGTCATCACAGATTTTCTTTTGCTCATCAGTCATCATCCTAAGCCATTCATCATGTTTAACTTTCAAATCATCAGGATCATAGTTTTTTCATAACTATCAACACATTTGTATCATCATCAATCTTTGAAGGTAATATATGCATAGTTGTTAAAGCAGATAGAGAAGTTCCATTACTTCTTAAGATGCTATCAATATCTTGCAAGGAAATTATATAATAGTAACCAATACAAAAGAAAAAAGAAAAAAAGATTTTTAAATACTTTATACAATCATTAGATTAACCACACTCAAATTATTAAAATACTTTATTCAAAACTATGATCTGTATATGCAAATACATGTGCATGCATGTTTATCTGAGTGAGGGCAAATGGAGAAGAAGCTTGTTGTTTATATAGATTGTGAGACTGAGAACTCCGAAAGTCAGTACTAACATTCCATGGAGAGAATGTGAGCAGACAATTGGTAGGAGAAGAAATCCTTCGGTAGTCGTAGGTTTTTTTTTCCAGGGTCTACTTGATATGATGACATGGCAAATTGAGAGGCAAATTGAGAGAGTTTGCTGATGTGGCAGCTTGAAAGAAAGTTTTAGAAAAGCTGATGTGGACAAATGGAGAAGCCCCAAAATCAATTTTTTATATATAAGAGATATAAGAGATAGGTTGGTATTAAACTAAGAGCGGTGCTGCTAAAAGGAAAAAATAAAAAAAAAAACCCCTAAAAACCTAAAGTGGATTTTTGTTTGTTGGTTGGACGACGAGAAAGAAAACGGATGCGAGTTAGCCTTCGATCGTGAAGATGGCAGAAGACAAAATTGAAGAAACAGTTTGTGAAGACAGGATCAGTGGTTTACCCGATGATTTGCTGGTAATGATATTGGATCTAGTCCCGACAAAAGACGCAGTAGCCACCATGTTTCTGTCGAAACGATGGCTCTCAATTTGGACGATGGTGCGTAGACTTGAATACAAAGACAGCGATGATGAAAGCAAGAAGAGCGTTTGGTGGTTTCTTAACAAATCATTGCAACTCCACAAGGCTCCTGTAATAGACAGCTTGTGTATGGAACTTGGTCCACAGTGCCCTACTAGCGATGATGTTGATATCGGAAAGTGGGTTGCAAAAGCTGTTGATTGTTTGGTAGATAAGCTGAAAATCAAGCTTCTCTGGTCCGCAGGTCCAACCCGCTTGCCCAAGAGCCTTTTCTCTTGTGAATATCTGGTCGAATTGTCTCTCTCCGGCCAGATTCTCGTGGATGTTCCTTCTTCTTCTTCCTCCTACCTCCCATCCCTTACAGATCTCGACCTAGACTGTGTTGTGTATAAAGACGAGGATTCTCTCGTTAGCTTCTTATCGAGCTGCCCTATTCTCGATTTCTTGACAGTAAAACGGGAAAAAGATGACAATGTGAAAAAGTTTACTGTCAAAGTGCCTTCTTTATGCGACTTTTGGTATTCTTGTGGCAAGGATGATGATGTAGTAGATCATACCGATAGATGTTTGGTTGTAGATGCTCCTGCAATGACCAACTTTAGAATTGCTGATTTTACAGGAGCCTCTTGCAACGTCGAGGATATGCCATGTCTTGAGCTTGCAGAGCTCTATGTTGAGTCTTGTTATGATGACAAATTTCTAACTTGTTTTTCTTCGGTTCTGTCTCTTGATATGTATTTTTCTGATGCAATGGTAATTGCAAATCTCTCTTTCTTGTTCATTGCAATTTCATTATTTGTTGCACCTATCTACTTAAGTTGTGTTTGGTTTCGTTGCAGATTATGCATTGTTGTACCACTATCAACTTCTCTCGGCTTCTAAAGTTAACCATACGTCTATGGGGATCAGATTGGTTGGAATTACTCCTACTTTTACTTGGAAATTCTCCAAAACTAAAAGAATTTTTGGTAGATTATGTACGTATCCTCCTCCTTTTCCTCTTGTTCTAGCTTTGATGGAATAAATTACTTTCAAATTTTGCTTAATATATAGGCCTTTTTGCTTCGCAGAGATATATCTATAACCCTGAGGATCTCCCATTTTCATGGAACCAACCGAGTTCTGTTCCCGAATGCTTGTCATCACAGCTCGAGATATTCGAGTGGAGAGAATATGGGGATAGAATAGAAGAGAAAGAATTCTTGACATACATTTTAGCCAACTCTAAGCGTTTAAAGACCACAACAATCTCTATGAAGGCGGACCTCGATCTTGAAGAGCAAGAGTCAATCATCGAGGGGTTAAAAGACATTCCTAGGGTTTCAACAACATGTCACCTTTTGATCAAATAAAAAGTTCTACGGATCCACTTAGCTTTAATTATCTGCTATTTACATATGTCTTAAACAACCTTTTTTCTTGTTAAAAGGTTTTAATTTTTAAACAACTTGCAAAGATTAGAAACATAATAATTTTAGAAAAGTTTAAATCTCTTTTCCTGCCTTTCTTATGTAATAGTTTTTTTAGTTTTCTTATGAAAATTGTTTAAAACACTCGAAAAGCTTTTTAGTATTGTATTCCTGCATGTCTTTGTATTTTTAAAAGCTTTTTAGGTACGAGACTAGACCATTGTCACCTTCCTACATGTTTGTATTGATATGCTCAAATTATTCTTTCAAGCTACTCTCTCAAATTAATAGATCATGGTAATATTTAGGGGTCGAATCCACAAAAACTCAAAGATTTCACGATAGATCGTTTCGCTTTGAATTCAGCTAAGCAAATATGAAGTAAATTAAAGTACAATGCTAAAGTTATTAAAATCGGTTTGTAAATCAGATGGGAAAGCGTCAAGTTTAGAGATTTCTCAGGAAATCAAGTAATGAATATCAATTAATTGGTAGGATCGAATTAAGAACAAGTTTTAGAACTCAAACACAATGATTAAATAAACCAGCTCTCATTACGAGAATTTACTATGAATAAAACCTAAGAAACCAAATCTCTTTGCGAATCTTAAAGTCTAAATAAGCATTAAGCACAAGTTGATATGCTCACAAATTATTTAATCCAAATCTAAATTTCTTTGCAATTATCTAATTTGCTTACTCTAAGTTTTATCCAGTTTCAAACTACACTCTCGTGTCAATTTATCAACCTAAGAACAAGTTTCTAGGTGATCAATATAGAAAAAATTCTTGACAAGTTCCAAGCTTTCTTTAGTTTCTTCAACAAAGCTTGGATCTTTTGCTATAAACAAAGAAAGCTCGAGTTTTTCTTCGCTAACACGGGCTCTAATTCCACTTTGTTACTTTCACCCCTTTGTAACCCGTTTTAAGACTCTCAAAACCTTTCAAGTTCTCTCCTTTTCACTCAATCTGTCGTTCATTGTTTATTTTAACATACAAAAAGACATGTTTTCCAAGGTTCATGAAACAACCACCAAGTATCATGTTTCTTTGGTGTTTAGTGTGTTTATATGTTGTGATAATTGCTTTTCTTTGTTGACATAAAAGAACTACATATGATCCTTTGAATATATAAGTAACTAGGATAAGGAGTTAGCAATCAGTCAAACCTTTAGAAAGGTTAGCTGGAATCTTCATGGTTTCCGGTTAACCGAAATCTTTCTTTCTCTCTTCTCTCAATTATATTTTTGAGAGTGAGAGCAAACTTTTGTCTTTAAACAGTTTCTCAGTCAATTGTTTTCCGATCTGAGGTTCACCTTCTCACTTGTTTTGGATTTCAATTCCGACGATGTCGGTAAAAAAGAAAAAAATGACTTAGGATTGGGCGTGTTTTATTTAAGATACGGAAATAACTTAAAAAATCAAACCTAAAAGTACAAGAGATAATAACTTAAAATGTCTAAAGATCGAGAGAGTCAACGATCCTGAGTAATAATAATAGCAGAGGCTTTATCTTTTATCAACTGAAAAGAAAAGAAAAAACAACACATCTTAAATGGCATAGTAGTGAAAGTCTTTTTGAATTTGATCACTTCTCATTTACGCCCTTCAACTTTCTTAGCGTCTCTTGCTGCAAATAAACCAAAGACATTAAAAAGATCAGACACATGAATAAAAAGTTTCAGTTTTCGTAACCAATGGTGTTTTCAGAGGTTTTTTTACCAGCTTTTTCTTCTTCACGCTTCTTGGCAGCTTCTTCTCTCTGTTGGCGAATCAGAGCCAAACGATCTGTACACACACACAGAGGACGAGATCATCGATAAGCCTATTAGCAAACGTAGAACTACGAGAAAAGTAAAGAACAAGAGATTCATCGTTGTTTACCCAAGTCCTTTCTTGCTTGTTCGGTTTTGCCTTGCTCTTGCAACCTCATGTATCGCTCATGAGCTCGCTGCTTCTCTAGCTCCTCTCTGCAAAATTGTAAGAGACAATATTATTTAATAGATTCCTTACTAAGAACTGTTGAATGATAGAGAGCTTGAGAGTGGTCGGTAGTAGCAACATACCTTTCACGCCTTGAGAGTTCAGTGGTTTTACTAGTCTAGCAAACGTGAAGAAAAAAAGAAAATTCAAAGTTATTAAGATAAACATATATCTCAGATATACAAAAACTGATTATTAATTAGTAACTAGATAACTTACATCGAGGTCTCTTGCTTTTAAGGTCTTTGGTTTTACTCTGTTAGGGTTATCGACTTCGATTACAGATTCAGTTCCTTTCTTCTTCACCTGATATCAAATACCAAGTAAAGATGAATCATTCATCCAACAGTGATAGTATATGAGGCCACATAACATGAAGTGTTTTTCACTCACATCAGATTCATCTTCGGATTCTTCTTCAGATTCCTCTTCTGACTCATCTTCAACATCTTCTCTCTCAGCTTCGTATTCAGCTTCTTTCTGATAATATCATCAATATGCCAATGATTCACCACACACACACATCAACAAAAGTATCAAAACATGTAAAAGAAAAACCACAAAAGTACCTGTTTGAATGATCGAGGACGTGCAGCAGAAGTGCCAGCAACTACAAAAGCCACAAGAACACCGAAGTTTAAAAATCTAATATTGGTCCACATAATTCTTAACTTCACAACTCTGGAAAAAAACTATAAAATTACAAAAGACTGAACCAGATTACACTAAACTTAATCCAAATACTATTTTCATAGACCATAAGCTCAATCAACTCACGCATACAATTTAACAAATAATTCATTAAAAGACAAATCAATGGTGAGGAATGGATCTTATTCCAAAGGTCTAAATCAAGCAAACTTATCCAAAACAATCATACAAAGACAGAGCAAGTGGTAAGGACTAGACCGATACAGATATAGCAATCCAAAGGGCTTAATAGAGCAATCCAATAAGGTCTAGATATGAAAATTAATCAAACAAAATAGGATATAACCAAAAATTTCTCATTAGTTTATAACAAACCAAATCTATCTAACAAACACTGAAATTGGATCAAAAGCATGCAACATCAAATAAAAACCTAAACTTATGAACACTCAATAATCATATAACTCAGACAAATCTACAACAACAAACAAAATTGGGACTTAATATGAAAATTCGTCAATCCAATTTAAAGGGCTGAATCGAGCAAAACCAATATAGCTAAAATATGAAAATTCCCCAAATTCAAGAAAAAGCCAAAACCTAAACTCAAAAATCAAAACTTTAAAACTCAATAGGACCTAAAAATTATCAGAAATTATCAAAATTACTTACGAATATCAGCTGCACTAGAGAATCGGCGTTGGCCGGTAGGTTTACCCTTAAACTTGCCTCTTCCCATCGTTTCACAAAAACCAAAATTTTCCGAAAGAGAACAAATTAAAACGAAACACGAATTTGATGGCTGACCCAATAAACGAATCGAATCGAAAGAGAAAAAGATTGATTCTTCTTTTTGAAAATTATTGGAGGATCTCGTTCTCTCTTCCGGTTACGACAAGGAGACGAAAACCCTAATTGTTCCTCTGTGACTATTGGGGATTCTTGTGTGTGTGTGTGATTATAATTGTTCCTCTGTGTGACGGTGTATTATAAACCCGTGTGTCCGAATAGATCAGGCGGTCATTAGCTCCTTTTGCTGTAAATGGTCAAAACGTCATGTAATCAAAACGACGACACTTTCGTAACACACGTCATTTTTTTTACACCAGAATAAAACGACGCCAGTCTAGGGTGTGGAACGGATATTTTGATTTTGATTTTTTTTTTAATTTAAATATGTAATATGCTTTTTTTGTGTGCAGTTTTAAGTTGTGTTGTATACTTGTATTTATTATTATTTTTCAAACATAAGATTTGGTGTTTATTAGAATTTGTTCTGGTTCACTTGGTAAAAGATAAATAAAACCTTGTACTTAGGTCTGGGTATTCAGATTTCGGATAGGATTCGGATCAGATTCTTTGGATTTCAGGTTATTCGGTATTAGGGGATTTGTACCCGTTCGGATAATTTTTAATTTCGGATCAGATTCGGTTTGGAACCCATTCGGATCGGATCGGTCTCGGATAATGTATTCGGATTGCAAATTTTTCAATTGCACTTTGCAATTTGGTAATATAGTAGAATATCTCTAAAATCCGAACCCTAACCAAGAATTTTTCACAAACATGATTAAGAATTTGGAAATATTCGGTTATTTTAGGTATTTTTGTTATTTTAATCTTAAAATAATTGATATTTTTGAGTTTATAACTATAATTTTGGATAATTCGGTTAGATCAAATCTAAAAATAATTATTATTTTTTAGGTATATAATTGTATTTTGGATATTTCGGATACCCATTCGGGTTTTGGTTCGGTCTGGATTCGGATTCGGTTTTTCTGGTATAGAAATTTATTACCCATTCGGGTATTTTGTTGATTCGGGTTCGGGTTTAGTTCCTCTTTGTCGGGTCGGGTTCGGTTCCTACTTGTACTTGTGAGTTGGGATTCATAAATAAATCTTCTTGTGATAAACAATTTCATCAAATTGGGATTTGTTAGGATATTTGTTAAGTGGTTTTCCTTAGGTTCTTGATTTGATCTTAATAGGTTGTTTACTTGTGCTCTGTTTTTCCTTTCTTCTATGTTTGCAGGTTCGTTGTTTATTTAACAAGAAAATAAAATGGACGCAGAGAGTTACCAGTTCCTAGGATCAAAGAGATCCCAATACGTCTCAGTGAACTTTGAACCAGTTCACAAGAAGATCCAGAGAAGCTGTTTACACTCGATACAAACTCACACCAAGCTCACGTCTCTCACCGTGTAGAGATAAAATCCAGAAACAGATGAACACCAAGAACAACAATGAAGAAGACAAAGGTCTCTCTCTCCTCACCGTAAGTTTCTCTCTATCTCTCTGTTTCTCTCTCTTAAGATACGCCAAACTTCACTACCCTCTGCTCGGCTTTCTCCTCACTTCTTAATACCACTCTGATGCCGTTTTGCAGTCACAACAGGACAAATCCAGATTCGACACTACTATCGGAGATGCAGATGTATCAAAACGCAGAGTCAATTGTCGTTTGCCTCGTGGACTTAAGTTTCCAGTAGACTCATAATGGGCCTAACAAGGTTACCGGCCCAATAAGAAAGCTTAGTCCAAACCTGTCTGAATCTACATCGAAGCGACAATCTCCACCTCGATAAGATCAGACAGAACACCAAAAAGTTACCACTCTTCTGAAGCCTCCATCTCTGACTTTACCACCGAAAATAATATCGTTCTGACTTAACCACCAAAACACCATTCTGACTTAACCGCCAGAACTCCAGCTCTAATCCGAGCTGAGCTTAGTGCCGTAGCACCTTCAATACTCAGTCCCTCCTCAAATTTCTTCACCGGTATCGATTTAGTCAACAAATATGCCGGATTCACCTTCGTGTGGATCTTAGTGACTTTCAGAGTGCCCTCATCTACTTTGTCACGAATGAAATTGTACCGCACATGAATGTGTTTTGTTTGCTCGTGATACACAAAGTTCTTGGCTAGGCATATTGCGCTTTGAGAATCACAGAAGATCTCAGCTTATTTTTGCGGAAAACCTAATTCACTAGAAATCCTCATCAATCACAGAGCTTCCTTAGCAGCTTCAGCAAGTACTATATACTCTGCTTTAGTTGTCGACAGTGTCACGACTTGTTACAGACCAGACCTCCAGCTAACCGTATTCTCACCAGCTTGGAATACATAACCAGTAATTAATCTCCTTCTATCTAGATCTCCTGCGTAGTCACTGTCACAATATCCTATAATTTTGAAATCCTTTGATTTAGTGAATGTAAGCTTGAAATCTGCAGTATTCTTTATGTAACGCAACACTCATTTAACTGCTGTCCAATGTTGCATGCAAGGTGAGCTCATGAATCGACTTACCAGCCCCACTGCATATGCTATATTTGGCCTTGTCCCAACCATGGAGTACATGAGACTGCCAACGGCGCTTGCATAAGGTATGTCTCTTATCTCAGCCTCAGCTTTCTCCTTATCATCCGGTTTAGTACTAGATAGCTTAAAATGTGTTCCCATGGGAGTATGAACTGGTTTAGATTCGCTCATACTAAAATTTGCCAACACCTTTTCAAGATAGTTTTGCTGAGACAATAAGAGAATACCTTTAGTTATTTCCCTGGTAATATACATGCCAAGAATTCGCTTTGCATTTTCGAGATCCTTCATCTCAAACTCTTTTCTTAACATCTCCTTCAAACTAGAAATCTCTGCCATGTTTCTCGCTACAAGCAACATGTCATCTACATATAGCAGTAGGTAGACATATTCTCCTTCCATAAGACATTTCATGTAGACACAGGGGTCATACTGACTCTTTTTATACTTCTGAGATTTCATAAACTGATGAAACCTTAGATTCCACTGCCTTGAAGACTGCTTTAATCCATATAGAGACTTCTTCAAAGAACATACCTGATCACCATTCTCATAACCTTGTGGCTGTTCCATTAGAATCTCCTCATCCAGTGTTTCATGTAAAAATGATGTTTTTACATCTAACTACTCTAACTCAAGGTCTTGATTAACCACCATTGATAACACCAACCTTATGGTTATATGCTTAACCACTGGTGCAAAAACCTTATGATAGTCAATGCCCTCAATTTGAGAAAATCCTTTTGCAACTAATCTAGCTTTATATCTAGGCTTCTCCACTCCCGGTATTCCTGGTTTAAGTTTAAAAATCCACTTACAGCCAATGGTTCTCATTCCTTATGTTCTATCCATAAGATTCCATGTGTGATTCTTATAGAGAGACTCCATTTCTTCCTCTGTAGCAGCGATCCATTTCAGCCTATCTTTGCAGTTTATAGCTTCTTCATAGGTTCGTGGCTCTTCAGTATTTATGAGTTGAGACATGGTGAGAGCAAATTCAGCAATATTCCCATCATTAAACCTACTTGATGGTTTGATGTTTACTCTCCTTTCTCTGTCCCTAGCAAGTTGATAGTCTTTTAGCTCATCATCATCAGACTTTAGAGGATCTTCTTTTTCTTCAGATTCTACTTCTATGGTGGCTCCACCTTGCTCTGGAGAAGTTCCAGCTTCAACTTTGATGTTAGTTGAAGATCCAGAAGATTCCCCTCTTGCAGTTTCTTTTGGTAAAACAAAAGTCACTTTCTTCCCTCGTTTCTTAGATGTTGTCTCATCTGAAGATGATAATTTTCCTATATCTTTGTAGAATGTCTTCACAAAATATAACATCACGACTGACAATGCATCTTCCATCCTCAATGCTCAAAATCCTGTATCCTTTTACACCCAGCGGATATCCCATGAAAACCCCTTTCTTAGCTCTTGGTTTCAATTTTCCTTGATCAACATGAAAATAAGCCAAACAGCCAAATCTCTTTAGGTGATCATAATCCGGTTTTGTCCCAGACCAAACTTCTTCTGGTATCTCGAAGTTTAATGATGTTGAAGGAGTTATGTTAATCACATAAACAACAGTAGATGAAGGTTCAGCCCAGAATGATTCTCCCAATCCAGTTTCACTCAACAAACTCCGCACCTTCTCAAGCATTGTTCTATTCAATCTCTCAGCCACTCCATTTTGCTGTAGAGTATAAGGACAAGATTTATGCCTCATAATCCCTTTCTCTTTGCAGTAGTCATCAAAGGTTTTGTTGCAATATTCAAAACCACTGTTGGTTCTTAATGCTTTCAACTTCTTTCCACTTTGATTTTCAACTAGAGCTAGCCATTCAACAAACTTGGAGAAAGACTTATCTTTTGTCTTGAGAAAATAGATCCATGCTTTCCTAGAAAAGTCATCAGCAAATGATATGTAGTAATGGCATTTAGCCAAGCTTGGTGTCATATTAGGAGATCCCCATAAATCAGAATGCACATACTCCAAAATTTCTTTTGACGTGTGCTTGCCAGTCTTGAAAGATAACCGGTGAGATTTGCCTAATATGCAGTCTTCACACCGCTTTAGTTCTGTTATCTCACCACATCTAAGCATCTCTTTCTCGACTAGTAACTTCAATACTTTTTCGCTTGTATGGCCAAGTCTGCTATGCCATAAAGCTATAGTGTTCACTGCTTTAGCAGCTACATTTACCTGCTCCAGTTCTGTTTTTTTTGTTTAGAAAATAGAGAGTATCTCTATAGTCACCAACGAAAACTTCTCGGTCATCTTTATAAACTTGAAGTCTATATTTCTTTGACATGAACCAGCACCAGTGAGTTTCCAGTTGTCCTAGTGAGATAAGATTTCTTCTTGCTGTAGGTGAGTATCTAACTTGTGACAACACTATCTCAGTTCCATTGTAATTCACAAACTTGACCTTGCCGATAGCAGTGATCTCGCAGAAAGTGTCATTTCCCATTAGAATTTTTTCTCCATTTACTTCTTCTACATCAAACATCATATCTCTTCTGAATGTTATGTGGTAAGAACATCCAGAATCCAAGATCCAAGTGTTATTAGTACTTTGTTTCGATGCGGCTAGCATCAAAGGTTTGGCCCATTGAGCTTGTGCAACACTAGCTTCACCTTTCTGACTTGTACTTGCTTGGTTCTTCTTAGGACACTCCCATTTCAAGTGCTCCTCACTACCACAGATCCAGCAAGCCCTTTTCTTCTGTTTGGACTTGCTCCTAGAGTTTGTTTTTCCCTTAGGCTGAGTTTTCTTCTCAGTTCTGCCTCTTGTTTGAATAAACAATCTCTCATCAGTAGGTTTCTTCAATACTCCTTTCTCTCTCAGCTCCAACTCAATAGAGTATGCCGACATGATAATTTCTTTAGGAGTAATGAAGTCTTTATCTTTTCCACTGCTGTACTTTAGAGTATGAACCAGATTGTCAAACCTCTTAGGCAAACTGTTCATGAGGATTGCTGCCGTATCTTCTTCACTCATCTCTACATTTAGGCTAGAAAGGTCTGACACTAGCTTATTGAAGGTATCCAAGTTCTTATCAAGGCACTTGTCGACCTCCATTTTGAAGCTAAAGAACCTCTGCTTTAGATAAAACCTGTTTGGTAATGTCTTAACCTGATATGTCTTTTCTAGAGCTATCCACATATCATATGCACTTGGTTCTTTCATAACCTTTCTTAGCACAATATCAGCGAGACTGTGACTTAGAAGATTTCTTACTCTTCTATCTTTCTCTAGCCATCTAGGGTCTGACTTTGCTGTTTGTTCATCAGATCCTTCACTAGTCTTTCCACCCGAATCAACCGTAGGTGGTGGTTGAAGAACTGATTCAAAGCCTAAGATCTCTAGCTGAGCGAGCATCTTATGTTTCCATAAAGCAAAATCTCCCTCTCCATCAAACTTCTCGACCTCAAACCTTCCAAGTGTGGGTTCCATCTCTGAGACTCGTTAACACGTATCTCAGCACCAGATATACACATAAAGCTGCAACCTTTATCCACCAAACTCCACAGAGAACACACCAACAACCAACAACAATCGATCTCACACTGATTCTGAACCTTGTCTCTGTATCTTTTTCAGAAATAACCCAGATACATAAAAAAAACTGAATCGGTGAAGAAATGTACCTTAAAGGTTGGACCTTTCTGAGCAATAGAACAGTGACCCTTTGAATCTGCTGAAACCTTGTAGATCTACTTCTTCTATGGTAAAAAGAACACTCTAACCCAGCTCTGATATCACTGTTAGGATATTCGTTGAGTGGTTTTCCTTAGGTTCTTGATTTGATCTTAACAGGTTGTTTACTTGTGCTCTGTTTTTCCTTTCTTCTGTGTTTGCAGGTTCGTTGTTTGTTTTGCAAGAAAATAAAATGGACGCAGAGAGTTACGAGTTCCTAGGATCAAAGAGATCCCAGTCGTCTCGGTGAACTTTGAACCAGTTCTCAAGAAGATCCAGAGAAGCTGTTTACACTCGATACAAACTCACACCAAGCTCACGTCTCTCACCGTGTAGAGATAAAACCCAGAAACAGATGAACACCAAGAACAACAATGAAGAAGACAAATGTCTCTCTCTCCTCACTTCTTAATACCACTCTGATGCCGTTTTGCAGTCACAACAGGACAAATCCGTACCTGACACACATTGGAGATGCAGCTGTATCAAAACGCAGAGTCAATTGTCGTTTGTCTCATGGACTTAAGTTTCCAGTAGACTCATAATGGGCCTAACAAGGTTACCGGCCCAATAAAAAAGCTTAGTCTAAACCTGTCTGAATCCACATCGAACCGACAAGATTGACTCTGAAAAAGGAAAGAAACATGTTATATTATATGTAAGCGAGTAAAGCTTCGGTAACGAAAGCATAGTAGAAATTTGCTTCTTCATCATTGTTTTTAATGATTATTTATGTATTTATTGAAGTGTACTTTAGAGTTGCTTATCTGTGATGTACTATGGATGTATTAACTTTCGTCTCCGATTTGATTTTAACGAATGATACTTGGATCGGAATTCGTGGGATCTCTCAATCTTAATATATTTTGTGTACTATTCTTCTCTTGCCTTAAATTATGTTTTAGGTTTGGTTTCAGAGGAACCCGAATCTTATGCCAAATTTGTTTTGGCCATTTCTCCATTTTAACGGTATTAATTGCTAGGGATTAAAGAAAAAGATATTGATGAGTTTCTGAACAACAAGGAATTTGAGTAGGAAAATAACTTGCCAAACATAAGGAATATAATTTGAGAACAAACGCATTTTTATTATCAATTTCAAAGATGTCCCAACACTGAAGCAAATACATTAAAACAAACACCAACTTTTAATTATACTTCTCAAAAATAAACGAAATAGATGAAATCATCACGAGCTTGTGACATTATTGAGATTTGAGTTACAACTTTTGAGAACGCTTCTTCAATGTTGGTGGCATCAAGAGCCGATGTCTCAATAAATAAAAGTTTTTCTTTCTCTGCGAACGACTTCGCTTCTTCCATTGATACTTCTCGACATTGGTCAAGATCACACTTGTTACCAACGGGCATGATCACGAAGTTGTTGTTTCAGGGTAGTAGCTACGGAGATCTTTGAGCCATTGTTCAACGTCCTTGAATGTTTCGTGACTCGTAATGTCAAGTAAAGCCCCCATGGCTCCTCTACCATAAAGGCGTATGGTATCTCTATAGGTAAATCTACACAATAGGGGCAACCATATATAGCATGTAAACAAAATATAAGACTGTTTAATCCAGTTTTTGGTTTTTGAATTTTGGATAATATAAACCAAATGAAAAAATGGAACACAATTTTATTTGGTTTTAATTCAATTTTGGTTAATCTTTAATTTGAAGGGTTAAAATGAAAATTTGAATGATTAAACTCTTTATAATGAGGTTTTGATGGGTTTAGCTTTTTGGTAAAGTTTGAATTCAGTCGATTTATTATGATATACGAACTAAAAAAAAAAATTGGTTGATTTATTCTTTAAACCGGAGCAGGGTCAGCTCATAAAGGAAGACCAGAGGGGCGACGGTCCGGAATCCAATCCTGTATCCTTCCGTGTACTAATAATTAAGGATTATGATTTAAAAAATAACATATTTTATATCAAAAATATTAACAAAAAAATAGCTTGAATAGGGCCTAAAATAATTTATATGTATATATTTTTATTTTCATTACAAAATCTATAAACATATTACTCCTATTTTTTTAATTAGTAAAAACCCTTTAAACAAAATTTAAAGGTCTAAAATTTATTTTGCCATAAGACTCATAAAAAATATTGAACTCACCCTGATCCGGAGTGAACAGTGTTTCTTTAACAAACAAAAAAACAAAAACAAAACTTGTACCAGATCATACCGATCGTGATAACCGATGTCGTAAAGCTGAACCTTGACGATGTTCTCATCGATGTGAAGATTCCGTAACCCAACTTCTGCAGTATTAATGATATATATAGTACACTAAAGAAAATATTGCATTTTTTCTCATATCCATACAAGTTTATTAAAATCTCTTTTACAAAGAAAATATTAATTTGGTACTGTGTAAATTTCTAACAATCTTATCTATTAGCTAGATGTTAATATTTGAAATTTATTACTATAAAATATAGTTGTTTTTTATTTTCTTCCTACTTTACATTCTAGAATGTTTTTCATCCAATTGTATTCCATCACGAAAATAATTCTTGTATATATATAGTATAAGTTATCGTCTAAAAAAAATTTTGTTCCAAAATTTTAATTACTACACAATATAGTTTATAGAAAACTTTTTACTTTCCACTTTACTTTATCTTCTTGTGACATGTGTATGTTTTCTAGACCACTCTTACTATTTTTTTGCTGCAAATCAATTAAAAATTATACCTAAATATTATCTAAAAATATATAGCAATACAAATCTAATACTAATTTATCCATGACTAGAAATGTGATTTTTTCAAATAAAAAATATGAAATAAACAGTAAATTTTGATTAGAAGTCTTTTTTATAATGTTTTTCATTTCATTTTTTAATATTTTAAAACCAATAGTACTTATTGGAAAAATGGGTAAAAAACCTGACCTTTTTCAAAAACATGAAAAAAACTCTCATCTTTTTTGTGGAATTTTAAACCCTTACCTTTTAATAAATAATGAAATAAACCCTAGGTATTATAAAAAACTAAGTACATCATAATATTAGAATAAAAATAAATAAATAAAATTTGGTTTAAGATTTATTTTTATAAATTTTAGTTTGTGAATTTTTCCCAAAATTAGTTTTTTAACTAAAATATTATTATAGATTAATACATTCCATGTTTATTTTTTGAACTTTTCCTTTTGAACAAATACTCAAAAATAATTAATATTAGTTGATTTTAAAAATATTTTAAAGTTATGTTATAAATATATATTAATTTATGAGTCTAATTTCGAATTTTTCCTTTTGAATAACTAGTTAAAAGTAAACATTTATTAGCATAAAATTCATATTCGATAATCGAATATGAGTATATGTTAATAAATTTTAATTTGGTTGGTCACACAAACTTATTAACATAAAAATATTTTTGTTAAATGAATTTTATGATATAAATCCTAGGTATTAACATAAAATTTATTAAATGAATTTTATGTTAATTAATCGATGATACTAAATTTTTTTTTTGTGTTTTCATGTAAATAAGTTTATGTGAGTAAACCAAATAAACATTTATTAACATAAAATTCATATTCGATAATACTATAATTCATAATCGAATATATTAATATATTATAATTTATGTTAATAAAGTTTTATTTGGTTGGTCACACAAACTTACTAACATGAAAACAAACAAAAATATTTTTATTATTATGAAAGTAAATAAATTTCCATACCATAATATTTTTAATTTAAATACATAATATTAAAATATATTTAAAATATATTTAAAATATACTTTAAAATATTTAAAAAATCAACTAGTGTTAATTACTTTTAGCTACTTATTCAAAAGAAAAAGTTTGAAATAATTCGAATCAAAACATAAAATGTGTTTATATATAATAATATTTAGTTAAAAAAACTCAATTTTGGGAAAAAATAACAAACTCAAATTTAGAAAAATAAATCATAAACCAAATATTATTTATTTATTTTAATTTTTATAAAATGATGTACTTAGTTTTTTTTTTATATAATACCTAGAGTTATTTTACCATATATTAAAAGGTGAAGGTTTAAAATCCCACATGAAGGTTTTTTCATGTTTTTGAAAAAAATCAGGGTTTTTTTACCCATTTTTCTGTACTTATTAGTTGAAAATCCTGTTAATAACAAAAGATAAAAATAAACACAACTGATATGTTAAATGTTTTTAAATTTATTACCATACTAGAAAGTTGTTTTAGTGACTAATGTAGGTATGGCAAAAATCTAACCGTAACCATGTTTCGGATCGTAACCATTTTGTTTTCAACCATAACCGTATTAAATGGTTAGTAATCGTAACCGTTAATCGTAAAAATATATTAGCTAAGGTTACAAAAAAGTATTAACCGTAACTGTATAAAAAGTGTTGTGTTAATCGCATGATATAACCGTAAAATTATAACCGTAACCATTTTAAAAATTGAACAAAATGTAAATATAATCAATTATAGTAATAAGTATTAATTGATATATCATCATTTAGTTCTTTCAATAAAAGTTAATTTTTTATATAGAAAAGCATAACTGATATCTTATTATATAAACTTGAGTTGCACACACGAGAAACCGACATGTGTCAAAATTATACTTCCGAGATCACGACACGTGTCGGTTGATCGATTATATTATGACACATTAAAATAATTATTTCCTTAATTAAAAATAAAAACCAACGAAAATAAAATAATAATAATAATCAAATAGATAAGTTTTTACTTTGTATATTATACATATTATTTAATTAAAAAGAAAACCAACAAAAAACAGGAAAGGTAAAATAAATAATCAAATCGATAATATATATTGTTTTAGTTTTTACATATATAATTTTGAACCTATGTTAAAACAATTTTAGATTTATAAATTTACCTCAAATATAAGTTTAAATTTTATTCATTTAAATCTATAATGAATTAGGTTAAAATTTTAGATAATATATATTTTAAGAGCAGTATGTATATCTAATTAACTATTTACGTAAATTATTTCGTTAATCAAGAAAGAAACCCAACAAAAAAGAGAAAACAAATAAATAATAAATTAGATAATTTATATTTTCTATTTTTTCTAACATGTGTTTAATCTTATTATTTCTATAAAATTTAAACATTTTCATATTTAGATTTCCATATTATTTAGAATCCAATAAAAATTTAAATAATTTTTTTAACCTAAGAGTTTGATTGAGAAAATTTCACCTAAAACATTATTTTAACCTTAAAAAAAATTTGATTGAGGATAATCCAAACTAATTGGTTAAGTTTTAAATAAACCATAGAGTAAATTGATTGAATAAACCCATAAATACATCTAATTAATGGTTTTAATCAATACATACATCTATTGGAATGAATATTTGGTGTGATTTGAGTTTTAATAAATTTTGAGATGATTTGATTGAATTTTGGTGATTTAGGAATTATTTTATTAAATCTCACCTAAATCTATGGAATTTGGATTTTTGTATTTTTAACTAAAAAATCTCATGAAATCTCACTTGAAACTTTCAAATTCAAATCTCAAAATGTTTTCAATAACAGTGGGTTTGATTGTACATTTTAAAATCACTAATCCAATAACACATGATTTTAAAAGATATTTTCACATTCATGTTTTAATAACACATTATTTATCATTTAAACTCAAATATCTCCAAATGCTAAGTTGAATACACTCCACTTAATTTCATGGATGAAATAGTTAATTATATAAATAACTTTTTCTCTAACTAAAAACATTTTTACTTCTTTTCTACAAAAGATTTTAAGATACATCACCTATATTTTTGTTTTAAATTTTTTTACATAAATTTAATTTATTTACAATGTTAGTTCCAAGTTTCATGTTTTTCTACTAAATAATTACTAATAGTGTTTTTAATTATTTTATATGGATATTTGTTTGATATGATACATATTTTTTTGATATAAAAGTTTTGTCTTCTTTAACATATAAGAAGAATACATAAGATTAGAGTAAGATTTAAAAATGATTGAATATTTAGTTAAGTTGTATAGTAAAATTAAATGTTAAGAAGAAAATCTGATTTAACAAAGAAAATAATCAGTATTGACAAACAAATTTGCAGGATTATAATTAGAATCCAAATAATAATTTAATAAAATTTTATATATTTTACCCGCGTATAAACGGGTCCTAAACTAGTTAAATTTATAATTATCATTAAATAATCGAATTATACTTAACTTTTTTTAATCATAACCTTTTTAACTATGTACATTTTAACCATAACTGTTTTAACCAGAAAATTAAATAGTTAATGTTAAGGTTAAATAAAAATCATAATTGCAACCAATGATTAATTAACTGTAATAATAACTGTAATCATCGTTATGCCTAAACTAAACTAATGTATGTATATATGGAAATGTGACGTGACGTAACGTAGATCTCCATTTACTCCAATGGTTTTTGCATTGAGCATGCATGTATACCGTGCACGCAGTAGAGTACCACACAATTCCTTCATAAAAGCCATCTCTCGTTTGCCCCCAAAAAAAGAAAAGCCCTCTCTCTTGCCATCACCAAATCACAACCATCCGATCAGAAAACATGAGAGAAAATCTATCAGAGAGATTTTCGATTAGCAATATGTTCTCTTTTCTCATCCCATTGTTGGAGGTTATTAAGGTGATTATTGCTTCTGTGGCTTCTGTAATCTTCTTAGGCCTCGCTGGTTTAACACTCGCCGGTACAGCCTTAGCATTTGCCATAAGCACACCAATTTTCATCATATTCAGTCCCATTCTTGTACCAGCCGGCATAGCCACTGCTGTCTTAACCACAGGACTCACGGCCGGTGGTAGCTTGGCATCCACGGCCTTTAGTATCATCATGTGGCTCATTAAGTAAATACCTAAACAAATTATATTTCACTCGAGATTTGCGCTTATATATTACCCGTAATATCCCTTAATCTTTTGGTTTTAAAACTTTTTCTAGAGAAACTTGACGAGAATAATTTTTCTCACTTTTTTGGTTATCTTATATTTTCTTATCTTTTGTCTAAGTTTCTTTATATATGCTACGTCACTTTTTAAAATTAGTTACAGTACCTTATTGCTGTTACTAGCTACTTCTTCTTTTTTTTTAACTTACTAGTAAGTTTCGATCATAAGTTCATAACCTGTTTTCCTTTTTTTAAAACATCATTTGGAAAGTTGTCAACGTAAATAATAAATAGTTACATTATGTGTATTCATAAACAACAAGTTATCATTGTAAATAATAATATATGTTAATTACACCGTTTATATTCATAATCAGTCGTTGACATGCATATGTATATATAAATACACTTGTTTGTGTGATGTAGGCGTAAGTTGGGACTAAAGGCGAAGAGTAATCTGAGGGCAAAGCCAAATTCTACAACTGGGTTAATGTATCCAGGGGTTAGTTTAGCTGGGCTTGGAGGTGGAATCAGACGTAAAATTATAAAACGAATTATAAAACGTGTTATGTCCGGTGGTGGAGGAGGTTCACCCGGAATTGGAGGAGGTATGCCCGGAGGTAAAATAGGTGGATTAATAGGAGGTAAAATAAAAGATAGTTTGATGCCCGGAGGTGGAGGAGGTTTGTTGCCCGGAGGTGGAGGAGGATTTGGTCCCGGAGGTGGAGGAGGATTGTTGCCCGAAGGTGGAGGAGGAGGTCTGTCGCCGTTGCCTGGAGGTGGAGGTCCCGGAGGTAAAATAGGTGAATTAATAGGAGGTAAAGTAAAAGATAAACTTAAAGGTACTTTGTTGCCCGGAGGTGGAGGAGGAGGAGGTTTGTTGCCCGCAAATGATGGAGATAAGTCCGGAAGTGAAAAAGATAAGTCCGGAAGTGATAAAGGAAGTTTGTTGTCCGGAAGTGATAAAGGAAGTTTGTTGCCCGGAAGTTTCTAAAGAGTAAAGGGCATTGGTGGAGCTGTTCCAATACGTAGCCTATAATTTGATATAATTCAAGATTTTATTAATGGGAGAATAAAAGGAAAAACAAGAAGAAGAAAACACAAACCTTTTATGGCATTTTATGTTTAAACGTAATGTTGGATCTAATTATTTTATGATATTAAAAGATATGAAACAATATTTATTTAAACTAAGAATAGTAATGTGGTAAAGCGTAATTGTATTCGTCTTGAAAGTGAAAGGAATTGATGATGAAGATGAAGATTTTTTTTATTTAGGGTTTTTTTCCAATATCGTTTCAAGGGTTTTATAACCTTTTACACCATCATTATTACTCCACAAGCTGTCAATCTTATCATCATCTATAGATTGTAAAACACCAAATTATTGTGAAGATTAAGGGTTGAATTGTGACAGCCTTCAACTCTCATAACCATCCGTATTGCACAAACTTTTGGCACAAAGGTGAGAGCCGTTGTAGAGAGAGACGTTACAGTTGTAGATGGATTCGTCATTTATCTGAGAAGTTGTTGGACTTGTCTTAGTGGGCTTCGTAGTGAGTTTTATTATCTGGCCCATCTTCTAAGATTTTCCCTCTGTTCAGTTCTTGATGCAAAATGAAGTTTCTTGTGTTGGTCTACTATGTAAATTAATCCTTACTGATTTCAATAAGAAATCTGTCCAAAATTATCTCTAGACCACTTGATTCAACAATATATTTAATAGATTGATGAAACACTTAAACATGAAGACATGAAAAAGAACATCACTAACTATTATCTGTATACATGAATTGCTTGTGCAGATAATCCTCAATCTCTTGATTTATTCTTCCCTTAACCATTTCTCTATTGGATCCTTTGATGGAGAGAATCCTTTCTCTTTTCTTTTTCTTTTATTTTGTTTTGTGTCTAATGTCTTTTCAATTAATAATTTTTTCTATTTATACTAATAAAGAGTTATTAATATTATACCTTTTAATTATAAATTTACTAGATTAGGACCCATCCGATGGACGAGTTTTTTAAACTTAAAAAACAAATTAAATTTAGATAAAATATTTCTTTTTTATGAAATATTTTAAATTATTTTAGGTAAAGAAGTAGAAAGCATATTTTTTAGAAAAATAATATTTACATATTTTTTATTTTTTTGCGTGAATAAATTAATATATTTTTTATTATTAACATATTAAAAAATTATACCAGACGCTTTTTTTAGTTTTGATTGGTTTAATTAATTTAAAATTTACATTTACATAGAAATTAATTTAATCATTAAAACTAAAATTAATAATTTAAACTAATACTAAGTTAAACATTTAAAATTAACAGAAACTATTCAAATCAAATTTTTAAATATAACAATTAATATTAAAATTATAATCAACAAAATGCAAAACCAATAACCTAAGTGGTCTCAACAAAGACCAAACAAAAAAAAAAAACAACAACACAAGTTCAACATCGTAACATCATAAATAAGAACAAACTAAACATTCTTCTTCTTCCCTTCCGCTGCATAGGGTGATTTCGAAATTCCGGGTTCTTTTGTTCTTGCGATATCTGCAATTCTAGAAGAAAAAAACATTACATCATATATTAAACACAAAACTCCAATTTTTGACTTCTCACACACCACTACCAAACCCTCATTCACCATCATTTACCCAAATTAGTACATTTCAGACCCATCACACCCTAAACAAGTTCTCCAAAGATCAATTGCTATAAGCTGAGTAAATTCTAGGTTTCTAAAATTGAAAGATAAGGGTTTCAAGAGACGAATCTTACAGAGGTGATGATGAACGGCGGTTGATGAATGATGGCTGATGAACGACGGAAGAACATCGGAAGAAACTCTGTCGCAGAAATTGAAAGATAAGGGTTTCTTACCCGAGAGAGAGACAAAAAAAAAAGAGAAAAAACGAAGGATTACATCTGCTTCTTTCCTATTTTTCTTTTGTATTTTTGTTTGTGGGCTGAATTTTCTTTATGGGGCTACTTAAGGCTTTTAGGGGATAACGGTTTTTTGTGTAAATTATGTAATTTTGTATGGTTTTTTAGACATTTGACTACTATATGATTTAAAAATAATTATAAAACAAAGTAAAAGTAAGAAGGGGATATCTCGGCTGAATTGTTTTTAGAGAGGGGATAAGAGAAAATAGTCCTTCGTGTTCGTGGCACTCTCTAGGGTTTCGTATCTCCTTCTTTCTCCGAGTTATATCGATCTTGCGCAATACCAGGTTTTTCTATCTCTCGATTCGTTGTTTTCTTCAGAATTTCAACTTCGATCTTCACCAAATTCTCAAACTTTTGTCTTGTTATCATTGTACGTTTTTTTTCATGAATTTGGAGATTCCTAAAGTTCTGGTTTTTCAATTCTTTAGATCGTATAGCAATTTTTCTTAACATTAAGAGGTTGATTTATTATTGTGTAAGTATCGATACTTTACATTCTTACGAATATTTGATAATCGGGTCTTGTGAAAGTATTGATTTTTTTTCGAATTCACTATTGGTTCTTTAGATCCGGTTTAGTAATATTTTTTGAGATTTCTTTAAAGTTGAATACTTTGATCAATCTATACTTTATCATTATGAAGCATTAATGTTAAGTATTGTGAAAGTATTGATGTTTGTGTTTGTTTTTTTTTTTGATTTCACTGTTTGTGGCAAAAGGTGTTTAAAGAATGGGAAAGAGGAAATCAAGAGCAAAGCCTGCTCCTACGAAACGAATGGACAAGCTTGACACTGTCTTTAGTTGTCCTTTTTGCAATCATGGTTCAAGTGTTGAATGTATAATGTAAGATTATGAACTATACAATATGACAATGAATAAAAATTGTTTAACTTATATATATATATGGTGAAGTTTACTGTGTTTTTTTCTTTTCAGTGATATGAAAAATCTGATTGGTAGTGCAGCTTGTAGAATCTGTGAAGAAAGTTTCAGCACTACTATCACAGGTTTATTCGATTTTTCAATCCTTATATATTCGTTTCGTTTGACATATCTGATCATTGTTTTTGTGTTCTGTTTCTTGTAGCTTTGACTGAAGCTATAGACATGTAAGTACTAATCTGTTTCATCATTATCTTTTTCGCTTTTTTTGTTACCATTTTTTGTAAATCTCTGGTTTGTTCAAAAATGAATGCAGCTATAGTGAGTGGATCGATGAATGCGAGAGGGTTAATACCGTGGAAGATGATGTTGAGCAAGAGGAAGAAGAAGAAGAAGTTGAAGAAGAAGAGGAAGAGGAGGATGATGAAGATGACCATGTCTCTGTGAAAAGGAAGTATAATAATTACAGAGACTAAGTCATCTTTTATAGAAAAACCTTGTAAGTCCTCTTAGAGTTATCTGCCTTATGTTGTAATATCTATCTACGGAAATTACAAGAAACAATCTTTAGTGTTTTCTCAGTGTTTGATAGAGAACAAACGAAATAACATTGTGTGATGCTGATAATTCATAAGTGGATCAAGGCATTGCTAATTCTGTTCTAATTGTTGCATTTATTAAACTTACAATTCAAAACCAAAAGCTATATAGATCTTTCCTTAGTCATTGTTGTTGTTGTCTATCACCTTTCCTGTTCTACATTTGCTGAATCTGTAACCTCAGCTTTGTACTTGTAAATCCTAACCACGATTAAGAAGACGACGAAGTTAACGATATTAAGAACTGCGAAGAACATGTAATAGTAATCCAACCTAGACTCGTTCAAGTTGTTTAGAATCCATCCTCTTCCATGTTGCTTTGTTATTCGAGATACTGTTTCAAACAAAAAGCTGCTCATGAAATTCCCAACTGCTAAACCTGTGGTCACATACGATGTCCCGAGGCTTTTCATACTCTCGGGTGCTTGATCGTAGAAAAACTCAAGCTTTGTGATTTCTAAGGAAGCATCAGCCAAACCCATTAGCACAAACTGTGGAAGCAACACGAAAATGGTCAAGGGAAGTGGTACAGTAGTCTGGTGGATTAGCCCATGTTCAGCAGCAACCTTGAGCCTAAACCTTTCGATTATTGACGCGGTGATCATGATTATGATGTGAAGGATCATACCAATTCCCATTCGCTGAAGCATTGTGATACCTCTTGGATTTCCGGTTAGTTTTCTTGCGAGTTTAACAAAGATACGGTCGTATATGACTATCGATACAAGCATTGTGACTATTGTGAAGCCTACGAGACTTGCAGGTGGGATGCTAAAGTTGTTGGTGATACGACGGTTGAGGGTGATTCCTTGTTTGATAAATAGGGTGTTGACTTGAGCAATCATTATGCTTGGGATAAATGTTACGAAGAGGACAGGTAACATTCTTAGCATCTGTTTTGTTTCTTCGACTTCAGTGATAGTGCATAGACTCCATTTATGTGTTGGTCCGATTTTGAGTGAAGCTCGGTTTAAGAATCTGCGACACGTTGTTAAATCGTAAATATATCAATGAATCAAAACCAAATTGAAATAGTGGGACATTCTTTAATATGAATAAACCAAAAATCTAGAAGAGAAAAAAACGAATTGAACCGAACCAAATCGAATGCTCATTCTAGTAGGGATCAATAATTCATTACCTTAGACTCGAAGTAGAATGGATTGGGAATGACCTATTGATCGCATATTCTGATGAATGAAGCTCATAGAAGTGTGAAGGCTCTTGTGACATAGGTGCATGAGTTTTACGGAGAGAAGCCACAATGACTCTAGCCATCTTGGTAAATGGGCTTCCCATGGGGAGTTTATGGCGGTAATACGGAGTTCCCAACAAGAATATGAAAATGGAGAAAGCAAGACCCAAAGTTGAAAGCCCATAACCTAAGGCCCATCCCACATTATCTTGAATATAGACAAGAACAGTTGTGGCAAAGAGAGTACCAAAGACAATACTAAACATCCACCAATTGAAGAATGATTGCTTATGAGTCTTCTCCTGTGGATCAAATTCATCAAATTGATCAGCTCCTATAGTAGAAATGTTCGGTTTTGTACCGCCTGTAGTAATCGCTATAGTGTATAACGCTCCAAAGAATACCGCTAATTGTAAAACCGAAGCTTTTTCGCAATCTTCAACATTAGCCTTTGAACATTTTGGAGGTTGAAGTTTAGGTAGAGATACTGATAATGTCAATAGTGCCATTCCCTGAATTAATATATAGCAAAACCGGTCAAATTACTTTAGAAATCATCTGTGTAATATATACATTTTAATGAGTTTGTTGATGTTATGAAAATATGAAAACAACTTGGATACTCTTAATCATTAAATTGTTGTTTAACGGGCCAAAACGCCATTTTTTTTCTACCAAAACGTTCTTTTTATTTATAGTTTATACTATTCAATATATTTATAAAATATAAAAAATATGCATACCACTAAATAAATAGCGGAAGAGATGACAAAAGTGAAGTAGCGACCGAGATGAGCATCGGCAACATAAGCACCCAAGATCGGAGTGAGCCAGCTGGTTCCAACCCAATTGGTCACATTGTTCGATGACTTGACTGTTCCTTGGTGCAATTTGGTAGTCATGAATATCACTAAGTTGCTTGCTATTCCATAATAAGCCATTCTTTCAAATGCTTCGTACACTAATCATATAAACGTTCCAAATATTAGTTAACTCTTAATCATATATATATATATATATAAGTTCATCTAAAATTATAAGAAAAATAATTAAAAGTGATAAATACCAACGATGAAGGAGCAAGCTTTCCAACGACCTCTTTCGGATCTTCGAACACGATTGCCTCGAAGATCGACGGTTCCATCTTTTGTATAATCATCTCCTATCATTTTCTATCTCTTTCTTTTGTTCTTTCTCTAAATTGTCTATGCAGATCTTTGTTTGAAGACAGTTGGTACTATGGTCTCATATATATATAAGCAAAATGAGCTTCTTCTTTTTTTGGTCAAACAGCAAAATGAGCTTATTTTGCCATTTCATCACCAAATTTTGTTTTTCCTAAAAATTATTTGAAATTGGTTATAATTTAATTACTATTTGAATTGAGTTTATATATGGTTAAATATACTGGAAAATTGGGTCAAATATACATTTTATCATCCTTATCATTATCATTATCTTCACATATATAATACCAAAACAAGCTCTTTTCATGTAGACTATATAGTGGCACTTCTTCCACAAAATTTAGAATGTTTGATGGTTGGACTAATTAATTAGTGTGTTTGAGTACCGAAACATGATAAGATTGTTTTTTCCCCTCTTTTGGCTCATAATCTACATGAAGGCAATCTAAAACATCAAAATTTTCTTGAAGTAGAAAAAAGAATAATACTATAGAATTAGGGGTCGGCATTTTAATCGAACCAAATCAACCAAACCTAAACCGACCCAAATCAAACCGAAGCCTATATCTAAAATATCCGTTTATGTTTCCTTTTAATCCAAACAATTTGGTTAGATTCAGTTCACTAGAACTTTATTTACTGTAAGAAATGAAAAGGAAAACCTATTTTTTTAAAATGCCAAGTTATATATTTTATGAGAATTTGCAAAATTTTCATCAATTGGGGTATACTTTAAAATATATAATAATATGTTACTCCTTTTCAAAAACTTCTCTAGAAATTAATCCACTTCATTCCTACAAATGATATGCAAATCCTAAAAATATATACATAGTTTTTTTTTTTAACTTTTTGTAGATTTCAAAACTAGAGAAATAGTTGACGCATAAATGAATACGGAATGGAAAAAATATCTAAAAATCTCTAGAATATGTCTATTCCACATAATTTCTACTTCGATTACTCTTTGTATGACGCGGATAACATCTGTAATGGATAAAATACTCTAACATGAGATAGTAAAATGTATCTAGAGAAATTTTTAACAAGTATATAAGAAAATGATTTATACCGTCTAAGCATAATATTGAACTTTTGTGAATTTTTCTTTTAATTTATTAACTCCTTATAAATAGAGGATAATAATTATACTGTACAATTTACATGTAAGTTTTAATATGTTTTTTTACATATTTATTGTAGCATTGTACAATTCATGGACAACAAATAAACTCAGTTACTTATCAATGTGAAAACTTGTCACATGTTCATTTGATTATACTAATAATGTGATAATAATCATGTGATTGATGCAATTGTTTATATGTGATAATAATAATAATAATATTTTTCAACATAATTATGAGAATTCATTAAAATATATATAAATATCAAGTGTCTTTTTGTCATGAAATATCAACACCAATGCATCCATGGTATTATAATTTCGAGGGGAGAATAGAAGAAGTTACATCTAATGAGTATACGACTGTGTATGATAGTGAATAATAAAATAATATTATTCAGATTCCATAGTTTTTGTAAAAATTAAAGAAATGCAGCGTTATCAAGATAGAATCACTGTTTTTAATCATAAACTATTATAGAATTTATGTATGCTTATTTTGATAATAGAAAAACTTTTAAAATTTAACATAATTCAAAAATATATTATTAAAAATAAAATTATTAACTTTGGGTTTTAAAAAATTGAAAAACACTCTAATAATTAAAAAAAAGATATGAGCTATTCTAGTTATAAACTCACTTTATATGTCAGATTAGTAATCCTCCCATTATCTTAAAATCATTTATCTATATTATATACTACATTCATTTAGCTATATCCTTTGGCTCTAGCCTCCAGTTTGTGGATCCTTTGGTTTATTTTCTAGCGTAGTCAGAATTTTTTAATAAGAATTTTTAGATTCATTCTTAGGCCTGAATACTTTTATTCACCTCCTCTAACTTTAACAAATTATGTCAAGTCATAATACATTTAAACATAAATAATAAACTAAAATTAATATTAAAAAAAATTGTAATAAGCGCATCATAAGTTTTTGGAATTTCAAAGAGATGCACAAAAGTCTATTCAAGAAGCATTGAGTTGTTTAAAAGACTCATCTAAAACATAACGAAGCAAGAATCAGAATGGTGAAAAAATTGAGGTATTGTGAATGTGACAATAACCAGCCTTTGATCTGATTTACGCGTTTTGGCTTATCATATAAACAATGATGTTATTGATGATCTTGTTTCCTACTTTAGTTTGTTCTATGACTACTATTATCAGTAACCATTAGACTATTATTATTAACAAGAACATGGACTGAATCTAGTAGAATGTTGTGTATTATATGCAGTTGGCATTCAAAGCTTTTTTTTCTCTAACCTTAAGCCTAGATGCTGCTTCTAGAGTATTCATATTTGAGTAGCTAGTTGAAGAATCAAATAGAATTCATTAAAGACATCTGCTTCAAAATCTATGGAGTCTAAGATGAAAGAAGAGAAGCGTAAGAAAGAAATGGAGATAGCTTATATAAATAAAAACTATATTATTTATTCATTCTCCTTCATTTCTTCCTCTTTCACATACACTGAATCAGAAACTTCAGCTCTATAAACATAAAACTTAGCCACAACCAAGAACAAGAAAAAGTTAACAAGATTAAGTACCGCGAAGAACAGGTAATAATAATCTAGCCTAGACTCATTAAGATTATTCAAAATCCATCCTCTTCCTCGTTTCTTCGTTATCTCAGCCACTGTTGATAACAAGAAGCTACTCATGAAATTCCCAACTGCTAAACTCGTTGTCGAATACGATGTCCCGAGACTTTTCATGCTCTCAGGAGCTTGATCATAGAAAAACTCGAGCTTTGCAACTTCTAAGAATGAATCAGCCATACCCATTAGCACAAATTGTGGAAGTAAAGCAAATATGGTTAATGGTAATTTAACTCCGGTTTGGTGGACTAGTCCATGATCAGCAGCAACTTTGAGTCTATACCTGTTACATTTTACCAAAATACCAAATCAAAATGTGTATAAACTAAAGTAACACAATAAATTAAGTATTTAATATACTACAGATCTTGTTCAATATTCTTAAAAATACCTTTCAGTGACTGATGCGACGATCATGATGAGGATATGGAAGATAAGACCAATTCCCATTCTTTGAAGCAATGTAACACCTCTAGGATTCCCGGTGAATTTTCGAGTTAACTTGACGAATACTCGATCGTATAAGACTATGGAAATGAGCATTGAGAGTGTGACGAATCCCGAGAGACTAGCCGGTGGAATGCTAAAGTTTCCGGTGATCTTTCGGTCTAGAGTGGTTCCTTGTTTGACAAACAAAGTGTTGATTTGAGCAATCATCATGCTTGGGACGAAAGTTATGAACAAGACAGGTAACATTCTTAGCATTTGTTTTGTTTCTTCCACTTCTGTGATAGTACATAGATTCCATTTATGAGTTGATCCTGTTTTGAGTGAAGCTCTGTCTAAGAATCTGCAACATAGTTACAATGTTATGTATTTCATGATATACTTAGGATTAGGATATATACTAAGAATTAAACTGAAATCAAACCAAATTAGTTAAAGAGAACGAATTAAAACATAACCGAACTTTGCTAATGTACTAATCCATACGTTTTGATCTATGAAATTCAAGTAGTGAACCAAATTGAGTATGACAAAATCTTTTGATCCAAAATGAGTACGAATTTATATGAAAATCAATTCGGCTTGAGATCCAAATTGAATAAATCAAAATCTTTTGATATATAAGTAAGTTCTAAATTGAATTGTTAAACAAAAATCTTTTAAAATATGATTAAAATGTATTCATAAATGGTTTTAATCCTTTTGAAATAATTGTTTTCTCTAATTTTTCTTCACACAAAATTGCTAAACTGAACCCCTTTTAACTCTAAAACTACAAAAATTTCTAAACTGAATAACCGAAGGTAACTGAATTTCATTGCTCGATAACCGAAAATAACTGAATAACCGAAGTGATCAAGTCTTAACTAAATAAACAGACACATTACCGTAGACTTGGAGTAGGCTGGATCGGAAAAGCACTTTTCCGCTCATATTCCACCGAAGGCAACTCATGGAAGCGCGCGAGGTCACGAGCCATTGGCACCTTGGCTTTGCGAAATGAAGCCACAATGACTCGAGCCATCTTAGTAAAAGGACTTCCCGTTGGAAGTTTATGGCGGTAAAAAGGAGTTCCAAACAAGAAAATAGAAATGGAAATGGCAAGGCCCAATGTTGGAAGCCCATAACCTAAAGTCCAGCCCACATTATCTTGAACATAAACAAGAACAGTGTTGGCAAAGAGAGTACCTAAGAAGATACTAAACATCCACCAATTGAAGAATGATAGTTTCTGAGTCTTCTCCTTTGGATCGAATGCATCGAATTGATCAGCTCCTATCGTCGATATGTTCGGTTTTGTACCGCCTGTACCGATCGCTAATGTGTACAATGCTCCAAAGAAAACCGCTAATTGTAAAACCGAAGCCTTTTTGCAATCTTCAGCATTAGATGAAGAACACTCTGGTGGCTTAATTCCCTTTACAGATACTGATAATGTTAACACCATCATGCCCTGTAATTAATGAATTGACAAACGGTTTAGTTCAGTGTGTGAATTTAATTACTCTTTCTGAATTTGTCAATGATTAAAGAATATCAATTTTTTCATGCGAAACTATATGGTGTTTTGTGTTCACATGTTATTATGTTCATATTTAAAAACGTTCTTGTTTTATTATTGAAGTTGAACTATTGTTTATGCAAGTTGTAAGAGTAACCAAGTGTAAACTAGTTCAAGTTGTAAATAACTATGCGTACAACTTGCAAATACTTTTTTATATCAAACCAATAAATCATTTAGTTACTTACATTTGAAACTAAATATGTTATTTAATATACTATATATAGTTGTAAATAGAAACGTAAAAGAAACAAATGAAAATTGAATGATAAACCGACCTCACCGTATGTAGTGGATAAGTCTTTCGAATATTTAAATTTTTTATATTTCGTATTTCGTGCCACAACTTGTCTCGTGTGTATACACACTTTCTAAAAATGTCCGATCGAGACAAGAAAATTTTAAAGTGTAATAATGAAAAATTTTCAAAGTCAATTGTTAGTCAAGATGTATTTATATAATTCCAAATTAATGTACATCTTTTTCTCGTAGAAAAGTATTGCACGCTTCAATCAAATGGCAAAAAGACATATGAATATAGTAGAATCTAGTGCATAAGAACAAAAAAATGGATTGACTCTAGTGTGGAATTTTAGATCCGTCGTTGTCTTATCTCTATTCCGCTGTCGTTGACTCGCTTTTTAAGATTTTTTCTTCATAGATTATCACTTATCTAAAACTTATATTGAATATTCAAGATGACGACGAAGATCAAAAGAATAGAACAAAAAGATCGAATTCTACACTCTATAGCCGTTAAAACTAGTAAAACGTTTCTGGCTAACGTATAAAACGTAAAACATTGGAACTTGTCAAAGAAAAATCAGCATTATTACAATTTCAGTCTTGAAATTTCAATTGTATTAAGAGACTCTAACCACCATGTCTTAATATAATTCGACAGAGGCTTATTGTTTGTTTGTTTATTTACATAAAGTATTATTGATTATTTTGATGCTTATAAGTTATAAATTATTAATGAATATATAACCTTCATGTCGTTGGTTCTAAATTCTAAATTATAATGTGAAAACAAAGTGTAATTACTTCGTTAAAATAAGTTCATGCTGTAGAGTGGAGACAAAAAAAAAAAAAAAAAAGCATGAATCATCACGCTCTCATGTCTACCTTCAGGTTTTTAGGCATACCTATCTAATTTAGTTTTGTATGTGATTCACGAAATTAATATGTTTTTCTTTTTGATAAAAACGAAATGAATATGTTAATATATATACAAATATCAAATTCATGCTCACATACAGAACTAAATTAGATAAGTATTTAACATGACCGATTAGAATAACAATATTACATGCATATATAGAGTAAGTAATTAATTTGTATGTTTTAAGTGTTTTTTCATTGGTAATAGAATCAGAAATAAACGTACCATAAGATAGATAGCTCCAGAGATAATGAAAGTGGTATAGCGACCGAGATGAGCATCTGCAACGTAAGCCCCCAAGATAGGAGTGAGCCAACTAGTCCCAACCCAATTGGTTACATTGTTCGATGACTTGACCGTGCCTTGGTGCAATTTGGTTGTCATGTAAATCACTAGGTTGCTTGATATGCCATAATAAGCCATCCGTTCAAACACCTCGTACACTTATCAGAAAAATAATAGTTTCATTAACTTGATGAGAAAAAAATGAATAAATTAATATTGAGATTATATAATAAAAACTAAAACACAAGTGAATTTAAAAATTAATCCATTTTCCTAGTTATTTAATATTTATGCTATTTAATGTCGAAAGAACATTTCCATTGATAGTAAAATTTTCTATTTAATTTTGCAGACTTTTCATATGTAATATAAAATAACTGGATCTATTTTTTTTTTTTTTTAACTCAACTAAGATATTTCATTAATTTAGGATAAGATACGTCACCAACTTTTACTTGCTCTCGTAACCATTGAAAAGTTTTTCAGACTCATGGCAGCTTTAAGATATACAATAATCTTTAAAACATTTTTCAAATACTGCTTAATCATCACTGTGAATTGTGATTAATCACTTTGAAATCAAAATCTATGAAACAAAAAGAATACCAATTAATAAAAGGAAAAGATAAAATACCAACGACAAAGGAGCAAGCTTTCCAACGACCTCTAATGGATCTTCGAACAGGATTGCCTCGAAGATCAACAGTTCCATCTTTTGTATAATCGTCTCCTATCTCTTCTACTGTCATTTCTCTCTTCTTTTTTTTTTTGTTTTTTTTTTGTTTATCCTCTCTCTCTCTTTCTCTGACCTTTTTTTTTTTTGTTTGGTAGCTTCAGTGTGTGACGAGAGTTGGCATTTTTTGTCTCATATATATACAAATTATAGTAGATGGTAGGTCACATGTATAATGCGAATCTTTCAACGTAACACATATAATTACTGTCTTTAAGTTATTAAATTATCCATTTAATCGTCCAATAAAGTTTATAAGTTTTTTCTTACTATATATGTTGAGCCGGCAAGAAGTCATGGCTCCAAGCAAAGAAAACAAAGAAGTGGCCTAATGATAATTAATTTATAAAATAAATAATGTTTTCCCTAGGTGAAATTTTAACCTACGACCTTAATATATCGACCATTCTCTGTAAAATTATTGCATAGCTAAAATATGCAGAAATGTCTTCTTTTTTTTTTTTTAATCTTAAATAGAAATTCTTTTATATTTGGGTATGACAGATGTAATATATAGAAAAAAAGAAAAGATAGTGATAAACACTAGGCTCACCATATAAAGAAAACAAAATTTGTTCTCAAAGATATATATTCTAATCATTAGAAAACTTCCACCTAATATTTGGTAGCAGAAAAATTACTCTCTTTTTTTGTGATAATTAACCCATCTTTTTAAAAAAACATAAAAATTTTCCTTCTATTTATTGTACCAGACCGAATTTCAATATTTTGACGACTGGATAAGTTTTGTTATTTTTCAAAATTTAGAAAATAAATTCTGTGCTAGCTTATCGCCATGATTTAACTTTTTATACACCTCGCCAAGTTATATGAAAATTTACATAAAATTAAAAGATTCATAGAGTGATTTGTTTTTTCAGTTTTACACACACACACATATAGTACTAGTTTAGAGATAAAACAAACGTCTCATGATCTCATAAAAATATAACTAATTCAAATTAATTTTTTTGATAACAATGAATTTAAAAATTTTAAATAAGTTAACGAAGATTTTAATAATGGCTAGTCATTGTTGGAACTTTAAATGATATAATATCCGATTATTCATAGATTTTGAAATTAGTATATATAACATGAGATTTTGGGTATCAAAAATATATATGTTATATTTTTTATGTATAGACGAAGAATAATTTTGTCAAAAGAAACAATTTTTTAAAAATATGAAATTTTTTAGGTTCTAAAAGAAACAAATTTAGTGTCATTACTTTGTCAAAGGTAATAATTTTCCACCACTTTTGGTTGGTGAAGTAAAATCTCACTAGTGACTAAACTCCTTTTAAATTTTTTAGATTTTCCACTTGTAATTGATTTGGGATTTTTGACTCATAATTTGTTTTGGTACCTGAAACCAATTTTTAATCTATTTCGATCTAAAAAAATGTTTCTCAGTCCTAAATGAGATTGAATCCGGGCACCAAAAATGCCTCTATCATTTTTAAGTTTCCACTTGTACAACTGAAGTAACTTAATTAGAATCATCATTAAAATATTTTTGAAACTTAGCCATATTGACATTTTTTAGTATATCTTTCGTGGTAAATCGTGTAAATTATTCCAAAAACATTACTTGATAAGCAATTGTATTTATTTATTAGTTTAATTCTTTATAACAACAAGTTATATATATATATATATATATACACATGACAAGTGAGTGAATATTTTTGATAGTACTGCATCTTCTTACAAACTTGCCTGCTCATAATATATTTTCTTTTATGTGTTACAATTTTTTGTGTGTCATTGTCATTGTTTAACTACTTTGTGTCATTGTCATTGTTTAACTACTTTGTTACACACTATCATAATTGGCACGAACAGCTGGGTTTTCATCGAATCTTTGACATCGATGAATTACATATAATAATAATTTTCCAACTCTATGTCCAATATCATCTCTGTTACTTACTAGTACTTACAAGACGAAGGAGTTGAATAAAGTTTTGGTGGTAAAATAAATTGTAAAAAATCTTAAGAAACTTTGGTTTTTGCTACTAATTAAATTCTTAATGGAAGGTTTTTATATTAAAATATATTAATTCAAGTTGGTTCATCTCTTGGACCCAACTCCGTTGTGAATTTCTCTATCTAAAAGACAGAAAAATTAAATTAAAAAATAATATGTTCTGCATGTATATTTGGTGAAAAATGATACACGTGTAATACATATATTTTTTAAACCGGTACATGTAATTTCATCTTCTTTCTTTTTTTTTTGAATACCACATGTAATTCATCTTCTTACATGACAAGACCTGCTCATAATATAATTTTCTTTTATACATGTATATATTTTGGGCTGGATTCTCTTAAACAACAGCCAAAATCGCCGCACCAAAAAAAATCATTCACAGGTTATTAAATGGCAATTGTGAAAGGTATATGAAGTCTCTTGGATGAGTCTGACTCTCTTCAGCTCATTAGAAATTTAGAGAAATCAAAACTTCACGACATAAGCAAAATTTTCCAATTTTCAATAAGCTATCATTTCATTTTATCCCTTAAACAACAATTGTTTTAGCTGATTCTCTATAGCCAATGGACTTTCTATATATATATATGAAGCCGACAGTTATCTTTAGCTTAAATAGAAACTATTTGGTTGAACAAAAAAAAAAAATTCATACCCCAAACCCAAACTAGTTTCTATATGGGCCTAATTTGTTTTGCTTAATATGCACTAGTTGGTTCTTGGTTGGCAGGTTGGTCGATGGTTAGTAAAGGGAAGAAAATGACTCTCAAAACTAGTAACTTTTTATCCCAATTTAGGTCAATGATTGTTCTTTAATATTTTAAATGGGCGACAATAGAAAGCCCATTTCTAATGTCCTCGTTTTCGTGGCCCAAATTCGAATATCTCCATATCTCTTTTGATCACAAACCATCTCAATCCCTCGGCAAAAATCCGAATCGAAAAGGAACCGAAACGAATCTAAACAAAAAAACCCTAAACTATATCAATGGTTCCAAAAGTTTTATATCCAAAATCCATTAAAAAAAATGATCTAAATCTGTATCGATAGCGAATTGAACCGAATCTAAAAAAAACTCTAAATTATATCAAAGGTTCCTAAAGTTTTTACATCCAAAATCAAAAAGAAAAACTGATCCGAATCCGTATCCATAGCGAACTGAACCAAATCTAAACAAAAACTCTAAATTATGTCAATGGTTCCTAAAGTTTTATATCCAAAATCCAAAAAACCTGATCTGAATCCGTATATATAGCGAATGCCCATGCCTAAGCACACTTAGCAACATTTTCCTTCTACAATGGTGAAACTTTTGTGAATGACCGGCTATCTCCTATGGCATACGCAATGTTCCATTATTAAAAAATATCTTATTTCATAGAATTTATATCAATAACTGTTGGCGTGTATATTAAAATCATTATTATTATTATTATTATTATTATATTCAATTCAAAACAGTTACATCCATATTAAAGTACAAAAATTCACTAAAATAATTCAGATGAAATGAAGCAAAGTGGGATATTCCATACGTCCAAGATTCCTCTAAATCTCAACTTTCTAATCAATCTCAGTTCCTTCTTCTTTATTTTATACACAAAATATAAACGTATCCATATATTGTAAACATATTTATTTCTGTATAATAATCAAGACGACAGACATTTTAGCACATAACAGAAGTAGAGAAAGGAAGAAGATGGAGATATTTGTGAAGAGAGAGTACTTAGATTTGGTTCTTGTCCCATTTGGGTTAATCATAGTTCTATCTTACCATCTAATTCTTCTCTATAGAATCCTTTATTTTCCTTACCACACTGTCATCGGTTTTATGAACATCGATAAATCCATTTGGGTCGACCGTATCATGAAGGCAAGTGATCTCTCTTTTTACTACAATCTTATCACTATTCATTTTCTATATAATGTTTCGTTTACCTAATTATCAGTAAGATACCAAAAATTTATGATTTGGTAATAATGTCAACATTTTTTTTTTATCATTGTTACACTTTAGATGTTTATATAATGGTTAGTTAAACTTATTACAGGCTAAAAAAGACGAATTGGGTTGTGCTTTAACTGTTCTTTCAAGCAGTATATCAGCTTCAACATTTATGGCATCCATTGCTTTAACATTGAGTTCACTTATCGGCGCGTGGATCGGAAGCTCACCTGTTAATATGACGGTTTTTACGGGACATTTTATCTATGGAGACACAAGTTCAATCACAATGGTTATTAAATACACATCTCTTCTCATATGCTTCTTATTCGCTTTCTGCTGTTTTATTCAATCTACAAGATGTTTCTTACATGCGAACTATCTCATTACAACTCCCGGCGATGATATTCCGCCGGAAATGGTAAAGAGAGCCGTCATAAGAGGTGGTAACTTTTGGTCGGTGGGTCTTAGGGCTCTTTACTTGGCTCTTAATCTATTGTTGTGGCTTTTTGGACCGGTTCCGATGTTTGTTAATTCGGTTTTGATGGTTGTTTGTTTGTATTTTCTCGACGTAAACTCGGTGGCTCAGCCTCTTTATCACCGGAATTTTGAGGCGGAGCAAATTGTTAAGAGGATGAGAGGAGTTTTGCATGAACCGTTGACTTTTAGGTGTAATTGAAAACAAATTTATTTGATTATGCCAACTTGAGATTTTTCAACGGATTATATTATATTATCTAGTGGTATTTTTTATCTATGTTTGATTATATTCAAAGTTAAACATATGGAATGACTCGTAAGAAAGAAAGAAATAAATCAATTATTTGCATGAGAGTTGAGAAAGCCGTACGGAGCATGTTCCGGGAGCGTCTTGTCTTATGTTTTATAATTATTCACACGATAACGCATTAACGGAAAAAAAAAGAAAAGAAAAAGATGAGCTGTTTATTTCATTTCTTGGAAGCAACTACTTAGACATTTTCTTCAATCTTTGAAAACAAATTAATTTTCTTAATTTTCCACTTGTTGTACAAAAAAATATTATGGTCACATCATGTCACGTTTATTTCTTTACAATTATATGATTGCCTGAATATTGCTCATGCATTTTCACGTAAGTTGTTAACATTATTTTTTTAATAGAAGGCAAATTTTTTAAAGAAAAGTTCAATTCAAGGGAGTTTTTGGTTGGACTTTTCAAAGTTGTGTTTGTGAAATAAATGAAAACGACTCTAAATCGGCATTAGATACATTATATTGCAATAACTCTATTATTTAAAAAAAAAACTCTACTATTTCGACGAACTATACAAAATAACTTCAGTTAAATTATTTTGAGTTTGAAAAACTTTTGCTAAAAATATTGTGTTACACTGTTATCCAATTTTGATAGATCACTTTAGTACAAACTTTTTTTGAGAGGAGGTTGAGTCTTATTTTCATGAGCTCGAGCTTTTGTGGGCGAATAAATTATCTTCTTAACAAATACATTTGGGCCTTTACGGGCCCATAAAGGTACTTGTTGGGCCTATTATACAATTGGAAATTTGTAACGACTACCTTTAATCGCTGTCTCTCTCTCTCTCGACGGATCTTCTTCTTAGGTCTCTCTTCGACTCTTTTATCTGCTTTTTCAAAATCAGTAATTTTCGGAATATCAGAATTTGAGCGAAATTAAAGTAGACGAAATTTCAGAAATCGAATTCGAAGAAACATTGCAAACATGAGGAGGATGTTAGGTCTAGGAGGGAAGGATTCGCCGTCTGATTCGGCTTCTTCGTCACCAAGATCATACCCTTCGACTTCTCCGGCATCGTCTTCTGCAGTGACGGGCCCACCGAGACCGATTCGTTTAGTGTATTGTGATGAGAAAGGGAAGTTTCGGATGGACCCTGAAGCTGTTGCTACTTTGCAACTCGTTAAGGAACCAATCGGTGTTGTTTCGGTTTGTGGTAGGGCTCGTCAAGGAAAGAGCTTTATTTTGAATCAGGTTAGGATTTTTTTTTCTTCTTTTAGAGTTTGTTTATGGGTTTTCGTTGGAAGTTGTGTTTGATTTAAATTGGTTTCTTTGTACATTGTTTCAAGGTCTAGGGTTTTTGGCAAACTAGGGTTCTTGTAGTTATGTTTTCTCGAATTGATTTGTTAGGTTTGCAATGTTCCTTTTGTAGCTTATTGAAAGCAGCAATGGGGTTTTTATGTTGTGGAATGGTGTTTGTTTGATTTGGTTCTGTGTACATTGTTTCAAGGTCTAGGGTTTATGTTTTCCTATTTTCTCGAATTGATTTGTTGTGTTTTGTGATTGTGTAGCTTCTTGGACGGAGTAATGGGTTTCAAGTAGCATCAACACATAAGCCTTGTACTAAGGGGCTTTGGTTATGGAGTTCTCCTATTAAAAGAACAGCTCTTGATGGAACTGAGTACAATCTTTTGTTGTTGGATAGTGAAGGGATTGATGCTTATGACCAAACGGTAAGTAAAATTTGATTTTACTAACGAATTTGCTTGCTATTACGTGCTACTTTCAGATTTGATTTCTTTCCAGAATTGTGGGTTTATAAACATGTTTTTATTCATTTTACTTTCATTTCCGCAGGGTACCTATAGCACTCAGATATTCTCATTAGCTGTTCTCTTGTCAAGCATGTTTGTATACAATCAGGTTGGTTATAATTTAGGCGACAGATATCTGCTTTGTAAACTTGTTTTCTCTCTTGTGTTGGCTTAGATGTTGTTTTTGTTTGTATGTTGTCAGATGGGAGGTATTGACGAAGCTTCACTTGATCGCCTTTCTCTTGTCACTCAAATGACAAAGCATATCCGTGTAAAAGCTTCTGGAGGGACGAGCTCACGTTCTGAACTTGGGCAGTTTTCTCCCATCTTTGTGTGGCTTTTGAGGGTAATATACTCTGTTTATTTTTTTTTTGATATCATTGTTAAGAGATAAGTATTGACATTGATATATTTTATTTTAGGACTTTTATTTGGATCTAGTGGAAGATAATCGGAAGATTACTCCTCGTGACTACTTGGAAATTGCATTAAGGCCAGTTCAAGGTACTGGAGGAGATATTGGTGCTAAAAATGAGGTAATATGTTTTTTCAAGTATGTTTATCTAGATAGTCAGGAATTCTTGAGAAGCTGGGTGCTGAAATCAAGTGTAATTCTTTTGCTAGAATATTGTAAGGCAGTGTAATTGAAAACAATGTTTCTGCAGATCCGTGATTCAATTCGTGCTCTTTTTCCGGACAGAGAGTGTTTTACTCTTGTAAGGCCTCTGAACAATGAAAAGGACCTCCAGAGGCTTGATCAAATTTCGGTTAGTATCCTTGGTATACTATTATTCTTTAATGGTTTGTTTGTTTGTTTAATGGTTGGTTGCATAATATCCTTTGTGTTTTTACAGTTGGAAAAATTGAGACCTGAGTTCGGCGCTGGCCTTGATGCATTTACCAGGTTTGTGTTTGAGAAGACGAGGCCCAAGCAATTGGGGGGTACTGTGATGACCGGTCCTATTCTCGTCGGTATTACACAGTCTTATCTGGATGCGTTGAATAATGGTGCCGTGCCAACAATAACCTCATCTTGGCAGGTGTGTTATCTATTGCTTCCATATGGTTTAAAAAATCTAAAACTTAAAAGAGATGACTAAATATGGGTAAACATATGGTTTTTCTCTAAATAATGTGGGCATACATTATATTTGATACATTACTTCATTAATGGGTAAATATATGGTTGATTATTGTGTTCAAACATTTTTGTACTTCAAACCATCATGGTACTCAGTTCAGATACTTACTTCATATAGTGTTTTTTCTTGACTATGTCCTTGTAGAGTGTCGAAGAAACTGAGTGTCGGAGAGCATATGATTCTGGTGTGGAAGCCTACATGGCTGCCTTTGACCAAACAAAAGCTCCTGAAGAAGTAAGTATTTTGGCTCTTTTAGCTCTCGTTATTTGTAACTTATGATTCATGTCAATTCTGTTATATTTAGGGTGCACTGAGAGAAGAACATGAAGAAGCAGTCCGAAAAGCCTTGGCTATGTTTAACTCTAATGCTGTCGGGGCTGGTTCAGCCAGAAAAAAATATGAGGATCTTCTCCACAAGGACTTGAAGAAAAGATTTGAGGTAATAGATTCTAAAACAGTTGTCGGTTAGTAATAGGCACTGGTTTTTGAATTTCGATTGTTTTGTATAACTAATTTCCTCAACTTTCACTTGAATTTTCTCCTCTCTCACTGCCTTATGCTGATACAGACAATATTATGTTGATTCAGGATTACAAGAAGAATGCGTTCATGGAGGCAGATTTGAGATGCACAAGTACTATTCAGAGAATGGAAAAGCAGCTGAGAGCAGCTTGCCATGCCTCTAATGCAAGCATGGATAATGTTGTAAAGGTTGGTTATCTATGGATATGATTTTTTGCATAGATAGATTAGGAATTAAAGTTCCCGTGGTTCCAATTGGTTGCTGATTGTTTTTTTTTGTATGAACAATCAACTGTGTCGCAGGTTTTAGAAGCTCGTTTGTCTGAATATGAAGCATCATGCCATGGCCCTGGGAAATGGCAGAAACTTTCTGTGTTCTTGCAACAAAGGTATTTTTAGCACTTTTACTCCCCACTGATTTTCATCTACGCCTAGGTTTGTTTAGAGGTGCGATTATGTATTTTGGACATTTTGTGATCTATTTCTTTAATCATGCAGTTTGGAAGGACCTATCTATGATCTCACCAAAAGGCTAATAGATAGCATTGCTATAGAGAAGAACTCACTTGCAGTGAAATTCCGTTCTGTTGAAGATGCAATGAAACATCTAAAGCAGCAGTTGGATGATAGCGAGAGATACAAGTTGGAATACCAGAAACGTTATGATGAATCCAACAATGACAAGAAGAAGTTGGAAGATATATATAGAGAGCGGATAACTAAACTACAGGGGGAAAACAGCTCGCTGAACGAGCGATGCTCTACTTTGGTCAAAACTGTGGAATCTAAAAAAGAAGAAATCAAAGAATGGAAAAGAAATTATGACCAGATTGTTCTGAAGCAGAAAGCTGTTCAAGATCAGCTTAATTCTGATTTGGAAGTCCTTAGGACACGAAGTACTACCTCTGAAGCTAGACTCGCTGCAGCTAGAGAACAAGCAAAATCAGCTCAAGAGGAGACAGAGGATTGGAAAAGGAAGTATGATTATGCGGTGGGAGAGGCCAGATCTGCTCTTCAAAAGGCTGCTTCTGTGCAAGAACGTTCAGGCAAGGAAACACAACTGAGGGAAGATGCTCTTAGGGAGGAATATAATTTGACTCTGGCTGAGAAGGTATCTTTATTTGTCCAATTCGTTATAGAGACGAATTCATTGTCAGTATATATCATTAATATGCAGTGTTCATCAATTTCAGGATGAAGAAATTAAGGAGAAGGCTACAAAAATCGAGAAGGCGGAGCAGTCTCTAACGGTTCTAAGATCAGATTTGAAGGTGAGCTTTCGAAATGGTAGTATATGTCTATGTTGTCTTTTTAATTTATCTTCCTATGCTGTAAACATCTGTGCAAAGTAGTTTACACATTGCCCTCCTTGCATTCCGATAAAATTTTGCTGAATCAGTTGAACGATGTGGAATGTGGCTCTTAGCTTTTGTTGTGTCTTTTGCAGATGGCTGAGTCAAAGATTAAAAGCTTTGACATGGAGTTAACATCACTGAAACTGAAATTAGGAGAAATGACTGATAAGTTAGACAGTGCCAACAGAAAAGCGCTAACATATGAAAAGGAGGCTAACAAGTTGGAGCAAGAGAAAATCCTGATGGAGCAAAAGTATCAATCTGAGTTTCAAAGTTTCGACGATGTCAAAGAGAGATGTAAGGCAGCTGAAATAGAAGCTAAACGCGCTACTGAACTGGCGGACAGAGCTCGATCTGATGCGGTAACATCTCAAAAGGAGAAAAGTGAGAGTCAGAGGTTGGCAATGGAAAGACTTGCTCTGATCGAACGAGCTGAGAGGCAAGTTGAAAACTTAGAGAGACAGAAGACTGACTTGGAGGATGAACTGCATAGACTTCGTGTCTCTGAGATGGAGGCTGTCTCCAAAGTTACGATCTTAGAAGCAAGAGTTGAAGAACGAGAGAAAGAAATCGAGTCATTGTTAAAGAAAACTAATGAACAGAGGGCTCATAATGTGAAGTCACTTGAAAAGCTGTTGGATGAAGAGCGAAAGGCTCATATAGCTGCAAATCGAAGAGCTGAAGCTCTTTCTCTTGAGCTGCAAGCTGCGCAGGCAAGTGTTGATAATCTTCAGCAAGAATTAGCTCAAGCTAGGTTAAAAGAAACTGCACTTGATAACAAAATCAGAGCTGCAAGTTCTACACGTGGGAAGCGAGCCAGAATGGAAGATGACATTGGAGAAACAAGTGATAGAATCTTGAGGACTACTAAACGAAGTCGTAAAGGAGATGATCACGGTGCTAATGACGAAGGCGATGAAGACTTTCATAGCCAACATGACAATGGCGAGGAGGAGGAAGAAGAAGATTATAGGAAGCTTACTGTGCAGAATCTAAAGCATGAACTGACGAAGTATGATTGTGGACATTTGCTATTGAACCGAGGCCATCAAAACAAGAAAGAGATTCTTGCTTTGTATGAAACTCATGTTCTTCCCAAGAAAGAAGAAGAGAGAAAGAGACAGAGAGAAGGCACTTCTTCTTAGGACAAGACTGTACAAAGTAAGGAGAGATTAGTTGGATTTAGAAAGGCTCTGACTTTGAGTATTGTTTGTCATTTTATCGGGTTTATCGGTTTACCTGGTACTGGAGAAAGTAAACCGGATTAGCAAGTTGTATCGAGGATTTAGGATTTTATGAGTGTGTTTTTGTGTTCGTATTAATTTGTGTGGGGTTTGAGTCGGTTTGGTGTTGAACTTTTTATTTCTAGACTTTAATATTTTTCAGAATTCTGTTGCAAGTTTTTGAGTTCGACCGTTGCTTTGAATTTTATACGATTTCTTATTCAATGCCTCAGTATTGACTAACCTGGTTTAAAATGAATGATTCTAAGAGCTCTTCTATATTTGACTTGTGACAAGAAATTTAGTTACGGTCTTTACGGATAACTATTATTAAACTTGTACATATGTGGACCTTTCGTGATTTTGATGATTTCTACATATTGTTGACTACTTGGATTAAAAGGAATGATTCTAGATATTTTTTTACTTCAAGATTTGGGCGTATATGATATTATTTTATTCGAAGGTCAACTATTTTACATGATAGTAGTATAAAACTACGAATCAGATAATTACTCAGAATATGTAAGACTATCCGTTTGGATAATTAAAATTCAAACGTATGTAGACTACCTGAAACTTCTGTAAATTCTTCAAAATTTATATGTAATTATTCGAAATTATCCAAAATAATATTGGAAATTTCCTTTGAATCTATCCAAAACCAGAATTATCTATCCGTTTTTAAAAGGTACAGTTCGGATAACAATATCCATACCACCGGCACCACTATTACCTATTACGCGTAACGCGATCTTTAACCCATAAATCATAAATGGGTTGGCCAAGGCGCGTGTGCTTTGTCCGTACCTTTATTTTGCGTATTAATATGTTTTGATTAATAATTTATGTTAGATTTGCAGTTGTTGATTTTTCTACCATATCATTTTCTCAATTATTATTTTTGGCTTCTAGAATGTTATTTCAATAAAAAAAATTTCACTCCTAACAGCATTTTGTAATCAACAATATAACACCTTTGTTTCATAACCGCTGAATTATAAACAAAAGTCTGCGTTAATTTTCCAAAATTACAGTTAAAAAAAAAAACTTATCTCATTGGAAAAATGAGTAATTTTTCAACCCATTTATTTGTTTGTAATAATTAATAAATTTGATAATTCGTAACAAACTGCTACATTTAATCAAGCAATTAAAATTTGGTTGCCAACTTAGATGAATCAAAACTGGAATTAACTCTGCCATCATCATGCCAACCTACATAAAACAAAACTGAATCAAACCCAACAAAACATTAAATAAAATCTACCAAACGTTTTTTCACCAAAAAAGTAAACTTGACTTGTTCCACAAGGTGTAAGATTAGGTACACCGTCTTATTTTGACAAATCTAGCTTCCAAGTCTCGTCAAAATATCAAGAATGAGTTAAATAAATATTCTTTCGTACACAATTACTATTATTTAATTATATACCCTCTTAATCTATGATTGTTTCGGTCATAACACGAGAAATTTTTTTTTTTTTCACATCAATAATTTATCAAAATTAAAGATTGTTTAGATTGTTTTAGAGTAACATCATCAATGAACATTAATTGAATCATATGTAACTGAATCTATACCCCCCAAAATAAAATCGTAAAACTGAATTTACAAAGTTATATTAATAACTACATACCCCTTTAATTTCCATCTTTCTTCGTAAAAATCCCAAAACGTATCGAATTGTTCAAATGACCCATACAACATTATCAAATGGACTTAAATCATACGAAACCGAAAATTTATACACGGCGTCAAATAACTACCCTACACCTTTAACTTCAACTTTGCTTCGTAAAAACCCCAACACTTTTAAAATCTCCAAATCACCCCACTTCCATCTCCAAACTATTCAAAATCGCAGCCACTTCAGAAATCGACGGTCGGCTCCTCCGTGAATTTCCGACACAAGCCAAAGCAACCTTTGCTAATCTTATTACCAAACACTTAATCTCACTTTGAACAACGATTCTCGGATCTAAAAGCTCACTAAATCTCTGTTCTTTAATCAAAGGCGTTGCCCATTTCACAATCAATCCATTATCGCTTCTTCTTCCACTCAAAATCTCCAACAAAACGACGCCGTATCCATACACGTCACTCTCTTTACAATAACCTTCTTCAATATACCCAAAAATCCCAGATTTTTCCCGCGGAATCAAAAACGCAAATCCGTAATCGCAAATCTTAGCCGTTGATTTCTCGTCTAGTAATATATTCGAAGATGTAAATCGACCGTGAATGATTCTAGGGTTTGTGATTTCGTGTAAATACTCCAATCCTCTCGCCGCTCCTGCCGCGATTTTAAAACGCTTCCGCCAACTAAATTCAACCGCAACCGCTGATTCGTTGGGATTGGAATCTTCATGTAAGTAATCGTTTAAACTCTTTCCTTCTCCAATGAATTCTGTTACGATGATTCTTTCTCCGGGAGCTTCTGAGAATCCTAAAATCGAGACGACGTTTGGATGATGTGAAGAAGAAAGCGATTTGAGAACCGTGGAAAAACCGAAACCCGGTTTACTCAAAACTAAACCGGGATGTATTCTTTTAACCGCGACGAGATTTTTATGCGTTGGAATAACCGCTGCGTAAACCGTTCCTAACCGACCACTACCGATGATTCTTCGCTGGTTAAATCCGTCGGTTGCTGAATCTAATTCGGTTAAGGAATATGCCAGACCGGCTGGTTTGGTTTTTGGGAGAAGAGATTCGTTATCTGACCGGTTCGGTTTTTTTCTGCATAATATGAAGAGGAAGATGATGAGGAGAAGAATAGAGAGGGAGAGAAGAGACAAAACTGAAGCATAAGCGATTTTTTCAGATTTGTCCATTTTATTTCAATAAAATGTAAAAGACTCAAGAATGGTTTGTGTGTGTATATATATACAAAGAGAAAAAATTAAATAAAATAAAATAAAAAGTCAAAAATGACAATGTAAGGAAAGTTCTCGTCTAGAATCTAGATGGTCAATAAATAATTAAATATTTCATGACTCTTTATGTTAAAAAAAAATCATTAGGTTTTCATTAACATATGAATAGAATAATTTTGTGTTGTACTTATATGGTAAGATTTTCGAATTTGTGAAGTTCTAAAAACAAAATCTTAGTTTTAGTTATTCGACTTATTTCCATTAAACTATACAAGTCACTCAATATATTAACTTACTAGGATATGTAATTTAGTGGGTTGTTATAGTATTGCTGTTGCGGTACTACTTAAAAAAAGAGTTAAACATGTTTGGGCTGAAATAGTATTAGAAAAGGTGATTTATCGGAAAATGACTTTTGGTACCATGTGAGTGAGGCCAAAACATAGAAAAATATCATTTAGTGATTTGTAAGGACAGTAACAAGTCTTTCGAGCTTCCAGAATTAATGTACCGGACATTAGACGAAGGTGGGACCCACGGACCTAGAGGGGAAGTAGGGTGTCCATGGGCCTAGAGAAGGAGTGGGGTTCACGGACCTAGTGAGGACATGGGGGTGCCTATGGATGGTGGCGATCGAGGCGTTACAATTGTATATGTGGATGATCTGAACATAATTGGAACTCAAAAAGATATCGATGATGCAAAAACTCATATGAAAGAAGAGTTCGAAATAAAAGATCTTGAACAGACAAAATTTTGTCTTAGGCTCCAAATCGAGCATCATCAAAATGAAATTTTTATACATCAATCAAATTATATGAAAAAGATCTTAAAACGCTTTTATATGGATAACATGACTCCTTTGAGTACTCCAATGGTCAGTAGGTCGTTTAATGTTGATAAAGATCATTTCGACCTTGTGAGGATAACGAAGAAGTATTAGGTCCTGAAGTACCTTATATGAGCGCTATTAGTGGGCTTATATATCTTGCAAATTGTACCCGACCAGATATAGTATTTGCTACAAATTTACTTGTAAAATATAATCCATCTCCCACTCACAGACATTGGAATGAAATAAAACATATTTTTCGTTATCTTTAGAGAATAATTAACTTGGGATTGTTTAGAAACTCTTGTTTTAGCTAGTTTTGCAGATGGATGTTATTTATCAGATCCACATAAAACCCGATCGCAAACAGTATATGTTTTCACAATTAGAGGTACTGCAATCTCTTGGCGTTCCCAAAAGCAAACTTTAATCGCTACTTCATCAAATTATACAGAGACCATTGTACTTCATGAATCATGTAGAGAATGTGTTTGGCTCAGATACATGATTAATCATATACAACGTTCAAGTGGAGTAGTCACTGATAAAGAGCCAACAAAATTGTTCGAACATAATGCTACATGTGTCATCCAACTCAAACAAGATTATATCAAGAGCGACAGAATGAAACATATTCCTCCAAAATTTTTCTCGTACATATGAAAATTCGAGAAAAATCAAGAATTTGATATCTAATATATCCGTTCAACCGATAATGCAGCTGATCTATTCACGAAAGCGCTTTCCACTATCACGTTCAGAAAACATGTTCGAAGCACCAAGATGCGTCACTTACATGATTTATGAAGAAGAAAATTTATCCATCATTTCAAAAAGAGATTACATCAGTGTCTTTTTTTTTTATCATGGTTTTTATCCCATTGGATTATTGCATGATATAGTTTTTAACAAGACAGTACATAATACATAATTAGTGATACATAATTAAGAAAAAGTGTTAAAAATAAAAAGATATTTATTCATAATTAATATTATAATACTCCTCTTGTACTGACATGTTTTTACCGATTTAACACTAATATAAATATATGTTGTACCTTTGTGAACGAAGATGTAAAAATATAATACAAAGAAAATCATTTTCCATCTCTCTATTTCTCACGTCCTATTTTCACACACACACAAACGTTTATACACGTTATATACATATATATATATATATATAAATCTTACCTTATAATATTAATTATCTTACAACAAGTTTGACTTAAACCATATTTGACCATATTTAGACAAAAACATGTCAAACAGAACAGACAACTCAACGTTGGTTTGTGACTTAAATCATATTGAATCTTTGAGCTCATTTTAGAAAAAGAGTCTAAAAAAAATAAAGAACAGAATCTGAATTTTAAGATACAAAGCAGAAAGATGAATTGAAGCTAGAAAATACACATCTTTTTGGGATGTTAAGGAAACGACGAAGGGATCATGGATTTGGAGAAAGCTTCTCAAACTACGACCACTAGCATATGGTTTCCTTCGAAATGAGATTCATGACGGAACTTCCTCAATTTTTGGGGTTTAATAACTGGCTTGATGCAGGTAGAATCATGGATATCACTGGTGATGTGGGCACTCAAATATTAGGAATACACAGGAAGGCAAAAGTTTCTGAAGTAAGTGATGAGAGGGGCTGGCGCTTGAGACGATGTCGGGATTCCCATATTAGGACTCTACAAGATCGAATCCGCTCAATTCCTCCTCCAAACCCTTTGGCTGGTGCGGACAATGTGTTATGGAAGCATGGGGAGAATGAATATAAGACCGTATTCTCAGCAAAAGCAACATGGGAACAAACACGAGAAGCCGGTACTCGAGTTCCATAGTCAAAAGTGATATGGTTTTCTTATGCGATTCCACGATATGCTTTCATAGCATGCCTCGCAATTCGAAACAGGTTATCATCAGGTGAACGAACCCGAGAGTGGTCCTCTCCACATGTCTGTTTTCTTTGTGGTGAACCGAACAAAACAAGAGACCACTTGCTTTTTGCATGCCCCTATTCTTACACAGTTTGGACATCTTTGAGAGTGGGAATCTCTTTGGTCACTCCATAACCCCATGCTGGAACTACACACTACAAGCTATGATTCATAACCGTAAGTCGAAGCAAGACAACATCATCCTTCGACTAGCATTTCAAGCCATTATCTATCACCTATGGAGAGAGCGAAACGGAAGGAAACATGGTCAACCACCAACCACTCCTCCTCGTCTAGCCAGAGTTGTCGACAAGGTAATCCGTAACCGGATAATTTCTCGTCACCCAGGACAGACCGAGAGCACCATCGAGCTCCTATCTCGTTGGACCAGCACCTCCACTCTGTCTCGCTAACAAGTCTTCCGAAGATCTGTTTAAGCTCTCTTTCTCAGCTCTGTTTTAACGACAAATAATCTCGCACTTGAAAATACTCTTTCGATTTTGGTTTAGTTAATATTACATTCAACCAAAAAATATATAAAAATATTAACAACCCATGCATACTATAATTTAAATTAAAAGCAATGAATCTAAAATTCAAGGCATTAATTTTGAATGTGAGCCTATAATCAAGGAGACTTTTGTTGTTGTTGTTGTTGTTGTTGTTGTGTTTAGATTATTTTTGTAGGAGTCAAAGAAAATATTTGGATGGGGTCAATATAAAAAGATCTAAAACATATAATAGATTATGAAAAATTTATTGGTGTGGATTGACCCCATTAATATTCATGTGTCCGCATTGTCTCTTCTCTGCTTTTGGTGTAGTTTCCCTAGCTTTATTGGCGGTTGAAGACCATGTTCTCCTTATTTTAGGAGGAATGAGGAATGGAGTTCTTGAAGTGTATGAGATTTCATTTGATATAGGGTCATTTCTATGGTCTTTTGTTAAGGGTAATTCTCAATCTATCTTTGCTTTAGTATTTGTTACCATATTTGGTCTTTGATTGGGTTTGGTACTTGTTACCACTGTTTGTAATTTCTTCTCCTTCGATGGAGATTGAGACTCTCATATTAATATAAAAGTTTGACAAAAGTTTTTTTAAAAGAAAATATGCTACGTTAAGAAAATTTAAGTTCAATATAAAAAAAATGTATACTTTAAGAGTTACAAATATACTACTTTAAGAGTTACAAATAGTTCTTAAATTTGTCTTTTTGTAAATTATTTACGAGTCCCGTTTCGTATTTGTTATAGTATTTGTTACCATATTTGGTCTTTGATTGGGTATGTATTACCTCTTGTTTGGTACTTGTTACCACTATATATAATGGTTGAAGGGAGGCTCTCCAGTGTCGACACATCAGCTCTTTCAGAGAATGACACATCAGCTTCCTTTCATTGGTCCATCTCAATTTTTATTTTTCTATATATGAAAGTTATATAAGCAATTAATATCTATTTTAAAAAATCAAAAAGTAACATAAATAAATAATAATATGTGTCCAACTATTAATTATACATAAAACCATTAACTTTAAATTTAACTATTAAAAATCATAAGTAAATGCGATTCAAATTCAATTTAAAATATAAAACATATAAATTATATAATACAAGATTTTAAATGTATCATTTTATTTTCTTTTTCTAAGTGATTTAATTACTATTTTCAAATAAATAAAAATAATTAAATTTAATGCAAGATAAGAAAATAACGAATTATAAGATTGAATAAGTTAAGAAGTTAACTCCAACCTATAAAACTAGAAGCCATGAAAAAATATTTAATACACAATTGAGAAGATAACAAACTATATAAAAATAGAAAAAATGAATACAAAAAAAAAGAATTAAAACATGGAAAAAAGAGATGGATTCAATAAAAAAAATAATAAAATAATATATATATATATATATATATATTTTCAAAATGGTAAATGAAAAATAAAAATAGAAGAATAAATAAGTATTTTTTTTCTTCCTTCTCAGTGATTTAACTGCTATGTTCAAATAAATAAAGAAAATAAATGTATCATTTTATTTTCCTTTTGTGAGTGATTTAACTACTATTTTTAAAAAAAAAAGATAATTATATTTTAATTCAAGGTAAGAAAATAACAAATTATGAGACTGAATAAGTTAAGAAGTTAACTCAAACCTATAAAAATATAAGTCATGAAAAAGTATTCAATACACAATTGAGAAGATAACAAAATATATAAAAATAGAAAAAATGAATACAATAGAAAAGAATTCAGACATGGAAAAAGAGATGGATTCGATAAAATATATATAAAAATAAAATTTTAAAATGGTAAATTTATGAAAAAATAAAAATAGAAGAATAAATAAATACTTTTATTTTCTTCTTTCTCAATGATTTAACTGTTATTTTCAAATAAATAAAGATAATTCAATTTTAATGCAATGTAAGAAAATGATGAATTATGAGATTGAATCAGTTAAGAAGTTAACTCCAACCTATAAAATTATAAGCCATGAAAAAAATATTCAATACACAATCGAGAAGATAACAAATTATATAAAAAAGAAAAAAAAAGAAAAATGAATACTATAAAATAAAGAATTAAAACATGGACTAAGGAGATGGATTCAATAATATATATATATATATATATATATAATTTCAAAATGGTAAATTGATGAAAATAAAAAATAGAAAAATAAAAAAAATACTTAAAATAATATATGAAAGAGATTATACATATCAATAAGAAAAAATTAGATAATAAAAATTCCGATAAAGGCAAAAAAAATGGATAGTTTTAAAAATAAATTATTTTAAAATCAAATTAAATTAAAACCCGCATATTTGCGCGGGTTCTCTTCTAGTATTAATATAAAAGTTTGTCAAAAAAAAATAGGCTACTTTAAGAAAATTTAAGTTCAATATAAAAACAATGTATACTTTAAGAGTTACAAATAGACTATTTTAAGAGTTACAAATACTTCTTAAATTTGTCTTTTTGTAAATTATTTATGAGTTCCGTTTCTTATATGCAGTTGCATAATGTTTGCCGTTTTGATATAGCAAAAAGAGAATAAACTACAAATTGATTTTTTGACAAAGAATACACACTGAACGATTGAAAAAGAAAATGATAAATAAAAAATGATTTGTGGAAAGTAAATAAAATATGATACGGGTTAAAAAAAACCATCTTAAACCAAATAGAAGCAATCGAATGTAGTGGTTACATCCTGGTTAAGCTTTAACCAAAGAGATTTCCGGTCTGTTCCGAAACCAAAATTTTGAGATCCTCGATTACTTTGAAATTGTTGTTTGAAGCTGGGATTTTCTATCACAACGGTAAACAACGTACACAAAACTTTATCTTTTTTTTTTCTTTGAAGTTTGAAATTCCTATTTAAAGGCCGTTTGAAGAAAATCAACAAGACGGTTTGAAGAAAATCAACAAGACCGTTGGAAGAAATTCTAAATGACCGTTTGAAAAAGAATAATATCACAAAGTCTCGTTCTCTGATGTTTTGAAATCCCAAATTCTTCTTCTCAGAAATTGAGTACCGGTGCTTTTGCAGCCACCGCCGATCATAGTTAGAAAGGGCGTTGTCTCAGTTCGGCTGGGTCATCGATTCTAAGGTCAGTTACTACACGAGAAATCGAAATTTCTAAATCCCATATTCAGTTTAGCCGATTCCGATGACTGATCGTTGATTGATTTGTCTTCGATTCCCGTGTCTCTGTGATTTGATTCGAGTAATTGCTTACTACACGAGAAATTGAAATTTCCAAATCCCAGATTCAGTTTAGCCGATTCCGATAACTGATCGTTGATTGATTTGTTTACGATTTCCGTTTCTCTATGACTTGATTCGATTAGTTTATGTCTCTGTGACTTGATTTTGTTATTCTGATATCGGTGGATCTGTTTCCGATTTACTTTTCTCTCCTCTGTTACTTAATTCGATTTAATATGGTTTTGAGAGATAACCAAGAGGACGATCCATGAGGGATGCTACCGAAGAAAGGAACATGAAGGTCAAGAGGATGAAATAGTTCTTCTAGTTTCTTAATTCTCCCAGGTATTTCAATCTTTTTCTGGGTTTGATTCATGCCAAAATTGTGTATATCAATTGCTTCCTAATGATGATTCTATGGGTATTATTGGGTTTCAAAACTGTGAAAAATGGAGCAATTACGAAGCAAAAGAAGACAAGTCTTCCACAGTGTATAGACTCAGATGATGTCACTAGGACGAGGGGACTAAGGAGAAAAAAAATTGCAGGTTTGCTTAATTCTCTCCTTCTTCTATCTGTATCAGTTCTTGTTCTTTGATCAAAATAGAAAACGTTTTTGGAACTTAGAGAGTTATGAAAATGAAATAGATGGAGAAAAGATACGATGTAGAAACTGATTTTTCCATATATTATACAAACAGACTTAAAAAAGCAAACAAACTGCAGAAGAAGAAAAGAGACACAATATCAAAGTGTGAAAGCAAACTTAAGAGACCAAGTAAGAAGAGGATTTAAGATGGCATACCTGATTCAGGGGAAAGTAAGAAAGGCAAAAACAGACTTGAAAAAGTTTGGTATGCCAACATTGTGAAGAGAATTCCTCCAGTGAATAAAGGAAGAGCCAATGAAGAGAAACAGAGATGACTTCTTTGATTCCATCTATAAATATGTACTAAGAGATGATTTCTTTGATTCCATCTATAAATATGCAGAAACCAAACCGGTGATGTGATGATCCTAGGAAAGAAAGTTGTTCCGTAACTAAATAGATCTTCTATCTTTGATGGCCACTGGTTTTCATCCTCACATTTTTCAGGTGGCCATTTCTTACAGTCCTCAAAGAAAATATTTCTTGTGGTATATATTAGGTGCTCTATAAACTTGAAAGAATACAAAATCTCGTCTGATGATACTTGTTTTCCCTTCTTTCAGGTTTCTGAAACTGTGCAACAGCCACATGATGTTCCTTTCGGTTCCTTAGAAATTAGTAAATTCTGGTTCTTCTGCAACTCATCAGAAAGGGCATGACTTTCTTAGTACTTCTTTGAATAAATATCAAGTCAGAGAAATCTAATAAAACAAGAACAAGGTTTCTAAGTTGCTGTAATGTTTCAATGTAGAAATCTCGCAAACCACTATCAAGACATTAGTTCCTGTGCTGCCTTGAATCAATTATAAGATATGAGATGAACCCTCTCCCAATTTATGCTTCCTTCTCTCTTTCTATCTTTTTCTCTTATGAAAACTTGTTGTGCTTTTCAGGTGTTCGCAATGTGCATGGGAACTTACTGAGTGGAACCAGACCATTGGATTCCGGAATCTTGGAAGTTTGACTTATCTGTAAGCTTCATAGATTGCATAAACTTACTGAGTGGAACCGTGCCATTATTAGTCTGTGTCGATCTTGATTCAATGCTTTGAATTGCAGGAATCTTTAATCAAATAGTTTCAAGGGAAAAATTCCTGTTGAGCTTGGCCATCTTATCAATCTTGATACATTGTACGTATGTTATTTTCTGCTGCATTATATCCTCGCTCGCCTATGTATTAATATGTGGACCAACTCATACAAGCTTTGGCTTCAGGGATTTGTCTGGCAACAATTTCTCTGGGTCAATACAATTAACACTTGGTCAGTTGCATAACGTTAACTCTCTGTAAGTAAACTATCACTTCTCTGCATTACATATAAAACAGAGAAATCATTTTATTCAATAATTTATATAGAATTATTTGTCCCAGCCAAGTCATAAGGTATATGAATGTGCGTTTATCCTTGTCTTTAGCTGATCCGGTTTCTAAAAAAATTTCATTGGACTTTTCTTGCCCTTGACAGTATTCACCAAAGCTGCTGTGATATGTATTATCCTCACTCTCATATTCATTGCGGTTTACATGTCAAAGCAGCAGAAACAAGTCTTGAAAGGTTCTTCAAAACAATCTTGACCTCATAGTTTTTCTCTTCTTCTCTTTTCTTTTCATTAGAATTCACAGCAGCATTATAATTAGTGTTGTATGGAACCTTTAGGGTCAACGAAGCTGGTGATTCTTCACATGGACATGGCTATTCCCACGTTTGATGATATCATGAGAGTTACTACAAAGAACCTCAGCTACACAGAAACATTAATGTGAGCTTGCACGGATACGCCTTGTCTCCCTTTGGCAAAATCTCTTCTTCTACGACGACTACATGTGAAATGGCTCTCTTTGGGACCTTTTTCATGGTTTGCTTTTCTTCTTCTCTTGGGTCAATTATTACATACTTACCAAACCTGTTATCTAGATTTGCTGTAATTAAAATTTGTGATTATATAATGTAGGGCTTGGGAAGAAACTAAAGCTTGACTGAGACAGAAGGCTGAAGATAACCCTAAATGTAAAAACATGATTTTCAACCTATAATGTCAAACCCCTAAAAATATACTTGTGCCCTATCATTTCCACGATACTTTGTTAATTAGTTCGTTAATATTTGGAAAAAGGTAGCGTGCAAGTTTAATCGCATGACACATCCAGGAATGCGTACAGCTAAACAGATTTAACTATAGAACTAATCATTAAACATAAAAAATGGTTTGTCAACGTGTATTATTATTTCACGTTAAGAAAATATTTACATCAAACATTGTTTTTATCAAATGGATTACTTGTATAGTTGACAACCTTGCTTCGCCTTCACGCAATAACTACTCAAAAGTCGTTAGAGAAACTCTCATTATATTAACATAATTATCATACATATTTTAACAAGAATCCCACAAGTATAACATTCTTTCTGTTAATTTAAAAAACAAATAATCTAAAACAAATGGTCATGGGAAAATTTAAATCAGAAGCACATTATCAAACCTTTTTAAAAAAATTTCAACTTGGACCAAAAATATTTAAAACGACCTTTAATAGACAAGGTCAAAGTTTAATCATTCACTTAACCAAAGTCTTAGGTTTGGTTTCAGACTTGCTTGCAATGTATAATAAAGTAAGCAACCAATGTTAGTTTAAAACACACAACATTTCCTCAAAACACCTGGAAAAAGAGATTTGAATCTTTGAGTGTTATGGAGATTAACGTTGATGCAGAAGCTGGGATCGATGGAGCTCGTCGCATGATCAGAGAAGAGGAAGTTCCACTTCTGGAGGATCAATTTGAAGTTCGAAATCGAGACTTTCCTGATATAGAAAGGAACACTTGGATACAAAAGGCTATAGGTCAGACTTTTCAAACCACAGCTCATCTAGCTAATCTTCTACCTACAGGGACAGTTCTTGCGTACCAGATCTTATCGCCAATTTTCACAAACATTGGACGCTGCAGTTTAGCTAGCAGGATCATGACTGCATCGCTACTTTCCATCTGCGGATTCTCTTGTTTCCTACTTAGCTTCACAGATTCTTACAAGGACTTGAATGGAAATGTCTGCTATGGATTTGCTACAATCCATGGCTTCTGGATCATTGATGGCTCAGCTACTCTGACTCCAGAACGTTCCAAAAGCTACAGACTACGGTTTATAGACTTTGCACATGCAATTATGTCGTTTCTGGTGTTTGGAGCTGTGGCTCTGTTTGATCAGAATGCGGTTAAGTGTTTCTTCCCCACACCATCAGCTGACGAAGCCGAGGTTCTCACAGCTTTGCCCATATGCATAGGAGTCGTCTGCAGTATGTTGTTCGCTACATTTCCCACCACACGACATGGAATCGGTTTTCCTCTATCTGCTGCTATATGATGCTCTGATTCAAAATGTAAAAATCCTAATAAACCCTTGATAATCTGAAATTCTCTGTTGTATATTGTGCTTTACCGTTCTTCTGAGATGATCTCTTGAATATATATATATTCCTTGCACTAACTTAGATATTCAAATCTTTGAGAAGAGAATCTGAAGCTTCTCCTACAATCGTTTTTTCTAATGTGTGACTTATTAGTAGCTTCCATGTTCCTTTATTTGGGATACACCCGTCAGTCACTATCTCGTTGACTAATTGAACAGCCTTCTGAAACTCACCCTTTTTGCACAAACACTTTACCAAAGCGTCTAGTGTTTCAACCTCAACAGAAATGCCTCTACTCCTCATGCTTAGATATAGAGTAAATGCGCGACTTGGATAACTTGTACAGAGACCTCGGACTACTTCATTACTTGTCTTGACATGGATGTTCCAGGTTAAACGATTTGGAGTTATTCCTCCAAGAATCATCTCGTCGAGGAAATTGGCAGCTTCGCAAAACTTACTGACAGCACAGAATCCACTGATTACTTTCCCATATAATCCAGCATCAGGTTTCAAACCCTGAAGATTCATTCTATCAAGAAGTTCAACGGCTTCTTGAATCTTCTGCTCCCTACAAAGACCATTGATCAAAGTGCTATAAGTTACCATGTTTGGCCTGCAGCCTCTAGCTATCATCATCTCAAATAATTCCACGGCTAGCAACGGTCGCCCATCTTTGCAAAGCCCATCCATTAAAGAACTGTAAGTGAAAACATTCGGCTCGATACCTTTAGATTTCATCTCTTCTAGATATCTCATTCCTTCGTCAACATTTTTCGATCCACACAAACCGTTAATCAAACAAGTATAGGTAACAACAGTTGGTGCACAGTCTTTTTCAACCATCTCCGTAAATAACTTCTTCGCCTCATCTATCCTTCCAAACCGACACAAACCACTAATCAAGGTTCCATAAGTGTAGGAATCCGGATCACACCCGCGCTTAGGCATTTCAAGAAAAATCTTAAGACCGGCATCCACTGTCCCCTCATTTCTGCAGAGAGCTTTGATCAAAACATTGAGAGATGCAACAGTAGGAGGCAAACCAATCTCTCTCATATTCTTGTAAAACTTAAAAGCCAGTTTTAACTGATTCTCTTCCACAAGAATAGCAAGAACAGTGACATACGACTTCTGGCTAGGATTACAATCAAAATCCTTCATTTTGTGAAAAACCCTCAAAGAATCAAATGGTCTATGAACCCGACCATATCCTCTACATATCGAAAGCAATATATCTTCACTAACAACACAATTCTCAATCTTCATTCTTGCAACCAAATCTTCAGCTGCTTTGAATTTATTAGCAGAGACCAACCTCGAGACCATATAACCAAAAGTACTCTGATCATGTAAGTACCCATTTGCATATTCTGCTGTTGCGGAATCAAAAACTGCAATTGACTTCTCCACATCTTTTTCAGCTCTCATCAATTTGATCACCTGTGAAGGTGTGATCTTTTTTGACCATTTGAACATCTTCGCCATAACTAAACAGTAATAAAGAATAGAGAAACACAAAATTGCGAATCACAGAATCTCAGATAAGCATTACGTCGAACAGCTTGTGCGCATTAACACTTTCAGTAGGCTCAAACCAAATCACCAAAACAAAGGCTAGATAAATCGTTTGATCATTAAACCCTACAAATGAAGAGAGCAATCACAGACACAGGAGACGAACTAGAAGGTGAATCAAATCACCGGAGAAGAATGTATCACCAGTTTGGCGACTTAGTATTAGGGTTTATGAAATGGGAGACTTTAGCTGCAAGAGCGGAGACTCTAGATGATTTAGAGGTTGTCTCTCGACTACGCAACAAAAAAAAAAGTAATAATTAACCTAAAATTAAACAAATTAGGTGTCAACCAAAATTTAATTTCAAGTTTAAATAACTTAAAATTTCAAAATTAAAATTCTTTTAATAATAATTTTCAAAATCTTATTTAGCTTGATAATTTCAGTATTAAATCACTCTATTAAATGACACATTAAACAAAAATAGAGGGAGTATAATCCTAATAAATAACAAAAGAAAAAAAAATCTAAAAGTTTGATTATCAAGTTTTTTTTTCTTTCTCAAAAAATAACTAGAGAGCAAAAAAAGAAAAGAAATCAGAATATAATCTCCATTCTTTAGAGAAAGCTCAATCACCAAGTATTTTTTGTTGATAATTTTTTTTTTCTTACGTCTACTTCTCTTGCTAAGGCATGATATTGTGACTAAAATTGCAAGACAAAAAATTTACTTATCAAATCCAAAACAAGTATTGTTCATCAATCTTGTCTGTTTTGGAAACAGATTTCCCAAAACTAGATTTCATCAAAAATATTCCCTCTTTTTTAATTAAGTATGGTTTTAGGATTTATTTTTTTAGATTAAGTGTTGGTTTACATTTTTAAGGCAAATGTTTGATAATAGTTATAGTTTATCCTTCATATATTAATGTATTGACCAATAAAAAATTGATAAATTATATTAATAAAAGATAAAACATAAAATTTAATGGTGTTCTTAATATGCGTAAAATCATCTACAACGATCCTTATTATAAAACAAAGAAAGTAGAAAAATAGTTCATCAAGCACCAAATTCTCTTATCAAATTAGATTTTCAAAATTTGTTCTGCAATATTCTCGGGTTCTCTATCAATTACTCCAAATATCGATTATGAATCTAAATTTCTCAATTTCTTCCGCAATAATCTCGGATTCCCTAATTTTCTAATTATTTTGTTTCTCGATTCCCTAAATATCTTAATCATAATTATTTTGCGAGGATGATAAAAGAAAGAGACAGAGAGGGAGATAGAGTGGTAAGAGGAAAAAACGAAACTCATTAGCAAATATAACACTCTAACTGTTTTTACTAGTAATAGAAATATAATTTTTCAAAATTTTTTATTTCTATTGTAATTGAAGATAATTAGTTATGAGATAAATTGGCCATTCAATATACCAATAACTCACTGAAATTAACATAATTCAAATTTTAATATATAAACCAGAATGAGTTTGCAAATAAGTCCATTTTTCCAAGTAAGATTTTAAATAACTTTTCTTGATTAATTTTTTTTACTCTATACACCTTTTTCAACCTCTTCCTTTAAAATTCTTGTTCTCATCTTTTTTATGAACGTTTTGTAAATCATCTTTTATCATAAAATAAAATAAAAGTATAGTAAAACATTGTTGGTTATCCCATTACTAAGTTAAAAGACAACCTAAATCAAATAACTTATAGTGTGGATGACTTGTACAAAATGGAAAAATAAGGAAGAAAAATGAAGATTCTACGTTTTTAGCATATATTATCTATTGAAAACTGTGTCTATATATTATTGAAGGAATGAAAACAAATAACAAAATAAGTTATAACATGAGTGAATTACCATATGCTATGCTATAGATTTAGAGTTTGTTGCACCTAAAGTAGAACAAATAAAAACTGAGATGTTAATCATAACGAATATGTAAATAAGTTAGAACAAGTTACTGAGAGTTGTGAAGCTTCAATTAATTGCCGACTTTTTTTTTTCTTTTGCTTTGAAAAGTTTATGATTCACCACTTCTTTTCACAATCATTTTCATAATCATGAAACAACGATTTCCAAGAAAAAAACTTATTCTTCAAGCTCCTCTTTAGTACTAGTGTATGTATTCAAATATTATTTTAACATATATAGTAAACCCTCTATAAATTAGTAAGATTCGAGATAAATTAACTTTGGAGTTTTTATCTGATTTAGCGATTTAAGGCAATGGAGAAGAGAGAAGAGATATAAGTCTCATTAGTGTTATATATATACCTGAGTAATTAGAAGTTATGGGATGGGCCTTAGTGGGCTTTAGTAAATTTTCGAATCCAATTTTGATTTTATTTAGTTTTCAGAAACTTTGTTTTCGATTTTAACGTAAGAAATTAACAAACAAAAAAACTGAGATATTAATTGTAACAAATGTGTAGATAAGTTAGAACATGTAACTCAGAGTTGTGAAGCTTCAACCAATAAATATGTGTATAAATTTGTGTGTAACTCAGAGTTTATGACTTTTCTTTCATCGGAGATATTTGCATAATTTTAAAATGAAATTGATATTTAAAGTAAGAAAATAGTTTAATATTTTTAGCGACAATAACATATTAGGAACAACTTATCGTATAAGCAATTTTTAATAATTTTTGATGTAATTTAACAAGATAATACCATATGTTTTTGATGTAGTATGATAAAACTATAGATGAGTTACACACAAATTTATACACATATTTATGAATAAATAAATAACACTAGAGTCATATTTCACTAAATGATCTTAGTTATATTTTATAGTTTTATATAATTATTAATTTATGATATTGATGAGAAACTATAATTACATAGGATTTTCAAAAAAAAAATTATTTTATTATTTTATTGAATTATGTTAAATATTACATTGACCTAACTCAAGACCAAATATTTTTAGTAATTTAGAGAAATTATTAATTTTTAAAGATTTTACTGAATAGTAGTATGCTTTTACTAAAATATTTGAAACTGAAAAATGTACTTATATTTCTTATTTTCTTACAATTTTAATCAATTATTTTAAAATTTTAGTCGAAATCGTTGACATTTACAGTTGGATTACTAAACACCATAAATGAACAAAATATAAATATACATTTGGTTATTTAAAAATTTATATTAATTTATAAACCAAGAACCATTATTTTAAATTTTATTCTATTTAATTTTTTGGAAAATACAAAAATGTATAGTAAAAAGTGTAATAAGATATATAAAAATCTAGAAAAATGTATGAATCATTGAAGCTGCAAGTAAAATGCTGACAGATAGCCAATTAAGAAAAAAAAGGAACTAAATAGAGATATTCCTTATCATACCTTTAAAACAAGTAAATTTCATAAAAATCTACTTTCTTGTGACTCTGTCACGTTCAATAATTTGAAGACCACTCAATCATAAGATTAATAAGAAGGAAAAAATCTACAAAATTTTCCATTATTAATATTTCTTCAAAATCTAAAAATATATGAGACAGATGATGTGGAGATTTTATTGGCCAAAACTCACTCTGTCTCTTAAACCGTCCACAATCAAGATAAGATGGACCCCACAGTCATCCAACCTAAGCCAATATCTTACGATTCTTATCTAATCACATCGTTCCTTACCGTTGGATCATATTCACTATTGACCGTACCATAATACTATACTCCATGATACAGTAGATTAAACTCGATTGTGATAATCAAAATCATCGTAGCCGTCCGATTACAAAGTATCCACTCTTGAAATACTGGAAAACCTCATATTTCCGCTTCCTTCCCTCTCACTGTCAGAACATATTTTCTCACTGAAGAATTTCGTAGAAAAATGGAATCACGCGTGCTGTTACGCGCCACCGCAACAGTCGCCGGAGTACCACAATTGAGACGACCAATCGGCGCGATCCTCCGTCAGTTCAGCACTGCGTCGTCGTCATCGTCGTTCAAACCAGTCGGTGCAATCGGAGAAGGAGGGAATTTGATCTCCGGTCGTCAGCTCCGTCCGATTCTCCTTCTCGATTCGTCGTCGGCAATCAAAGGCGGAGAGAAAAGAGAGATTCTCAAACCGGTTAAAGCCGCCGCTGCTGAAGGTGGAGATACCGCTGGGTAAGATTGAATGAGAGGTCCGTTTCTGGCTCACTCGGTGTTGACTCGTTTGACTCGGTTGATCTGACTCGTTTCTTTTTTTGCAGGCAAACTAAAGTTGGATTCCTTGAGAAGTATCCATGGCTTGTCACTGGATTCTTCTTCTTCATGTGGTACGTATCATTCACGCGCTTATCTTAAATCTCCGCTTGTGATTTTACCGCCAGATTATGGTAAATGTGAATTTACGGTTTTACTCTCTTTTGTTACTAGGTACTTCTTGAATGTGATTTTCAACATCCTTAACAAGAAGATCTATAATTACTTCCCTTATCCCTAGTAAGTTTTTACACATTTATTTGTTGATTAAAGTTTAGAGTTAATCAAAATTTACGGTAAATTTATGATCGAACCATATTCTATTGGTCCAGTGAAGAATCGAATCCAAATATTGTATCAAGAGAATCTATTTTGTTTTGGGTCCAAGAGAACCCATTTGTTCTTTTTTACTTTTTGATATAAATTAAATTTGACTTGTGACAAAATAAAATAAAATAATGTTTGTACTTTTTTCAGTTTTGTATCGGTCATTCACTTGTTCGTAGGGACTGTATACTGTTTGGCAAGCTGGTCCGTGGGCCTTCCTAAACGTGCCGTAAGTTCATTTTCTTCAGAGCCCAATCGAGTTTTTAATATTTATAAATGAAAGTGAAATGAAAAAGAAACAAAAGAAAAAGTGGGGCGTTCCGAGAATCGAACTCGGCAACGTTTAGACCAAACGCCCACTTTGATATTCCAAGGTATATTAACATTTATACATCTAATTATCCATTGGCTCATGTGGTGCAGCCAATTGACTCAAACCTCCTCAAGGTATTGATACCAGTTGCAGTCTGTCACGCCTTAGGCCATGTCACTAGCAATGTTTCATTCGCTGCCGTCGCTGTCTCCTTCACTCACACCATCAAAGGTACTTAAATTTTTCTATCAAAAAATATTTGATACAAATCTATACATATAACATTTCATTTCATTTTATCAAATATCTAAACATTTATATGCTTCTCCAAACGCAGCGCTCGAGCCATTCTTCAACGCGGCTGCTTCTCAGTTCATTCTTGGACAATCCATCCCGATAACACTATGGTTGTCTCTAGCTCCTGTTGTTCTCGGTAACCACTCTGAATTGTAGCTCTTTTCTTGTTTCTTGTGTCCTAAGTTTCTATTCTTCGATTAACCTTTTTTAAATTTGTAGGTGTTTCAATGGCTTCGCTAACCGAGCTATCGTTCAACTGGCTCGGTTTCATTAGTGCGATGATTTCAAACGTCTCTTTCACTTACCGAAGCATCTTCTCCAAGAAAGCCATGGTTCTTGATTCTTCTCTCTTCTTCTTCTTTATGCAACTAACTCGGGTCAAGTTTTGATTTTCAAAAACCGAATTATGTTTTTTGCAGACTGATATGGACAGTACTAATGTGTACGCTTACATCTCCATCATTGCTCTCTTCGTTTGCATTCCTCCTGCCATCATCGTTAAGTAAAATGATTTCTTACTAGTTACGTGTGGGAGAAGCAATTAGCTTTTCGTTTTGGTTATTAATTAGGGTTTTGAATTGTTGTTAGGTTGAAGGCCCTCAACTACTGAAACATGGTTTCAGCGATGCAATTGCTAAAGTGGGAATGACTAAATTCGTCTCTGATCTCTTTTGGGTTGGAATGTTTTACCATCTCTACAATCAGGTAATGTAAAATTCAAGTTTTAAAGTTTCAATCTTTAATGTTAAACCTGCTTTATAAAGGAAACTTTAACTTTGAGAAATTGCAGTTGGCTACTAATACTTTGGAGAGGGTCGCACCGCTGACTCACGCGGTTGGAAACGTTCTGAAACGTGTGTTTGTGATTGGTTTCTCCATCATTATCTTCGGTGCGTAAAAGATTACAACTCTCTTCATCTCATTTTTTTTTAAGTGTTTCCATAATCAAATTCTCACTTGTTTGAAATACAACTTTTGCATTTGCGTTTAGGTTTGTAGTAGGTAGAACCAAATTTTCTTTTAACATTTTTGAAATATAAAAGATTTTCTTATAATGATATATAATTTTACAAATTTTAACGAAAATTTCGAATGGAAAAGGTATATGTATTTCCGTTTGCTTTTACAATTAGCAAAAAAAAAATCTTAAAAAAGTTTGGGGGTTTATTTGAAAAATATATAGATTAAATGCAAATGTAAAATCAAATGTCAAGCACAAACAAATCAGATTTTTTTCAAACTTTTTTGAAATGCTAACAATTTTAGTTTTTTCATAAATATGTTTTTACAAAGTGTAAAAACACTCGCAAATTATAGATTTCTTTTTGTTTGCCAAATTTGCATTTGACGTTTCTATCAAAATAAAATAAGAAAATCTTGACTAATATGGCTTAAATTTTTCAAAAACTATGAATTTTAAAGGTCATAATATGCAAATTTTATATGAAATAAGTTGTAAATGTTGGAGGTTCATTTTGTATAAAATCAGTAAAAATAAATTTGACACGAAAGACCCACTACAAATACTCCATTTGTTCACCTCCATAATGAAACAACTCATATATTTTCTTGACTGTATTAATATGTGCAGGAAACAAAATATCGACACAGACAGGAATAGGAACAGGCATAGCCATTGCTGGAGTTGCAATGTACTCTATCATTAAGGCCAAGATCGAAGAAGAAAAACGGGTCAGTGTCATTGTTCACACCAGCTCTTTTTTATTACAACAAAGCTTAAGTACATATTATATACTATTGTTTTGGATCTTGAGAATTAAGATGATTAATATAAGAATTGGATTTTTTTTTCTTTTGCTTCAGAAAGGAAAGACGGCCTAGAGAGCGGCGGCAGAGGGCGGTTGATGGTTGCATAAACAATTTCTCCGATGGAATTTTATATATAATAAATAACCAAAATGCAATAGTATATTGTATTGTACAATCAACCAATTGTTTTCGAGTTTCTTCTCTTCTCTTTGTTTCTTCATCTTTTGCTTTCTTAAAAGTTACATATAATTTTTTATTCTGCGTCTTTTGTTTTTTGTTTTTTTTAATGGACAACATTTCCATTTCTTCTGATATGCAATTATCTTGACGGATAAATAGCATAACTATAATGTATTTATTTGTTCTCTCTTGGAGCATATAGACCTAGCTACCATCGTAGAATTAAATTTTAATTTATTTTTTCTAACTTCTAGCCTTGGTAATTTTGTGTTTCAACTAGCAATTTTTTTTTAATTTGATTATAAATTTTTTTGTTAGATAATATATTTACATGGATATGAAAGTCGATAAAAAAGATATGCTAATTAAGGTATGTAAGGGATGTTCGAACTCTTACCATGGAGTGAGCTTATGTCACCATTTCAATCTCACCCAAATGGTTGTCTCTTAACAAGTTAAGAAACAACCAGGAGGTTTATCATCATCGTCTTGCCTCTTGTGATTTTTTTTAACATGTTCTCAAAATTAATTAAAAGCAAAATAAAATAATGTTTAACATGTTCTTGAAATAACTAAAAAAGAAAGAGAGAGGTAATTTAAATGGTATATATTTCGAGAAATGACATATATATATATATATATATTGTTTAAACTATCTCTCTTTAATTATGGCATACAAAGTAAAAGTTATGACATAGTTGAATGTGTGTGTATTCCTAGAACAACAATGACAACGTTAGGTTTTTCAATTTTGATCCAATGATTCTGTTTTTCTGGCAATATATATATATATATATATATATATATATATTAGTAACATGTAATATTGATTTGTACCACAAAAATAACTAACATTATGTGGATTGTCATAGAAGGATTCTAGACATCGATATAAAAACATTTTCATATATCGCAAAATTGTAGTGTTCTAAAGTTGCTTTTTCATCAAATTTTTTGTCATCTCATCATTAAAAAATAATTTACCAAACGTTTGGTAATTTACAATAAAAAAAACAGAAAAAACCATATATAATCTCTAATCAACCAACCTAATAAATCACCAAGAAAATGGCTCAATCACTAAACCTCACGTCTCTTCTCTGTTTCACCTTCTTCATCTTATCTTTCTTGCTTACGCAAAAACAAGCAAGAAACCTCCAAACCATAACCGAACCAACCGATCAAAACCATAGATTATCTTTGCCGGTGAACCACCAGAGCACGACAAGTGAGGAAGACGAGCAAGAGCCAGCCTTTGTCCGAGAGACAGGACATGCTTATGGTCTCTATGGTAATCAAAAGAGTCACACCAACAACGAAGAAGACGAGAACAGCGACAACGATCAATTTTACTACAGAAGCGACGCTTACGGAAGCCGAAATGGTAGATTTAAGTAAGGAGATTGAGATTTGTTTGTTTTTGGATAATTTGGAATTTCTGTTTCATTTCATTGTATAATTTCTCTTTGTTTTCTTTTGGATTGATACTGAGTTTTTTAAGTTAATATTTTAGAGATTTTCACTGCTCCCTCACAAGCTCGATGCTCAAGACTATTAGTAGCTTATTGTAATCATTTTAGAATTAATTGGCATTCTCAGACACAAGGTTGTTGTTTCTCTCTTGTTATTTATATTTGATCTGATAAATTAATTTGTTTCTTAATTATGAAAGTTGATTATGGAAGAACCAAAAATAACTTAGACACTAACTATCTAAATTTCAAACTGAAAGTAAATTCTTAAGTCTTAGATTTATGTACTTATAAGAACGAACTCGATGATTTTTGAAGTTGGAATTAGAATAACTTGTCTCTGATCAAAAATCTCCTCTTAACTTTTTTTTTTGGTTTTTTGCAACAGTTACAAACTTCTTGTTTTTATTGACAATATGATTAGTGCCATAAAAATGAATTAGTTATATTTGTGAGTTTCATATATTAGACATCGGCGGTCCAATAAATTTGGAGGCTCTACACCAATAATAAAAATTGAGCCCTTCTCTTATATAAAATATTATTATTATTATTTTGGGCCTAAATTTTTTAATTTTAACCTTTAAAATGACCCAAAAATTTTGGGCTCAAGCAATTACTCCCCACGCTCATCGTTAGAACCAGCCCTGATTCTAGAATGTTGTTCAATTCTATTTTTTGTTTAATTTAACAAAAATCTGGTGTTTGATAGCATAATTGTTTAAGGATAAAAGTAATTTCTCAAATGATCCATATAATAACAATATGTGACAACAGATTTTTTCACGTTATGACATATTTGTTTCATGTTATGATAGAATTTTTTACTATTGTATATTAGATTTTTATGTTCAGCTTATTACGACAGACTTTTCGTATAGCAAAATACATTAAATGTAAGTTCTAGGGTTTTTTCCTCAAATAATGGTTGCCTCTTTTTTGTCCTTCCTCTCCAACGTCGACTTTCGTGTGTCATTATTCTGATTTTTTTTTCTTTTTAGGTTCATTTTGGACATCACAGTTGTTTTTCTCTTTTTGGGTATTCTATGTTTGGATCACACTATTTTATTTGGTTCTTTTGTTTTTTTTCCTCACGCTTCTGGGTTCTCACACCGATGTCACTTAACAAAGGGATTCGATTTGATATGGATCAGATTATTCTCGTGTGTGGCAATTGGATTATTGAGAAAAACATATGGTTATTTGTGATTGATAATGATAGAGATTGTCGAATTATAGAAGGTAACCGTCAAACCAATTATGATGTACTCTCCTCTTTACTGCCTTTAAGTTGTACTTTGTCGTTTACATGTGTTTAACGACGTCTCTGTAAGTAATACTCTAAAGGTTAAGGCAAGATTTTTATCAAATCAAAACCAAGAAAAAAAAAACAAACATTGCTGAACATAACTGACCACTTTACTTCACATTATTGCTTCATATCGTGAGAGGGAAAAAAAGGAGCAAATTAGCTATTTTTATTTTTTTCAATATTTACATTATTATTGAAATGTTATATATAATTTTCGATTTTAAAAATAAAATAAAATATAAAAAAATATTGTTTAAAATCTAAATCTGAACCATAAATCTAAATCGATGATTTTTGAAGTTGGAATTAGAATAACTCGTCTCTGATCAAAAATCTCCTCTTAACTTTTTCTTTTTTGGTTTTTTGCAACAGTTACAAACTTTTTGTTTTTATTGACAATATGATTAGTGCCATAAAAATGAATTAGTTATATTTGTGAGTTTCATATTCTAGACATCGGCGGTCCAATAAATTTGGAGGCTCTACACCAATAATAAAAATTGAACTCTTCTCTTATATAAAATATTATTATTATTATTTTGGGCCTACATTTTTTAATTTTAACCTTTAAAATGACCCAAAAATTACTCTCCACGCTCATCCTTATATCCAGCCCTGATTCTAGAATGTCGTTTAATTCAACTTTTTGTATTAGTGTTTGATTGTTAAATCTATTTTCCAGATTTTCTTGATACTGAAACCTATGGTTCCATAATTTTCTCTTTGGTTTTACTTCTTTCAATTTCCAATTTATAAACCAAACAAAATCTTTCAAAAAAATATTTGTTCTAAATTAATTTGAGTCTTGTATTTTTGGTAAGTATTTTTTACTGTTTTATTTTTAATTGGCATAATTGTGCACTTTGCGATAATTTAAGGCTTTATAAACTTAACTCGTCTATTAGATTTTTACTCTATAAGACCATATCCAACCGATTATTCCAATATTTACTTCAAAATACATCAATTTTATTTTAGAGAGAGTTTATCTCCATACTTATTACTCTATTTATTGTTCCAAAATAGAGTTTAGATGTCTAAAATGAAGATAGATTGCAGATGTCTTAATGAAGTTAGAATAGATAGTGTAACACAATATCATTCAAATTTCCCTTTCATGAAAAAGATTAACATATATAATAGGAAAAGTTACTGGAATAACGCAAATATAGGGTTTAATTGCTAGAATGTTTTAAAAAATTAAAAGGTTATTTGTGTTCTTTTTATGTCTAAATTACCTTTATTTTATGTAAAAGGAAATAAGATATTACAAAGATTTATTTCTAGCGTGGCACATAATTTTTGGATCTAGATGTAACAGATTTATTTTTTCACGATAGATTTTTATCGATGGTTTTAGTTTATGGTTACGATAGATTTATAATTTGTAACAGTTTAATTTTCATCGACAGATTTTCTTTTGACAACACCACGTATTTTCATAATTTATGACAGCCTTCTACATATGTGTAGTTGATTTTTTTTTCCAGTGTCCACATACTTATAGTTTTCAATAAAAATCTGTCTAATGATACAAATTTTAGTTATTTTATGACAGATTTGTTTATTGTTACCAAAAATCTGGCATTTAATAACAGATTTGTTTTACTAAATTTTTTTTTTATATTATGATAGATTTTGTTTTAAGTAATGACATATTTAGTTTAAGTTATCATAAATCTGGCCTTCAATAGCATATTGTTTTACTAAAATGTAATTGCAAAAATGACATATGGTTGGAATTTTTTTTTATGTTATGACAGATTTGTTTTATGTTATAACAGATTTTTGTTTAATTTAACAAAAATTTGGTGTTTGATAGCATACTTGTTTAAGGATAAAAGTAATTGCTCAAATGACCCATATAATAACAATATGTGACAACAGATTTTTTCACGTTATGACATATTTGTTTCATGTTATGATAAAATTTTTACTATTGTATATTAGATTTTTATATTCAGCTTAATACGACAGACTTTTCGTATAGCAAAATACATTAAATGTAAGTTCTAGGGTTTTTTCCTCAAATAATGATTGCCTCTTTTTTGTCCTTCCTCTCCAACGTCGACTTTTGTGTGTCATTATTCTGATTTTTTTTTCTTTTTAGGTTCATTTTGGACATCACAGTTGTTTTTCTCTTTTTGGGTATTCTATGTTTGGATCACACTATTTTATTTGGTTCTTTTGTTTTTTTTCCTCACGCTTCTGGGTTCTCACACCGATGTCACTTAACAAAGGGATTCGATTTGATATGGATCAGATTATTCTCGTGTGTGGCAATTGGATTATTGAGAAAAACATATGGTTATTTGTGATTGATAATGATAGGGATTGTCGAATTATAGAAGGTAACCGTCAAACCAATTATGATGTACTCTCCTCTTTACTGCCTTTAAGTTGTACTTTGTCGTTTACATGTGCTTAACGACGTCTCTGTAAGTAATACTCTAAAGGTTAAGGCAAGATTTTTATCAAATCAAAACCAAGAAAAAAAACCAAACATTGCTGAACATAACTGACCACTTTACTTCACATTGTTGCTTCATATCGTGAGAGGGAAAAAAAAAAAGGAGCAAATTAGCTATTTTTATTTTTTTCAATATTTACATTATTATTGAAATGTTATATATAATTTTCGATTTTAAAAATAAAATAAAATATAAAAAAATATTGTTTAAAATCTGAATCTGAACCATATACTCCAATACCATAAACCCTAAATAAATAAATAAAAATATATACTAAATTAATAAAACTCTGCAGTAATTCTTCTTTTTTTTAGTTTGTGTTTGTGTATTATTATTTTTTGTTAGATTTATTTATTTTGTATAGAAATGATATTATTTTTTCGACAAAAGGTTGTATAGAAATGACACTTTAAAAAGAAAATGGCTAATAGAATCAAAACCACGAAAGCCAAACATGTTTGTACAAAGATTTAATACTTTTTTTTTTTTTCTTATAACATGAGAAGGTAATGGCTTATAGAAATTTTTTGCTTGGCCTTAATTTTATTTACAAAACTTATGGCTTCCTCAAAATCAACAGTTTTCTTTGGTGGAGCTTCTTCTTCATCAAGTGTAATTTCAAACCCTTTAGGCAAATAGATATTGAACCCGAAAATCAAATTGTTATGCCCCTTCACTGGTGCAATCACACCAGCTGTATCAGTCCTGAAAATGCAAGATGGAAAATGCAAAAATAACTCCACAGCTTATTACATGATTGTACTCTATCGTTACGAAATCAAAATAACCAATCATGTAAGAGGAATATACATTATCTTTTGCGCTGCAATCTGTGTTATGCTCAAGCAGAGGTGCAATGGTGTCATACCATTCTACATAAACCAAAACCAAATCAGTCCAAGCTGTTCTCATAGTTGTTTATTCCCATCCTCAAATCAATCAAGTGGAGCAGACAGATAACTAAGAGAAAGAGGAAATTACATTGGCTTTAGCTTGAATAAAAGAACCATGCTCAAGTAGTAGCTTTGCAGCTTCATTGCAACCGTTCTTGGCTGCCATATGCAATGGAGTCTCATCATACCGAAGATATTAGTGATTTATTAATGCAAAATAAGAAACTACAAAACAAAGAATCAGGGAGCAAAACAAAAATCAGACTTACAAACTGTACGTTACAGTATTCATAGCTTCCAATTCAACTTTCTCGGATCCTGTCCAAACGAGGAGATACTTAACAAATATCAACATTATCATAACCAGCAGATACATGAAGTGGCATGTGATACATCTGCAAATCCAAAATCAAAACCAATTCAAATTCAGTCAATACAACACACAATTAGATTTATTGGAATATATAGCTTGTAGATCATGATTTCTCTACAATCGTATACAAATTAGATTCACTACCAAAAAAATCAAATTCCGTAACCAGTTACTAAAATTCTTATGCAACAACAACAACAGAGCTTTCAACAGCTGGCATAGGGAACAAATAGAGAGAGAGAGAGAGAGGTGGTACCAAGTAAGATTCGAACACTGAACCACAGGAACCTTAACGTTAGACTCTAACCACTTGGACCAGAGTCGACTTGGTGGTAAATTCTTTTATTTCTCAGGTGAAAGTAAAATAAAACGGATCTTGTTAATTGTTCTTTGTATTTTATTTGCTCCGTTATCTTAGTGAATTAACTTTTTCTTTCGTAACGTTTTTCCTTTTGACCAAAAATTTCAATCTTTTTATTTCGTCAATGATTTGATTACTACGGATGCTTTTATTTTACATTTTGGTCAGCTACTGTAGAAGGATTTAAATACAGGAAAAATGGGTAAAAATACTTAAAAGTTATTTCACGATTTGTAATCCAACCGAATAAATCTTTATTAATTAAAATGATCAATTAATATATATATTACAATTTAAAATATATTCAAATAGTATTTTTTATGACAAAATATTCCATTAAAATATCAAAATACAAAAAGTATTACAAAGTCGAGTACAAAACTTGAATTACAGATTATTACATAAGCAGATATATACACCATACACTGAAAACAAAATATTAGAAAAAACGAAATTGAACGCTGCTTTCTTTCGAGATAAACGTTACACACTAAGTACCATTGCATGTTGTTATCTTCCTTCTTTTATATTTGTCTCACTTTGATACGATGTGTAGATCAGATTGGCATTGCTTTTTTTCCTTTCCAAATCGTACCAGAAAACACCATTGCATCCGTTACATGTTTTGGAATATTGACACGATACCAATTACTCTGTATTCGCATCTTTAACAATAATGTAGACTTCATATTTATGCCGCTTTGACTTCGTACATCTTTGCGATTGTCAAAAGCTTCTTTCAATGATACCGATCCGATCGTGAGTGTTGATGATGTATTCTTTGATCGAGAGTGAGCTTTTTCGGAAATACCGTTAAAACAAATATCATCATTGAACAACACCAATGCCGGACAGAAGAGAACACCGACCTTACCAAAAATTGTTAACCGATTCCAAACAGAGAGATACGAGCCCATAACTTTTATTCTCCTTAAAATCAAAATACTTGATGGTTCCAGCAAGGACTCTCTAATGAACACTGCATCTACATCTCCACCCATCCGCCTTCTCCATGGCGGTTTCCATGGTGGTTGCTTCCAAAGCCATACGAGCCCATAACCTGTATTCTCCTTAAAAATATATATATAGCGAAAACAACAATCTTTGGCGGAAGAACACATCGTTTCTTTTACTAATTATGAGATGATGTCTAGATTTATTAGTATAATAATATAGATTTGATGCAATATGGCTCAGTAGATGCTAAATAAAAGTTTGTTTTCCTATTTGGTATATAGTAAAAAATCTTTTACATATATCCATACACTTAGAAGTAATAAAATTTCACTAAGAATTGATTTTTGCTGTACTTAAAAAAAACATCAATAGAATTCAATTCATATGGTAAAGTAATTAAATTCCAACACCATATCAAGTAGGAATGAGGGAAAATGGATGACGCCAGTAAGGAAATTGAGTGGTTCTTACTGGACCTTTCTCTGTGTAAAAGAGAGTGCGTGTTTGGGTGGTGATATCGAAAACATCATAGTTATGTCCCACGAAATAGATGCAATTAGGTTTAAGACCTGGAGACGAGCTTGCTGGGACACACATAGCTTCACCATGTCCAAGAAAAACACAAAGATCTCCAATGTTTTCTGTGTATAACATGGTTTTGTTAGTAAGTGTTCTTGTTTCTTGCTCTTTAAACACCAAGAAACGTTTTGTTTTCTGCACGATTGTGTCTGACTCAAACTCGTCCCCATAGTACCTTTAAACACATGTTAAAGAAGCATTAATGAATCAAACCTCAAACTCAGCTAATGTATATAGATACTTATAAAAGAAAATATCAAAAACTATCTAGTTTACCATGAGATGAGGAATTGTTCCCCGGAAGGTGACTCCACCAAATGATCTGTCTTGGTAAACGAATTTATCTGCTCCAATTCATACAACATATACTCAGGAAGATCTTTTTTCCACAGGAGATCGTACTGCGGCTCGTCCTTCTCCTTGAAGTTGAGACCAAATGAGCACAAGTATTGGCTCCCAGGAGTTAGAGTGTAGAACCTTTGATCTTTCTTGGAATACATGAGACTTGAGTATGGGCTTATAGACTCATGCGAATTTGTGGTTTCAATATCAATCCACCGCAAGTCCTTATGCCTATAGAGCCTAAGTTGAGATACCGAAAACTTGATAGCAACGACCCAATCTTCATTTTCTAGGTCAGGAAGAGAGGACATGGCTAGGTTTTGGATTTTTGTGCCTTTTGGAAGAGGAGGTAGATGAACGGCCACAGATTTTGATTTAGGGTCAGAGGGCTTGTAATAGATGTTTAGACGAACGTTGTCGTTATCACGAAGGATTTTTTTGTCCTTGATGTGAATATTAACACCACTTTGGTTAAATCCGTCAGTCATTGCGTCTAAGACGTCAGTAAGAATATTGTAATTCTTAATTATGATTTCATTTTCACCATCTGATCCGGACCTTCTTGTTACGCTACCTTCTGAAGAATCTCCGACCTTAAGGAGGTGGTCAATTAACATAAACGGGTAGATAGGTGTAGACGAACACCACCGAACCATGTTATTGTGTCTCTGCCAAAATGTATAAGTAGGTTGAACTAATCATACAACAAGAACCACTAGTAAAACCCTAAAATAAACCTAATTATTGTAGAAACTAGAAAGAATAATAAAACTATATATATATAAAAGCATACCAGGACGTTTTTGTAGACAAGGGGATTCAAGATTCGGTTGAGAAGTTGAGACATTTTTCTCAAATTTCTAAACGATGTTGAGGTGTGAGGTGAAATTTTGTATTGCTTTTCTCTCGTCTTCTTCTCTATATCAGAGCCAAGAAAGAAATATGGTACAAAATTGAGCACCTTGAATCGGATTTTAAAGTCTGTCCAAGATTAAAATACACGATTCGGTGTGGTATGGGGACTTTTGAGTATAGCTTGAATACCAAGTTTAGAATAAAAAAGAGAATAATTTTTAAGGAAATAAATAATTAGAAAGATTTGATCAAGGTAGAAAAAGAAAATAAATATCAAGTAATGATAAGATTTAACTAAAAAGGTTTAGGTTACAAACTTGTAGATTGTAAAAGATTTAGTATTTTATTTTTAACTTCAAATATATATGTTAATTACTGTAGATGCAAAGTATACATATACGCCTTGGACACCAAGTTCAACATATCTTTAGACATACCAGCTTTAAGGAAATAATTAATACGCATTTTTAAAGTAACAATTTAAGCCGGGAAAAAAAAACAATTTAAAAGGAAATGGAATTAAAAATAGTAACTATAATAGAATTAAATGGAACAGTATTATTACATATTCTACTGCATTTATACGCAGAATTACTCTTAATTAGCCGTAAACATAAAATATTTAGTGCTTAAAAACTGTTAGATTTCACAGTTTTTCTCTACTTTCAAAATATATGTTGGGGCTATATTACATTTTAAAAATTTATGCTAAAGAAATGAAATAAATATGTCAAATGATATTATTAAATAAATTAACGTATAATTATATACAGTACATGGAAAACGTGAATAAACATTTTAAAACAAAAATAAAAGGTAAATTTTTTTATTTTATTTTATTTATACTGTAAGAGTTTTAGACCTTCGATCCTTAATCTTCCATAATCCTCAAAATCAAGCTTTAAATATTTTGATTTAAAGAATAACTTTTCATACTAAAAAGAAATCAAACTCGGGTGCAAAGAAACAAGCTGTCTTATACTACCACTAAGCTAACACCTTTTTTGTTTAATCGATTTTTCAAAAAACACTAGAATCTTGTAAGTGTTTGTCCACGTATTTTGGGACTATTTTACATTTTGATTTGTTATCCGATAAAGAAATCAAAATATACATATTCATCTACCAAATCTCCTTATATTCTATATTGTTCTCGACAAGCAATATAAATTCCGACCATTGGACAGTTTCATGCATACCAAATATGGATCAAATAATGCAAACATCTTTTATTTCTTCAAACAACACTTTTGACGATTTTCTTTCATAACAACTTCAAAAGCACGATAAATTTAGATCCCTTTTTATAATGAAGAGTAAAGAGTAAAAGATTGGTTTTCTTTCAAATAAAGCACACAAATAGATATTATTAAAGTAGTAGAAAACACAATATCATATTAATTAGGAGTAAAAGAAAGTGGATGAGGCCAGTAAGGAAATCGAGTGGATCTTAAAGGACTTTTCTGAGTTTTTTCTGTGTAAAAGAGAGTGCACATTTGGGTGGTGATATCGAAAACACCATAGTTATTTCCCGTGAAATAGATGCAATTAGGCTTTAGACCTGGAACTGAGCTTGCTGGGACACACAAAGCTTCACCATCTCCAAGAAAAATACAAAGATCTCCAATGTCTTCTGTGTGAGACATGAATTTTCTTTTTTTATCACTTAACTCTTCATCCTCTCTAAACACCATGAACTTCTTTGTTTTGCGAATGACTTCATCTTTTAACGGTTTTTTCTTATATTCTTCTTCGTCCGCATAGTACCTTCAAACACATGAAAGAGTCATTAATAGATTTTATTATATTTATTCTAAAATTATAAAATTTAGTCATTAATTTGACACCCGCCTCCAATGCGGACCTGGGTGTCAAATTGACTTAAGACCATGCAGACAGTGAAGCGACCAATGAAAATGATGATTATATTAAAAGAAAATAAACTATTAAAACTAACCACTATTTGTATTAATTTTAATTTAAGTATAAATTTCTACGTACGATTATCAATATTCAATTTACTAAGAAATACTGATTACTTTTTAAATAAAATTCAACATAATTTCATTTTTAAATCTTTCTTTACTTCCTAAAACATTTCTAAAAGTTTTAAATAACCAAACAATAGAACATAAAATAAAAAAATTAATGTCCACGAGCTAGTCCGCAAGGACTGGTATTTCTAAACTGCATTCTATGGCATATCGGCTTTGCCAAATCCACACAATATTTAGCCCACAAAGAGTTGGTTTAAACAAAGTTAAGAAATATTTTTCTTCAAAAAAACACACAAAAAAAGTTAAGAAATATATACCATGAGATAAGGAATTGTTCACCGGAGGGTGACTCCACCATGTGGTCTGTCCTTGTTAAATAACTCATCTCCTTTAACTCGTACAACTCATACTTAGGAAGACCTATTTTTTGCACCTCCACAAACTCGAGCTTATCCTTCTCCTTGAAGTTGAGATCAAAGGAGCACAAGTAATTGCATCCAGGAGTTGAGACGTAGAACCTTTGATCTTTCTTAGAATACATGAGACTCGAGTATGGGCTTATAGACTCGTACGTGGTTTCGATATCGATCCACCGTAAGTCCTTATTATGTCTATAAAGTTTCATCTTATATCCTGAATACTTGACAGCCACTACCCAATCTTCAATGTTTATGTCAGGACGAGAGGACATAGCTATGTTTTGGATTTGACTGCCTTTGGGAAGAGGAGGAAAGTCAAAAGTTTTCTCTCGAGATGATTTGTAATTCAAGTAGAGACAGACATTATCACCGTATTTTGGATCCTTCACCCAGCCAATTTCATCGGGATCCTCCACCATGTGAATATCCTGTCCCCTTTGCTTATAATCGAAATTCATTGTATCACAAACTTCTTCAACGAGTTGCGAGTCATTAATAAAGACTTTGTGTTCATCGTATGAGCTCAACCTTTCTACACGACCATCAGAAGAATCTCCAACATTAATGATGTGGTCAATTAACAAAAAGGATGGGTAGCTTGACATTGATGAAGAACACCACCGAACCATGTTATTGTGTCTCTGCCAAATGTAAGTAACGTACGATGAACTTATCACACAACAAGAACTTAAAATTAATCCCAATTATTGTAGAAAAACAAAAGGAAAAAGCTTACGAGGACGTTTTTGTAGACAAGTGGCTTCAAGATTCGGTTGAGATATTGAGACATTTTTCTATAACCTCACAATATGTTCCAAAATTTCGGAGTTTTATTTCGTTTGGGTCTCTTTTATCATTAGTTATCTCTATTCTCTCTATAGAGGAGATGTATAAGTAAAAGCTTGAATGTCAAGTTTACATTAAAGATGAGAATAATACTTTTAAGGAAACAAATAATTGGACATATTTTAAGGTAGAAAAAAATGCAGTAAAAGGTTAAGGTTACAAACTACTAGCTTCTAAAATATGAGAATATTTAATTTTTTACAGAAAATATGAGTTAATTACATTCAAAAGTATATACGCCTTGGACACCAAGTTCAACATATTTAAGGACAAGTAACTTTTAAGGAAATAATTAAAAAAAAAATCAAGTAAAATTTAGAAGTGAAACGAACTTAAAAATAGTACTGTAACTATAATCAAATTTTTATAAAATATGTGAATATTGCATAGACAATTGAACTATAAAAATATATAACATTTGAATTGGTATCACAGCATCAGATTAATTGCAGATTCAATGGCTAATAATACTAATATACTAATTGTATACTAATATGCTCAGATCGAATAAACAATCCAATTCAAAGACTAATATGCTTTAATAATTTTTACAGTTTTACCAATGATATGTAATACCAAATTTTAACCAGTAATTTTGCACCACGACTAATGAAGCCAAAGTTTGTATTCTGATGCTTTAGGCCTTGAGATACTTAAGGGCCTTAACAACTCTTCAGGCTGATCCTTCTCATATGCAATGCGTTGTGTTCCAAGATGCTTATCATATCATATACAGTAAAACCTCTACAAAATAATAATGTCAGGACCAAATAGTTTTATTAATTTATAAAAGTTATTAGTTTATTAATAAATTATTAATAATTAATAATTATTAATTTATAGAGAGTTTTTCATAATTTCACAAAATATTATGTACAAAGTGGAAAAATGAAGACAATACTTCGAAATGTTTTAATGTATTTACACATTTAAATAATTTTTGATGCTATTTGAGAAGACAATATCCTATTTTTTTGATATTTCAAGAAAAACTAAAAATAAACTTCAACAAAATTACAAATTTACTAATTAATAAACAATATTAAAATCATATTTCACTAAAATATCTTATATATATACAATAAATTTATATGATTATTAATTTATGATATTAATGGGACCATATATTTACATAGATATTTCAAAAAAATTATTATCTTATTATCTTATCGAAATGGATCAATTATTACACCGGTCCAACTCGGGACCGAAATAATTTATTAATTTAAAGAGGTAATTTAATTTATTTTGTATTAATTTATAGAGGGTATACTGTACCATGCAGCCAAAAACGCTAGCTGGAAGGACTTTTTGAAATCGAAGAATTTCAAGCAGTTCGAAACGGTTTATTGTGATTTTCATGATTGGTATATAACGCTTGCAAGCGCAAACGCTCACAAATGCAGCGTTTATGGGTGAACCAATCAATCCCTTACTGAATCGTTTTGGATGCCAGCACAAGGTTATTGTTCAAAGGGGATTTAATAAAAAAAACCTTCAACTTTGACCGTATCCTTTTTAAAACGCTCAACTATTTTTTTAGATAAAAAAATCCCCTCAATTATAATCCATTAATATATTTGATCCTCCGTAAAAAGTTCTGTTTATGGTGATGGAAGGTTATTTTGAATGACATAAAAACATCAAGGGATTTATATTTATCATACAAACAATGAGATTTTTAATGAAAAAAAACAGCATGAAGTGCATGTAAAAATCTTGAATTGGGAATATAGAGTTCCGGTTTGATGATTTTATTGTTGATTTTGAATGGTTTAGATTGCTATTTAGAAAGAAAAAAGACACAATAACAT